>VRYO01001269.1:9590712-9624731 GCA_009812075.1 Sialia sialis | reverse complement strand
TTTTTTTTTTTTTTTTTTCTTTTAAACTGCAGAAACGGAGAGCGCAGCCGGAGAGGCGGGCAGCCCAGCAGCCCTGTGCGATGCCCTGGCCGCGGAACCACCGCGCTCTGCCGCCGCTGGGTCTCCGCGCTGGCCCGGGCGCGCTGCTCCGCGGGGACGGTGTTATCACCTTAGTGCGGCCGGGCGGAGGCCGGACCATTCTGACGGCCTCGCCAGGGCAACACCTCACGACCCCCATTTCAGTTGCCCCGCGTGTTTGCCATTCGCTCTGCGCAAGGCCTCTCGGCTGCCACGGGCCTGCCTCGGCCCGACCAGGACCGCGCAGGAGCCATTTTGCTGCCTGAGGCAGGGCACATACCTGCAGGCCACCGTGTCCCTGCCTCAGGCAGAGCGGCACCTCACAGTGACCAATTTACCACCTCCGGCAAGGGCGACTGCCTTTGGGGCACCATGACCAAGCCTTGAGGAGGGTGAGGGACATGTGTAGGGGTTCCAGCCATCTCTGAGCTGATCAAGCTGATTAACAGAGCCCCAGACTTCCAGTGTCCTGCACAAAGGGTGTCCCCTCCCAGCATACCCTTATCGCTTACTTAACTGAGTGTGTAGTGTGGGCTTGAAGCACTGACCAGGGCTAGAAAAGAACACTAAAGATCATTCTAGTTCAGTCTGGGACACTCACTTTTAGAGAGAGCCGCTGGGATGGTGTGTGCAGTCATAGGAATTTCCCTTAATTCAGCCCTGTACTACTCCTCTGCACCTGGAGGTGCCAGGAGAGCAGCCTTGGGGCCAGCGCTGCAGTGAACCTGTCTTTGGCCTGTGAGAATGGCACATTGTTACCGTAGCTACATGGTTTGCTCACCGGACCGTTTCTAAGTTTAATCAAGATATTTCTAATCCATGAATCTCTTCCTATTTGATGGCACTTAAAAACAGGGGAGAGAAAAACTCATGTGTAACATAATTAAACTCCCCTTAATACACCTGCGAGGTTTTTACTGGGGTATGCAGTGTATCTCCTGCCTGCTCTTCAGTCCACCATAGTCTGTTCCGACCTCCTTTGCATCCAGCAATGAAAGGGTGAAGTCCAGTGTCAACACAACTGATGGAGAGAAGATTTTTCACTGGCTTCCTGAAAAGATGGTGAATGGGTACCTCAGGCTGTGCCCCTGTGAAAATGCATGCCCTCAAGAGGAACAACAAAGCCTGCTGTAAAGGAAGGCAATGCAGAATTCAACACATCTGATGCCTCTTCTGTCGGCTTTTCTCAATCCACATATTCTTTTCCTTTCTCCTTTTCCTCAAAGCCCGATATCAGGTCTTTAGCACTGTCCTGGCAACACAAGTGGTGCTAAGATCATGGTATGAGGGAGGAGGACTAGTAACAGCAGGAAACTAAAGCTAAATGATGGGGAAGGAGGGGGAATGCTGGGGGCAGGGAGCTGTTGGATGCATGTACAGTCTGGGCAGCACTTTCCATCCTCCTGCAATCCCAGCTCCTGCTACTTCATGTGCTTAAGAGACATTCTGTAAATGATAAAGCAGAATGTTTCCTCTGAAGTGAACTGATAAAATAGCACATTTCAATGGAACATGGTTCCATCAGTGCTCCTCTGTCTTGCTCTTGAGACAGTCTTCATGCATAAAGTACTGTTGTTTGTGAAGAGCAAGAGCTTCGAGGGCTGACAGCAGCTGTAAACTGTAGTGGCCCTGCTTCAGCAAGTGCAAAGTCACATGTTTTCCTCTAGTAAGGGCTTTTTGGAGCTGCACATAGCAATGAGTCATGGTTTTTTTGTCATACTTAAATTTGTGACAGCTCACTTTAGGTCAGGCAACTTAATACTTTCATATGAATGGTCTGTGTTGTTCAATTTTGCCTGTGCCAGTAGTGTCTGACATCAAACTTTCAGCAACTGCATATAGGCCTACCTGTCTTAACCCTAAAATAAGTATTTTGGACAAGTTTTAAACAAATATGAAGAGCCAAACCTACCTGACTGGCTGATAAGTCCTTTCTTTGTGGGCAAATGATAGTAAATGATGATGATGAGGAGCAGTGTGTGATGATGACTTTCATACTCTGCTTAATTATAAATTAAGTACAAATTAATGATATTCGTTATGGCCACAGACTGCAACTTTTTAAACTCATTCTTCTTAGTGTAATGTTAGGTAGACTATTGCAGGTGCACAGCAGTTACGTGTTTCAGCAGTCAAAGCTGCTAAAAGTAAAAACCAGCTCTGCTGCTTACGCAGAAATAAACCAAAGTGCAGCAAACTGGGCTTTATGTTTGAGGTTTTTATGTATGGTGCAAAATAGGTAGTAGCAGAGATGTGCTGCAGGACTTTTGTTGGGACATGCAGTAACTCAGTGGGTTTTGTAAGATGTGACACAGCTGGCATTGGCCAAAACAGGTTTTTCATGTGCCTTCCAGAGGAAAGCATTTTTCAGTAGCTCAGTTAATGCAACTTCATAGCTAATGGTATGTTAGTATTTGATACTCCCTGTGTCACTCTGCTGCAGTCTGATCTCATTGCACCTTGTGTGTAGTTTTGTATCCCTTATTTTAAAGCATCAGTTGATATAAGAAAAAGAAGAATCACTTACATATTGGTAAAGGTTTGTTTTCACCATGACAAGCTGCAATAGCCACAACATGGTGTTGAGCAGATTAACGCCCCGGTGACACAACACTTGACAGAATGATGCATGTGTTGATTAGTCCAGTGAAAAGTGCTGTCTAACTGTACTGTCAAGTTTGATGAAACCATGATGAAATATTTTTGAGAGACATTTTTGTGTCTGCCATGGTAGAATCAAGTTTTAATGGACATGCAAGATAGATGTATTCTGAAGCTTATGTAGAGTTATCTTTCTTTAACCATTATTTTAATCTCAAACAAAACAAACTGAGAAGTAAAAAAAAAAAGAAGAGGAGGACAAAAATATCTAGTAAAGGAATTCTAAGAAGGAAGAATCTTTCAACGATCAGCAAAAGTAAGGAAAAACATAGAGCATTAAGTATCATTGTACAATCAATCAAACTTCTATATTATATCTATATTGTTGGTTGCTAAGTTGCAATTTTTATTTATAAAGTATTTCAATTGCTTATAAAGAAGTATACAGCTAATCAGTTAGAGCTGACATACATTTTGGCTAAATACCTATAATTACAGTTGTTTCATACCTGAGCCCCTGTTACTGATGTTGTGTAACAAGCAGTCCTGATTGCTGACATCAGCCCACTTAATGTTTCTGCATTTATGTGATAATTAGATAAAATCAAATAAAGACTTTCTAGTAACTTCATAAAATGAAGTAAATATATTTACTGAGATTAGCATAGATCTAAAATATTATTTATGGTTTCATCTTTTTCTGGCAGTGAAAAGGAGCATGAAAATAACATAGGAGATTTATCTAGGCAGTGTAACTTTATAAAAGTAACAGTGTGCAGGTTTGTGATATGTGAAGTGAGATTTGCAGAGATAACATCTTTGATTAAACCCACTATCTGGAAAATTCAGACAATTCAAGGTTTTGTGCTTGGAAGGTCTCTGCTTCTCCCAGGTGTGTCAGCTCTCACACCCTTAGACCATCACTGCTGCAACATGAACATGTAATGGATACCTATTATTCACCTAGAATAAACACGGGAGCAAACTAAGCTGCCCTTGTACATGAGCATGTGGAAATGATGGTCTGTTTAGAAATTAAGCTTCAAAGATATTCTAGAGCATCAGCTTCTTCAGAAGATGCTTCAGATTTGAACAGCTGATTAAAAAAAACTATGGTCAGTCAGAGTAACAGGTTTGGATTGCATTTTAGATCTTTCCCCCAAAGCATCAGTTATTCAGCACATGCTACAAGTAAAATGTCTAGGTAGTATACATCACAGAACATCACTTTAAATGTTTACCCCTAGGTAAAATTCATTGTAGAGCAGAGGGTCTGCAAAGAGAGTTTTTTCCTGCACTAACTTGAAAGTGCAGATGTCCAGTGACCATGAGTAAAGTGAATGCTCTACAGCAGTGACTCCATGCCTAGTGGAAGCCAGAAGGCTTCGAGAAGGGAGCTCTAGCCTTTGGCCATGCACACCCAAGAAAACTACAGGAACAGTCAGTAGAGGCTTGGATTTTCTCTTTCTTTCTGTAGGCTAGAGGAGATCAGCACTGCGGTGTGTCAGGCTGCACACAAACAGGCAGTCGAATTTCAGTCCTCCAAGCTTTCTGCTCTCCTCTGTTCAATTATTTATTTAGTTGATTCTAAGTTGGTCCTGGTAAAGCTCATCCTGTTACACGATCTATGGTTGGGTCCTAGCCTTGTGGATCAGTTTACTCTTAAGCTTTCCTCAGTCAGAGTAATCTGCAGCCCTGCTTCTTTCCTTGACATCTCTGACATGTATCCTAGGCATCTGCTTTTCATCCTTAATCCCTTTACAAAAATGGGTTCTTGATGGCCACCTGCCATAAGACAGCAAGAGCGGCTTTGGCTTGCCAGGCTTCTCATTTAGGAGAGTACCTCAAACTCCAAATTTCCCATCTCCACTTTATCTCTTCCTGGGCATACGTAGCAGTAAGACAACACAAAGTTTGTGAGGATTTTGAAATCTGTCACTCTGTACCTGGACAGACAACAATAACAAACTTTTACAGGTGTTTCTTTACCTCATCAGTCTGGTTTGTCCTCCATATTCAAATAAGAGTACCTCTGCAGAAATCTTTGTCTTTCCTATCCTGCCATCATAAGCTTTTCCCTGAATTGTAGAATTTTCCTTCTGTATAGCTGTTTTATTTTCTTTCATCTGATTTTGCAGTTAAACAGAACCATTCTGCTTTGGAAGTATGCCCATCTGTTCTGCCCCAGCATCCTTTGTCTGTCTACAAGTTACCTTTGAGTGACCCTGCAGTCTTTCAAACTGTGTGGTTTAAAAGCAGTCCTGTTAGCTCCTCTTCTCTTTCAAATCCTTCAGAAAGGCTGGAAATAAGTGGTTTCAGCCATTCCATTTATTGAAAATTAGTTTTGATTGTTTCTAATTAGTTGGATACATAGCAGAGCCATAATGAAAAATAGCCAATTCGGAAGCTTTTAAGATAAAACAATGGCATAGGGGTTTAATAAAATTAATAGAAATTTTTCATTATATATAGATTCTCCAGGTCATCACATGGACATTTTCACATCTTGTGATGTTATGAGGAAAATCCTAATATTTAGGTTTATTCAAAATTTCTGTTTCCTGGAATCATAGGGCTACATGAAAATACTACTTTTCATTTCTTTGGGAAATTATCATATGAACATAACCAGAGAATGGCTTTGTTGGATCAGATCTAAATGGTGAAGGATGCAGTGTGTGACAGTGTGCAATGGCAAACTCTCAGAATCTTATAGATAGGGGAAATAGGGAAATACAGCATGACACTACTGTGTTTTCCCTTAGACATCTAAGAAATCAATGGTCTAATGATTTCCTGAGCAGAAACTTGCACTGAGGTCATGTTGTGGCTAGTAAACACATGAAGAGCTTAATTCTGTAAATTTGTCTATGGCATTTTAACCCCCTTGCACTTCTGGCCCTATAAAACCCTGCATCAATGAATTTCCCAAAAAGATTATGCTGCATTTATTTTTGTTGCTTTTCAACCTACTACTTCATCCTTTCACTAGATGCCCTCTTGTTCTTCCTTACTCACCTTCCTCATGTCATTCTTCACAGGTCTTTGTTTCCAAGCTGAAGAGTCTTAGTCTAGTAAACTAAGACTTGGTAAGAAACTCTGTTATCCTACTGATAATTCTGATCTGGTTTTCTTTTTTTTTTTTTTATTTCCTCAATCTATTGTAGCCTTATATTCCTTTGTGGTGGCTTCACTGTAGGGCTGTAGTCTAATGTGTTGCTGCAGTATAAATCTGTTCATTGACGTGGAGATACTTTCTGTTTCTTCTCTGTCTCCCCCGGTGATTTTTAATGTGTCGTGCTCCACGTATGTCATTACTGATCATGGAGCTGATATTTTCAGAGGGCTGTGTGAAAAGATTGCCAAAATCCTTGCCCCACTGCTGTTTAATTTAGAGCCTATCTTTGTGTATGTAGAGCTGTATGTAAAGGGATTGTTTGTTACTTTGCATACATCAACATTAGGTTCAATAGTAATTTTAGTGGCCACTTACTCAATGTGAGATCTTGAGATCTTTCTAAAATTCTCCACAATCAGCTCTAGTTTTGAAAAACTTGAGTGTCAGCAACAGTTTCTCTTTACTCATGGCATCCCCGTTTTCTTATCATTTATGAATATTCTGGACAGAGTTTAGCTAGAGTGTACTGGTAACCTACTTCCATATTTTTCATCAACATGGTAAAACCTGGACAATTTTTCCTGTCCTTGAAGCAGAAAACTCACCATCTTATGCCAGGACAGTTTAATTTCAGAGTCTTTGATGAAGAGTTTTATCAAAAACTTTTCTTAAAATCTGCTATGTTCTGTGTAGTCAATATATAAGCATTGATTTTTTTCCCCCCGCTAAATTAGTGCTGAAGTTGCTAACAGCTGTTTGCTTAGGAAAACTCTGGGGGAAACCAAACACTCAAATTTAGTAAGTGCATAAACAGAATTCTACACATGTATTAAAAATTGTTATCTTAAAGCCTGTTTTGTAACTTTTCAATGATTGGTGTTGGCAATGCAACTAATTGCATGTAATTGGTAGTACTTTAGTATTTATTTCCCTTTCCCTTCTGTACAGCTTTTATTATGCATGGCTACTTGTTGTTAGGGAGGAGGTGCCTCACTAAAAACCTGATTCACTGAAATAAACCCTAAGATTTACTCTAAAACTGAAGGGGATTTCTGGAGTTCCTACGCTTTGCATTAGTGTGATGCAGAAGGCAGAGTATCAGGCCCAGTAAGCCAAAGCCACTTTTCCTATGCAAAAAACTGAATGGTGTAAAATGCTGTCGTTAATAGGCACTCATAGTATTGGAGATAAATGTAAAGAGGGAAACTGTAAGCATACTTACAAACACTGAAGGCTTAACTGTGCCGTTAATCCACAGTTGCCTTAATTGAATCAGAGGATGTGGAGTTACTGCGCTTCCAAAAGTACCAGGCAATATAACTGCTAACCACAGGAACCTTCCAGCAAGAGATTCTCTGTGGCGATAACAGGCTCCAGGTTTCCCATATATAATGTGTAATGCTATGTAAGATGGATGGAAAGAGAAGGAAAATGCAAGGAATGAAGTGGTCTCAGTTACTCATACTGAATCACCAATGAGAGTACTCCATGTGCTATGTCTTTGAGTCTTGGATATGGAATTACTGATCCTGCCATTATTTTAGTAAGTGAAGGTGCAGAAATGTGCTATGAGCTGTAGCATATGTCTTTTAGAAGCAGTCGTGAAATTGAAGTATAAAAAATAGGAGGTTGCTTTCTTAGTATTTGTGCCTTCTCTTCTATTGCTCTTGTATAACAGTTTAAATTATCAATATCTATACTTCAGTGCAGCTTCCTACTTTGATAGAGAAATGTACTTGACTCCCCACAGTTATTGCAATTGGAGGGGGATCTGATTAGGATGCTTTTCCTAATTAAGTGATATCACCTAAAGTGAGTTTCCCTACCATTGTCTCACTGCAGTGTAAAAATAACAACAGAGGAGAATCATTTGGTTATTTTATTTTCCTGATTAAAATGTCTTTACTAATTCAAATTTTACAGGGTAAAATTCCATCTTAATGAAAGACTGAGGGTCAGTTTTCTAACACAGCTAATTATGTGTTCTCATTTCCCAATCACAGTTAGGGCTCAATTCCGTTGAATTCAGCAGCAGCACGTCTCAGTTAGATCCATACATATGGAGAAAGCCCAAGGTGGATACTCACCCACCAGAGATCAAACAAAAGGTCCTTCAGAATGTTTTCTGCCTGCAGTCAAGTCTGAGAGAAAGCTATATATCATGCTCCCCTCCCAGCCAAATACAGCATAAAAGTGAGTTTACACAGTGTGCCTGAACTTCTTTGACTTCAGCTGATTCCATAAGGGCTGTGTATTTCATGTTCAATTTTTATGTTTCTGCTTTTGCAATTAGTCACTCTTCCCAGTGGAAACATTCCTCTGCAGTCTTCTCCCTTTCTGTTTACTCCTTTTAAAGGTGCATCTGAACCTGTGTTTGACCAAAACTATGCTCTCGTGGTGCAGGTGGTTCCCTTGAACTGGTTGGCCAAATAAAGAGGATTTGGAGCATCTTTCTGTACTTCATATTTCTTGTTAATAACTCCAAATATGATGGATCCGTTTGTATTTTATCAGCACTTTATCTTTGTTTCCCTCTCCTATTTAGGCATCTGCTCAAGAGGTTGCATAAGAAATCTTTTTAAGACCTTAAAAGTAAAATATGCATGGTCTTAAAAAATATATTTCTCCCAGAAAAAATACATAGTTTGTTATGGAAATTAGTTGTTTTACTCAAGAAAGATAGAAGTTAAATATATTCATTGTGTTAAAGAATTGCAGGCATAGCGTTGGATCTGATTCCTGCAGTTCTTACAGCTGTGTACCATATTTATGGAATTCTTTCCCAAACAATGTTTCAGGATCAGGCCTGGTTAGATAGATTTTCTAAATAGATCACCATGTAATGTTCATTCATTCCTTTATTGTTTGTTTACTTTTAACTCTAAAATATATGTTGCTTCAATCTTTCTCATAATTGAATGCTGCACACTTTAAAAATCTGTTTTCTTTATACTAATATAAAAGTTGAAGCAGGATTTCATATGGCTCATTCATTTCATTTTGACGAGGAGCACTCTGTAAAGAATATTTCATCCCTGTGCTGTTTTCTGTGCCTTTGTGCCTGTGTGCTTAGCCACCAAGTAGTTTTCTTTCTTCTACTTCCTTTCTCAGTACTGTTGTTTTTATTGATTCTATTACAATAAGTAACAGACAAAAGAGAAGATTAGGACAGAAAGATTTCCCCAGTCCATCGATAAATTTCCTGGGCTTCATTAGCTGTTATTTCTTGAAAAGACTTAGAATTACATTTACATTATGAAAAAAAAATGTATAATCCAAGGGATCAGCTCTTTCTCATTCAATAATGTATACCAAAAATAATTCAGCTGAAGCCAGTGGCTTAAATTTGTACGAGAGTGCAGAAAACCAGGCTGGTGTACAAAATGGCAAATTCTTGTCACTTCTGCTTAGGCAAAAATCTAGAGAAAGACAGCTGTGAGAGTTTTGTCCAAATAAGAATTTTGATCCTCAGCCAAGGAGCATGAAGAAGATCAGAATTAAGTACCAGTATTTTCTAGATAGAAGTGTTTGATAGACTGCTCTGTGCTTGTGGGGTTTTTTTGTTCAAATGTTTTTCTTTTCAGTTGTACACAGCGCAGCAGATTCTCTCCATATTAGCAGAAGGCAATTTTGCTGTTGAAAATTATGACAAATTAAGTGATTGAATTTTCTCTTTTAAAATTTCTCACACAGTATATCCTCCTACTGAGCCATAGTATCAAGTTTCTGTAACTCCATGACTCCCTTTAGAACTCTGTCTATCAAAAGGATTCAAATATTTTTACCTAAACCATTTGACCTTTCCCTGAGATATATTTGCTTTGAAAAACAATGAGTTCAGAGACAATTCTGTGACTACTTTAATACTCAAAATCAGCATTGAGGCATTGACATTGTATTTACTAAAAAAAATGGGGTCAGCAATGTGATTTTTCATTAGCCATAAAATTGCCAATGTGTTAAGAACACTGCAGTCTTTACAAGCAAACTGTGTCTCATTCACAAATGTTTAATTGAAATATGAACATGAATGGCACAATTGTCCTGCTGGTCAGTTTTGAATATCTTCTGTAATAGAAGCATTAAATAATTTGAAGGCATATGTTCTATTGCAGTAGTTTATGAAATACAGATGAGACTTCAGAGAAGCTTAAGAGCAGTCTTTGAAATTTCATTTACTTCTGCTTTCAATTCTTATTCAAAGTGGTTTGGGGTTGTTTTTTACTGTTTGTTTGTTTCTTCTTTTTTTTTTTCCCAAAAGCAATCAGACTAATGATACAAGGTAGTTTCTTTTTAAGTGTGAATCCTCGCATTCCCGCTTCCTAATTAATCCCATTGCCAAACCCCATTCACTTTTCTAATAAAGGTGGCCCCTTCTTGGTTGGGTCTGGAATTTACAACTCAGGGGCAGAAAATGTCTTAGTACTACTTATTTGTTGTTACAACATGAAGAGCAACAGTGAACAAATAATAAATAATGTCTGAGGAAAACATGTTGCTAGGATTCAGAAAGTTCACAAAAAGAGCTGTCTCACTTAGTATGGCTTTTTAGACAAAATGGGGGTTTTTGCCTTCTGCATTCTCTAGTATGTACCTTTGTTTAAAAACATGATTCTGAGTTTAGAAGCATTGCCTCTGACCTCAACAATAGTGCATGTTTAGAAATATGTAGACAGTGAATACTAAATCCTAGATTTTAAAATATTACCTGTTAAAGCAAATACTGTAGTCTGATGTTTTAACTGATTTTAATCCATAGACAAGCTTTGGCATTCCTCGCTCTGAATATACAGCCACTTTTTTGGAAAGAAAGCATTTTAAACATTTCATCTCAGCTGTTATGTAAAATGGGAGCTGTTTTGTGCCTTTTTGAAATGCATGATGAAAAGAGTCTTAGCCTTTTAAATATATACATTACACAATCAAAATTAAATTACATAGATATAATGCATTAAATAGGGTGCTTCTCCTTGGAAAGTCATTGGCCTTATACAGGTTAACTCTGCACCTTCCTCTGGGCCAGAATATTAGTTGAATAGTTGCAATAAGAAGAAAGATCAGATGCTATTTAAAGGCATTAAGCAAAGTGTAGACATTTAATAAAGGTGACTCAGCTGTGCATTCAGTTAATATGGGAATAATTATTATAATGTAGCACTTCATTATTTATAATGCATTAAATTGAGATTTTTGTATGACACCTCTACAAACAGTTCTCTAGCATAACATATAACTGAAGTACACAAAAAATGAAAATAAATACAGAAAGGCTAAAAGATCTTTAAAAAAGCAATATATATGTTTTGATGATCAAGAGCAGAAATTAACACACACAAATAGAATTATAAACCGCGCTATTCAGTGATTGAATCTCTGGTTTTATGGAAATTTTAAAAAATATCTTCTCTGGTACAGGAATAGTGTCTGAAATTACTCCATAATTTGAATGAAAAAGCTATATACTTTCTAGCTATTTTCTTCATGTAGAGTGTGGGAAATGTTTATTCTAAAGCTCAGATGAAGCACTGATGTGAGAAATGTTGTAAAGCATTTCATGTTGACTGGAGCTAATTAACAGCAATGCTCCAGTGTTGTTTGTTCTCAGTTTTAAGCAGGAATACACAGTACAATACCTTTTATTTTGCTGTTCAATAGATTTTTTGCTTAAAACAGATAAATTCAATATCCTTACAATTTTAACTGGTTTTTTTCTTAAAAAAATATTGGTGGATACACTAGAAATATTTCCACTGGCATGTTGCTTTTTATGTTTTAAAGTAAATGTAATGTGGTGAATTTGTGCCCCTCTCTAAGTACAGCGTAAATGTGAGAATTACTGCTTTATGACTGCATTTCTAAATCAGAGCTACATTTTTAAGGTAGATATACAAAGAAAGCAAGTCCAGACATAGAGAAAGCTGAAAGAAAAAACAGTTATTTATTTTCCCTTCTCTCATACACAAGGTAACTTTGAATCAGAAGTGACTGCTGCTATCCTCTACATCCTACCTTTACCTCAGGGAATTAAAAACTGGAATAATAGAAAGCTATTTCAGTGCTGTAAAAGCAGAAATTTTCTTATTTTGAAAATCAGGTTGCTTAAATATTAAAAATGTGTGGAATGTGTAAGAATTCATCATCTGACTAGTCAGTGCTAAATGAATTTTATTTAACATTAAAACAAACCACCACTTCTAAATAATTTGCTTTTAAGCATCTTATGTTTCCCATTAGCTGCATGCACACACAAAAGATGTCTCTGTAATTTTCATCTGACTGCTAATTTACCCATCACCTCTTCACGCCACTTTTCAAATTCTTTATCCTTGTTTCAAAAGTGCTGTTTTATTTTTCTTAGAAAGTTTCTTCCTTCCTGCCCATACTGACTCTAAGAAATCAGAACAAGACATTAATTTAAACCCAGAGGTTCTGAAACTAGTCATTTGAAGATTTCAGGTTCGAGAGCTTCAACTCTGCATCACATAGGAGCCTGTCCCCAGTCTGCAATGGGACTCTATCTCCCACTTGGAATCTGCATCTTTTGAAGCCGTACCTTGTGCTCAGTCTTTGCTCACTGCTTTCACTGACCCTCTGGGACATCAGATTCTCCTTATGCTAAGGAGGGCTGCAGGGACAGTAGGAACAGACAGTTGGCTAAAATGTGCAAAAACACCAGAATGAAGTCTGTCATCTGTTGGACTGCAGAAGAAATCGATCCCAACTGAAATACTGTGTATATTTTATGCTGACAGTAGGTAGGACCTACTCTTTCCATCCACTGTTATGTCCCTTAGACAACATGACATATTCTTGGACCCCTATAAAATCACACTTCTATAAAGTGGGATTGGAGCTGAGAGGCCTCTTCAGGCTCGGGGTCAGTGAGAGTGTACTACATCTTTTGTTTCTCGTATACTGCTCCTGCTGCTTCTGGGGATATGAGAGCAAAGAGAATAAGGAGAGACTTGTGACTGAGATGTTAGCTGAACAGTTCAGCAGGCTATTTTCTTGTTCCCCCTCATGCTACAAATTTCCAGAAGATCATTGAGCCTGTCTCTTCTGCTCTCTCTAACCTGTTTTCTTCATTTGGGTAAAACTCTTTTCTCAGTCTTTTTCTCTGGTTGAAGCTGGACCTATTTCTGGGGTTTAAACGCTGCAGACAGATGATTAAACTCCCCTTAATCTATACATCATCATCACCTTTGCACCAGAAAGTAAGAATCATCAAAGGCTCCATGTGTGACAGTGGTCATCCATGCAATCGGGAAAGCAGAAATCTGTGACAGTTCAGAGCACAGATAGTTTTTCGGTCTTTTTCATCTGCAGAAAAATACATACTGAAATTGCAACTTGCAGCAGGTGTCCACATGGCTTAAGAAGAAAATAGATACTGCTTGTAATAAATCTGTATTCAATCACCTATTTACATGAAATGCCTTTCTGTGGAATTAAGTATTCAAAAGGAAGAATTTTCTCCTTCAGTACAACGAGTATATATTCCAATTCTTCCATATCCTCCTGTCTCCTCTCCATTTCCTCTGGCTTTATGATTTTCCTTTGGGTTTCTTATCTTCCTCTTTTTGTGCAGCCATTTGAGTTCCCATTATTACCATCTGCATTTCCCCTCCTTAATCTCCTTCCTGTCATTACTTACTAAGATTTTGAAAACAAAGTAGCTAGAATTGAAATGTTTTCTGGAGGCATTAATTTCATTGTTATGTTTATACTTTAACTCTGAGAGTTAGAGGCATCTGAAAAACGCGACTGCAATTCCTGTACAGTCTGAATGTATCATCTGGGTCATTGAGATATATTACATAGGCCATATATCTAATATCTCAGGTCTCCAAACCATGTGCATTTTTTTAAAATAACGTTGGTCCAGTAGTGCTTCATATTGAGGACAGATCATACTTTTCCGTTAGGAAGTACCATGTTGTTTTTTACTGAAAGCCCCCTTATTGGAAGTATTTTGGTGGAGTCAAGATTTCCAAAAGCAACCCTCAAATCTTATTTCAATTGTACTGTACTGGATATGAAGCTAGAATTTCAAAGGTAATATGATTTTTAGCATAAAAGTGAAAACCATGTTTCAGATTAATTGAGAATTCTCCTTTTCATTACTGAGTTGGGTTTGAAGAAGCCCTTTTACTTGAGGTATTAAAGGCTTATTGGAGCAGCCTGTCAAAGTACATTCTTCAGCCCCAGTTAGCTCCTGATACAGCAGCACGAACTGTCAGCAGAGCTGACTCCTGTGCCCTCTCTCTACCTCTTTCCATGCAGAAACACTTAGACTGGAAACAGAGAAGATACATAGGGAGCAGAAAAGTGGGGCTATGGCAGTGAGAAAGAAAAGTATTACATCTAATGAAAGAAAGGTGGTAAAAGCTTTCTGGAGGCCTCTTCCTCTTGGGTCACATAACGAAAGAGCCCAAATTAACTGTAGCTTGGATAGAGACAATGAAAAATGGGTTCCCATGTGCTTCCAACATGTAACTGCTTTCTCCAGACAGACTGAAACCATCAGGATACTTGTCTCAGGACTGAGTGTGGGAGCCCTGGAACAGCTGATCATAACAGGCACTATGGATTTGTGGGGGCTTTAATGTGGACTTTTAAGTGGAAATTGAGAATTCAGTACATTCATGTGCCTGTGTGATGGTAGTTTTGTCTTGTTTTGTTGAGAAACCTGAGACTGGAAAGACCCCAGGTCTTCACATACTGTGAAGTACAGTGTATAGTAATGCCTTAAGTTTTAGCTTTCATATTTTCCAGATTCTCTACTGCATTTGTAGATAACTCTGCATTTCACATAAAGTGTTAGCAAATTCTCTTCACACTTTAGTTAGAAAAAACAGTTATTTTCCAGTATGAGAACCAGGGACACTGTTGTTGCTTCAGGCCCAAAAAGCGTAAACAATGGCGAACTGGGGAGAGCAATCTGGGAGGATGGGACTGCATAACCTGAAGCTATAATCGGACAATTAACCCAAAACTTATAAAAGTGTGAAAGCTCATGACTCGGAGTCCATTTTGGGTCCATCTTGGAGGAAGCCACAGCCTTGTACTGCCCAAGGTGTGTCCTTTGAGGGCCTTTTAATAATTACCTGCTTTATTCCTTTAACACTGTTTAGCCTTTGTTCTTTGCAGCCTCTTTAGGCATCAATAGGATGGACTTGTCAACTGCTGAGATGAGTAAGATGAGAGGGGAGGTGACTGGGATTGGTTCTCTGGTTTGTTCAGAATACATGTGATGGATGACACAATAAGTACAGAAAAGCAGTGTTTCCATGTGTACTGAGCACTAGTGTAGAGACAGAAGTACTTTCATCCAACTGAAACATTTGTTCCTATTTACTGTTCCAGAGTTTTATAAGGGTAAAATCTTTGCAAACTTCTCTATATATTGAATTCAGGTTGGGTGTAGCATAGATGTAGATGTCAGGTTATCAGTGTTACCTTTGTAATTGAGTGGTTAATGGTCTTGATCTCCAGTAATACCCTTTCTGAAAAAGACAGCATTGAGACATTTCAAGGACAAAGAAGCTTTGTTGGTATAGGATTCCTCAGAGTTACTGAGACAAGAAAGAGCCAGTGTGTATTTTCTGTCTTACTGCCTGCACACAGCAGGTGACCACATGTCACCCAGTAATTTCCACATCAAGGTTCTGTGCATGCTGCAGAAGGACATACACCTTCAATTTAAAGTGATAGAGGATTTGTCACTCTTACACCTTCACTTGCACCTTGTTTCAGCTGGAGTTTGGCTAGCCTAAGATTTCAGGTCTAAGGTGTCATGTTTCTACTTAATTAAAATGACATCTTAGTAGGAAATCTTTTCCTAGTTACATGTAAACTGTAACTATGTCACCTCAACCTCTTTACTACTGGCCTGGAAAAACACACTTCATTGATTTCATATACAGAAAAAAATACTTCTGTGAATAAAACTAAAATGTCATTTCTGAACTGGAGTGGAAATGGAGTGCATAAGAAAGAACAAAAAGGAAGATACTGTTTGTATTTGCAAAGATTTTTTTTTAAAAAAACCCAATGCTCCAAAGAGTATCATATAGGAAGAGAAAAGAGTTTGGATTGTGGCATGTATTTTTGTTTCCATTTGCTATGTGGATTAAACAAGCAGGAGGTGATTCCTCCTATTATGAAAAGATTCATAAAATCTTGTGCTTCTTTTTCTTCAGAGGACATGCCGACTATTCAGGACAACATTTGGACTGCTCAAAATAGTAATGTGTATAGCTCATGCTCTAAACTAGATAACACCAAAGAAGACATTAGAAATAAGAGAAGACCTTTGCATCTTACAACATTACTGACTCAACAGGAAAATCATATTTTTTCCAGGTTGCTCTAATTTCTGCAGCTTCTAGAAAAAAGGTTGCATTACACACTGCATTACCATAATGATGGAACTGATTCCAAGATACAAAGTACTGTGAGAGGAACCCTGACTTTAATATAACGCCACAAAAGAAGTTGCTCTATGTAGCCTGCCTCTTTAGGAGCTCAGGAAATGTTAGAACAGCCAAATGTGAATTGTCATGATTCAAATGTGTTGATATTCCTGATACACCCAGATACACCTGGGAAAGTTCAATAATTAATGAAGTTTAGAAAGCTTTCAGACACGAATCTGATAGCATTCTTTGAAGCCAATCATTCTATACTTCACTACTTTGAGCATCTTGTTTTAGAAGCAATAGGTAGTACTGCTGTCCAAGGAAGGGGTACTGAGTTATATATAATCTTTTCTCTGAGCCTAACCATTCGTCTATGAATAATGTTCTAGTTTCTATGAGCTTTTGAATACTCACACCATCCCCATTACTTTCCTGTCCCTGCAGTATTACCAGGAGTTTTTTCTAAGCTGTAATAGCCTCATCTCCATGAGACTTACCCCCTTCCTTAGAGCATGGGTTTTACTGGTGCAGCACACTACTGAAGATGAGTGACAAAAGTTTTCCTCACTTCTAGAGGTGAAGATTAGCAGAGAACTTCCAGAATAGACCATCTCACTTTCCTTATTCCTCCAAGCTTTGGTACTAGCATATATTACAGTGCAAGTTCTTCATTGCCAAGCAGAAAATGACAAGCAAAAAACGAAACAACAACAACAAAAAGAAAAGAAAAGAAAAGAAAAGAAAAGAAAAGAAAAGAAAAGAAAAGAAAAGAAAAGAAAAGAAAAGAAAAGAAAAGAAAAGAAAAGAAAAGAAACAGAAAAACTCATCATTTGACTTCTTTACTTAAACATACCTGTAACATAGAGGACTTCAGAATGAAACAAATTTAAAAAAAAAAAACTTCCATAAAAAATTGTTGTTCTGTGTCCAGCTGTGCTGATGGTTTTTGCCTGGCTCTTACTGGCTTCTGCAGCAGTGAAATCTCTTCTCACCTCTGAGCTTCCCAAAAATATTCACTAAAGAAATAACATAACTATATCTCTACAAGCCAAGAAAGCTTTTCCATTAATTTGAGCACAATGAAAACAAGGTCACTTCTGCATGTCTTGAAGGCCTTTCTCAAACTTCTCTACAGATCTGTTTTTGGTAACACTGGGCCCACCCTTTCTCTAGTTGGAAAGACTTTCTCCACATCCTAGAAGTTGTTGGTTGCAGGTCATATTTCACTTTCCATATCAAAGGAGCCTGCTGGTATGCCTCTTAGCATAATTCGGAGACTTATCACTTAAAACCCTTTGCTCCCTCCTTGATTTCTCCACATAACTTTTCTGTGTTACTGTGTTGTAAAACCTGTTCTTCCTCAGTGAAGTGTCAAAATCATCCAAATAGACTGAACTGAGTTCACTTGCCTACAGTCTGATCAGCTGCCTTGTGTTTCTAATAAAGTCTGGAGTCTTTTGGAGAGCAGGATTCCATGCTGGTTTTGCAGAGCTTTGCACATGTTAGCCTTGCTCTGGCTTGTTTCTTCATGCTTGCTCTCCATTCTTACAGCAGCCTCTCTCATTATCCTAATCCCGTGTGAGATAATGCTAGAAGAAAATGCTTGATTCTCTCTGGTTTTTTCCTTTTCTATAAGCATTTTTCAATACATGCATGTTGAGAAAAGCATCACTTCTACCTCCTAGCTTTAGTCTCTCCTTTATTATTTCTCTAGTTCTTGGTTCTGGCTCAAGCAAGGATAGTACTGAAACTGTCAGTTTCTTTTGTCAAAGTAAAACCTTTGCTGTATTTACTTTGCCATAAGTCCAGATCTTCGTGCCTTCTGTGAATAAGCCACACACACACACAACCACAGGTGCTGCAAGCAGAGGAAAGAGGAGGGGCAGCATAGATACAGGGTTACTCTTGGACTGATACCCAAAAAAGTCTTATCATTTGAACTCATTCAGCTCTGTTCAAGCCTAATGTAAAGCAGATTAAGCTGTGGCCTGAGTTACTTTTATCTCTTTAACAGTCTTTTAAGGCAAGAATTGCCCATTGTTTCAGGAAGAAAATATTTTTGCCTGCATAACACCATTTTAATAAGAATAAAATTTTTAGCCGTAAAATCAGTTGGTATCCTACAATCTGCAGAGAGTATTGTTGCATTCTACTATTTTATTTTCTTAGAGCACTGATTATTTGGTGAATGTATCTCTGCATTATAGGAAAGGTCTGAAGAGCACTTTATTTTGCAGAAATTTATATAGATCCTTTCAAGTAAATATCAAGTTTTGTTAGGCAAAATTTTGTCTATTGGATTAAAAGCAAAAGACAAACGGTAAATCATGGCTGGTCCAAGGAAGTAGTAAAAATCTGAGGTTTAAAAATAATCCTGCAATAAAGAAAGGTCAGGCTGATATCCCTCTAACAGCCCTGAAACAAAGTTTTTGAAGTGATCATGCTAGACTACCCCAACAGTCCCTGTAAAGAAATTTTCAGAGCAAATGGAGCAAGCCTAGCAGTACAGTTATGGAGCAGGGTACATATGGGTACTGTTGCACTCCAGCTCTTCGTTCCATACTCAACATCACAGCAAAGGCTACTCAGAGGGTAACTCGTTTATTTTTAAAATTATGATAATTTACTTCAGCAGTCACCGTCAGGCTGAAACGTTCTGAGCAGCGCAGGCTGATGGAGCTGAAAATGCAGATAGTTGTGATTACTTTTTACTATTATTACTTATTATTAGACTTCTGAGGGGAAAGAATGACAAAAGAGCAGTGGGTTATTGGTATCACTGCCTGTGGGTTATTGTGGGTTGTGAGAGGTGATAGAGAGCTGTTTGCAGTCACCAAGGAAATGCAGGATAAATTTAGGAGGAGCAATATCATTGCACCTGACCGGGTCAAGGTTATAATGGTGGTTGTTGGGCATGTGCTGATGCTATTAAACCTCTATTAGCATGGAAGGGCTTGATCCTATTCTACTGAGAGCTGGAGGAGGTCTCTCATTGTAACTTCAGCAGGAAAAGGATCGGGCCCTGGCAGTATACCCATGACAAATATTTCTCTGACATGGGGAGGAAAAAAAAAATGTCGCCAGCTTTTAAACAGAATAACCCCAAATTTTAATGCCTTTTGAAAATTTTCGATTCTAATTCACAGAGATTTGATAAAGACTTTTAGAGAAGTCCTAATCATTGGGGGATGGGGGGGTGGGAATAAAAGAGGAAAAAAAAAAGAAGGTAGGAATTAAAGGATGGTACTTGAAAACCATAATTACTTGAATGTCAGTAGTAAAAGCATCCCTCTCAGGCTGTCCATATGAAACCTGAACAGAAACAGAAACTTGTCATACAAGCGAGCAAAGAACCCCTGTGGGTGTGTATTTTTCCCGTTTCAGCAGTTTATGGCCGGGCGGTAAAAGCCTCGGGCAGCGGCAGGCAGGTGGCGTGGTTAGGTGCCGCTTTCTTTGCCGGGGTGCTTTTGGAAGCCGCGTTGCGGGGGAATGTGCTGGAGCTGCCCGCCCGGGTCCATGCCAGCCACGGCGGGGCGGGGGTGCCCAGGGGGATCCTCCCCTCGGGAACCGGCCCAGCCCACGCTCCCGAACTCCGGCTGCCGCCGCCGCCACCGCTTTAAAGCCGGCGAGCCCCGGGCCCGACCCCGGGCACGGTTCACCCCCCTCCCGCCCCGAGGTTTTCCCCTTCGTAGGCACAGGGGTCCGGCCCAGGGGCACGCCGCTACTCCCGCCGGCTCCTGGAAGAAAGGGATGCAGCAGGCATCTTCTCCCCTCCGCGTCGCAAGGAATTTCAGCTTGTTTTTTCTTTCCTGCTGTTTCCTATTCATTTTCGCCCGGGAAACCCGAAGAGTGCTTTGCACTCCAAACCGCCGAGCGATGGGGCGGTAAGGACGACATTCGGGGGTTGAAAAAATTAGCTATTGCCTGGAGAATATCACTTAAAAACTGCTCCGAAATATTCTGTAGCTCTTTAATTGAAGTAAACAAAGTGCAATAAATTCTAACTCAAATATGATTGCACTGAGATTAAGCTCTAATTGCTTAAGGCTCAGGTGGAATCTGCAGGCTAAAGCCTATAAGAACAATCTGAATTTCACAATCATTCTGTCAAAAGCAAAGAGATGAGAGCCCACACGCTTCCTAACAAGTCATTTTTAACAGTTACAAGCTCCTTACAAAGACCACACAGGGAGTCTAAGAGATGCAAATCTAATCCCTGGTCATTCTGCAGGCCTTCAACAAAGATGTACTAAAGCCTAATAGAAAAGAAATCAGTTCTCTGTCACCAGCTCCTACTAAAATCTATTAGAGAAAGTACGGATCTTGTATTTACAGCAGCTCCTTTTAAAGGTTAAGGACAAGTACATATAAAAGGTATAATTTTAAAAATGTGAAATATTTAATGAAATCCGTCATCTGCTCTCTTTTATTCCTGAAGATGCTTTGGTATTTAGTTTGTATTCATTGAGCAAAAGAATTATCCATCCCTTTGTTCTTTGAAATATTAGCAACAGATTTTTTCTTTTAATGTTAGTCATTTGGATGAGTACCGTTTTGGGTTGGTGGTTTGTTTTTTTTGTGTGTGTGTGTTTTTTTTGTGGGGGGGTGAGTAGTTGGATTTTTTTTTATTATTTTCCCCCGCTTCCCTCATTTAAAAACCCATACAGAGACCTTAAAACAGCGGTTGGTTTCTTTTCAAAATACCTTGGAATATCTCCATCCCATCGATAGTTTGACCACTGTCCAGGAGTGAATATTTAAATCAAACTAATATGTAAATAAAATAGAATTAAAAGTCCGTTTGCGCTTTGGCAAATGATACACAAGAAATAGCCAGCCTTCTCGAGGACCCTCTGATAAGTTTTGGGTTTAATGACCTTTTTTTCTACTCATAACTCTCTGTATACTAAATTAACCCTATATCCCGGCAAATCTCACCCTGATTTAAGTTCGGCTCTCTATTGTACGTTTGAATAACTCAACACGAAAATAAACACTTTTCTACACGAACACACTCTTGCTAAGACGCATCCACGCACACCTTAGTGCATACGCATACACCATGATTTTGCGGAAGGTCTGCATTAACACGGGGCACACACATATATTTGTAGCACTATTCATGTGTAGGTCACTTCTGCTCCTAAAGCGTTTGACTGTTCCTTTTGCCGAAGCGGGGTGGACATGGGGTTGGGAGTAGTTCTTAAATTACAACCGGAATAAGAGACTGTGTAAACGCGCTATGCTTCTGGGGATAACATAGTCTTTATAGTTCGGGAGCATTACAGATCTGGATAAAGTTTTGACCTCCGATATATCGCTGTTTCTCGGTCACGTACACACACACACACACACATTCACGCACGAAGAACTAGACTGTTCTTTAGAAATTATGTAAAAAAGAAAATCGGATCGGATTGGGTTGACAGCCCTTGAATGTTTTTCCCAGGTGACGAGAAATTTGGCGCTATTCAACTGGGTGGCTTGAGGACAGGAGAAAAACACGTGGGGCCAAAATCTACTCCTGGCTCCCCATGATCATCACATATATTTTGGTGGGACAAGTCGCACGAGTAAAACCATCGGTGTTTGTGCTGGGAAAGAACTTTTCCTAAGACGAATTGGTCCTTTTTTCTTTCTCCTTTTTCTCACCCCATACCCACTTCCCCACACCGTGGACTTCGTGAGTGAATCAGCCCTGCCACTGGGCAGGGAGAAAGCAGCTCTCCCTTGGAAACAGCGGCGACCGCGAAACGCTGCTTAGGCGCAGCAAGCGGCAATCCCCGCCGAGCGGTGCGGAGCGCTGCGGCTCGGAGCCCCTCGCTCGCCAGCTCCGAGGGCCCCTTCCTTCTAGAAACTGGCCAGCAGCTTCCCCCTTTCTGTCATCAATGTGAAACCAGCCCGGAGGAGCTCCCTGTACCCATTACTCGACTGGTCATGGGGAACGGTCCCACGAAGGAATAGTGCCCAGCACTTTTTTTTTTTTGGTGGGGGAGAGGGACAGGACAGTGACAGGTTTGTCGCTGTGAAACCTCGGGCGGGAAGGACGCTCTTCAAAGCACCGAGTGCAGCCTTTCGGGGCCTTCAGCACCTGGTCCCTTGCCGGGCCATCTGGCCCGAGCCCTAATTAGGGCTCAGACCTAAAGAGCCGGCGCGGAGGGAAGAATGTGGGTTTTCCTTGGCGGGCTGGGGTAAGCAAAGTAAAAATCCCAGTGGAGAAAAGTTTCCCGACTCTTTCTTGCACGGGAGGAGGGGCTGCAGGTGGCGGGGAGCGGAGCGAGAAGAAGGGGCTGGGTGAGCGGAGGGTCCCGGAGCTCTGTCCGGAGCTGCTCCTCCCGCGCATCCAGCGAGCGGGACAGCGCCGGGCCCGCCGCGCCCCGGGACGAGCCCTGGTGCTCTGCACAAATCCACCTGTCATCCTCGTCAGCGTGTGCCTGGCTTGCAAGTCAGTAATAACAGTTTATGCCTCTTGTAGGGCTAATTCAGATTTCTACGACATTGCCTTATTTATTCAAATATTTATTTATTTACCATATTCCCCTCACCCCCACCCTCCCCCCCCCTCCGCCCTTTCCGACAGCTGATTTGGTCTTTTAAAGTGGAAGAGAATAAAACAGTGTGTCGGAGGGTGGGAGCCCGGAAAAGCAGGACTGCTGTGACTGGGACGAGAACGCTATTTAACTATGAGAAACAAGTGTCTGCCTTAAATCCAAGCAGAAAACAGGGCGGAGGGTCGGGCCGGGCCGGGCCGCTGCCTGCAGCTCCGGCGCGCTGTCAGCGGTGCGCACCGCCGCAAAAACACGTAAATGGGGGAAATGGGAAATGCCCATTAATTCACTGCATTCCACCTTTGGGCACCCACAGGCGAGCCTCGGTTTCCTTGCCCGTTCCTATCAGGCAGGATAATGATGGTGGAGGACGCGCAGGCCTCCTGGCTTTCTCCTGGCTTCGGGTACTTGAGGAATAAGAAAAAATGCTCTAGAGCAAGAAGAGGCGGGGAAGTGCGGTGCCTGCTTGAAGCAGGGATGGCTGCGGGAGGGGTGGGGGGACGAGGTGAGAGAGGGGGTCTGCCCTCCCTCATGCTATATCACCCCCAAAGCTTTGCGGTCTGACTTTGTGCATCCTTTCCCCCACCCCCTCAGCAGGACACGTCGCGGGTCTCGAGGGCCACAACCGCGGGGAGTCTCGGTTTGCTTCGGCACCCGGTGCGTGTGCTGCCCTGGGTCCGGCTCTGGCGGATGGGGCCTTGGGGAGTAGAGCCGGCTTCGGTGCCGGGCTCTGGGCTCGGCGGGAGCCCAGCTCCTCCTAAGAACCCCTGCACCTGTCCCTTCTCTGGACCTTATTAAAAAAAAATAAATTACCATTTTCTAGGGATCATTTACCCGGTGAATTTTTTATTAAATTACAGTTAACCTTAAGCAATTGATAGGACAATCAACAGGCTTTTTCAATCACCATTTTTACTTGGTGGGCTTTTGTTTTGTGTGTATGTATGTGTGTGTGTGTGTGTGTGTGTGTGTGTTTTCTACCGGGACTCTGTGGGTCAAAACCTTGCTTTCTAAAGCAGTTAAGGAATATTTTTAAAATTAGTTTAAAAATACGTCGTGATTAATACCATCGTGTAAAAAAATGGTCTGCAGCAGGAAGAAAATATTTGGTGCTTGTCTGTAGATTCTCTCACCTACCACCTACTCTGAATGCGTCCTGTATCTTACAGCGTGTCCGGCCCTCATGATTGCAAATAGGCCTGTTTTCAAATGGAAATAGGACTTCCAAACTGATTATGTGTATTGAATCGGAATCACTCGCTAGATCCTCTTGTATAAAATGTATTGAAAAAACCATGATGGTTGCACAGCTCTGAAACTGGGTCCTTCTCATCTCAGGGAGGTCGATCTATTTTGCAACTTTTTGCCATTTGTGAGTGTTTCAGCTAGATAATTACGCTACCATTGTGGAAAGGCGATGCACTGACAGAAACACACACACGCACACCACCGCGGAGCCACGCCGTGCCCAGACTTCCACGACAAGAACACGCCCGGCCTCCCCACGGCAGCGCAGCTGCAGCGCCTCGCCACTGGCACAGAGCGCGGCGTGTCTCCGCGCTCCGCCACCGCCACGCACAGCCTTGCCGTGCCACCGAGCACAAAATACACCCTCCCGAGCGCCGCAGCACAACACGCTTCCCAGTCTGGGTTCCGCCTCGTGAGCCGCTATTTAAAGACAAGCAGACTGTGTATGTGTGTGTGTGTCCATGGAAAAGTCAGAGCCAGGGAGCAACAGCTATTGCTCACACACTGAAGAATGGGGACAAACTCCGTGGAAAGGTTTCGCCTATTGATATGTAATGAGAGCTTTAAACCCTGTCATATCTCCCGAAGAATATCCATTCGAATTCAAAAAAGTAATTAAATAGTGATGACAGAAAAGAGGGATCCGGACCGAGCAGAAAGTGGTCTGGGGAGAAAAATAGGTAGCAGGAAGAGGGGTTCCCCCGCCGCGCCCCCCGTGGGGGGAGGGAAGCAGCCCTGCACGTCCGCGCTGCCCCGCTCCCTCCCACCATCGTCCCTCCTCTGCTCACCCAAACTTTCTCAGGTGCTTCCTCGGGAATTGCTTTCCCCCACCTAAACCAAGCAAACGAAACCCGAGCTGGGATGGGGATGCCCAGTCCAGCGTGCCTGGCGGAGCCCCCGCGGCCGGGCTGGCCGGGCAGACAGGGTCCTGGGCCGCTTCTCCGTCGAGCACCGCGAAGGCAAGCGGTGGCCCAGTACCACCCGGCAGAATCCCTCGAAAGTGGCTGCCGCAGGAAACTCCTGGCAGCGCAGGAGATGGCAGTGCTGGGACCCATCCTCTGTCCTTGCCGCACTCGCACAGTACCTTTGCGAAGATGTAAATTCTTCCGCCGCATCCCGTCCTCGATCTTTATGGGGTTACCGTGGAGGTGCCACACACTTCCCTGCCATTTACCCCGCTAGGCAAGTGTGGTGTGTGTTTCAGTGACGGGTCCCCGAGCCCCATGCCACTCGCCCTGGCTATGGCAAGGCGCCATAGGCGGTCAACACCTTGTCGGGGCGTTTGGGAGCAGCGCTTGGGCGAAAGTCAAAGGGGTTCCTGGCCCGACGTTTGCAGCCCTCCCGCCTGGGCATCGCCCCAGTGCCAAGGACGAGAGGGGCGGTGGGTGCGCACAGCTGGGTCTGCCCGACAGCACCTGCAGTCTGGCAGCCTGGCAGAGCAGGCAGAGCTGCCATAGTCGGCATTAAGAGAATACAGAGGGAGACAATCGCCGCTCTCGACTGGCTGTAGCCCCCGGGAGAGGAGCCCCGCTGGGTTGCAGCCGACTCCCGAAGGCAGCAAAGCTCCGGAGCTGTGTGGGAGCCTGTCCTCGGCAAGCAAGGGATCCCACGGCCGGGGAGCAAAGCCCACCGGCAAAGGGCAGGATCGACCCCGTTCCCCTCGACGGGGAGCCGAGCCCTGAGCGCCGGCGGCAAGTGTGGCCGTGCTGGGCATTCCTGGCGGGCGGAGAGGACGCGGGCGTCCCGCGGGGCTTGTGCGGGGCCCGGCTCGGGCGCTGCGGCTCCTTCCCACCGGCCAGGCAGCCCCCCTGGGCCGAGGCCGAAAGGGTCTCCGCGATGTAAAATTAAGAGCGGAGGGGACACACAGGCCGGAGGGCAGTGCTTCTTCAAAGTAAGAGTTTTCCTGGCCGCCTCTGTTCCCCAGACTCCACAATTATTGCGGCTCCTAGATACACCTATTAGACGTACACATCTATAATATATAATCGATATACATCTGTAAGGTGTAATGCGTATATAGACGCGTACGTGTAGACTAAGCGCTCCTCATCGGCCGTCCGTATCTGTTTTTTTCTCTCTGAAGTGGGTTAATGCAGACAGAGGTGCAGAGGACCAGCTCTGAGCACCCTATTTCCCAGTAGTAACAGTGCATTTGTAAGTAACGCCCAGTATAAGCGCAAAAGCAGGGACCAAGAAGGTGGCGAAGTTAAAGATAATATTTTAAGAACTTCTCTGAGAAGCAGCAACACCGAAAACAAAAAGTTTAACGAACAAATGCAGCGAGAGGAACTTCGAAAATTGTATCCTAGAGTCACATTATTAGGTCAGTAACAAGCTGAAATTATTCAGCCACTTCAGTAACACCTTTGATATGAAGCAAAAAAGTCTGCTCCCCTTACGATCCCAGGTGTCTGTAAGTTTGTCAACTTCTAGCACGTTATTACTTGCCTAAATAAGCTTGATGGAGGAGAACTCCGGCTAAATCCACCACAACAAATGGAAGGGACTATCTCGGACTTTGTTTAGTTTTCTAAGCAATGCAACTATCCTTTTATTCAAAAATAAAAAGTAAAAAATAAAAAATCCCAACCCAATCGGAAATCAAAACAAACAAAGCCCCCTTTCTCCCCCAAAACCAGACAACCCAATCCACCTCGTGTACTTGCGCTTTATTATTTTCCTGTACACTGTAAGAAGCCCCTGTATTGATGAAACGCTACTGAGAATGATATGGGGAACCCTCACTGAATCAATTCAATTCGTACGTTCACTAAAACCTGCCATGTTAATTCACATGCTAAAGAAACATAACCTACATAGTAATTTAAAATTACTCCAAAAGCCCCGCTGTGTTTAGTGAATAGAAATATTTTTGAGAAAAGAGTTGTCATCTCATTCAGATATAATTGTTAACATGAGATGTGGAGGTAGCCAGTAAAACGGACTTAGGCATCTTGGAAAATATTTTTAGAATATACATTTTCAACATTTTTCCGTTTCTATACACCAGTTCAGGACAGTAGATTTACACCGTCGCTCAGAAGTAATGCATTCGGCCATTTGTAAATGTTTTTCATTCTCAATCTATGTTATGGTAAAAAAAAAAATACCGACTACCCACTTCGCCTTCCTTCTAACAAAAACTTTTACATCGAAGATTAAATGTTCTATGTTACGCTTTCCTCTGTAGCATTCCCTAGAATTTTTCTGTATAGTAAGTTGTTTTAAGCTTCAAAACGAATTCCAGTTTCTTTTTGCATCAATACATCTTACACACCATCTTATTTATAACGCTGACCAGAAGCTTTTGAGAGAAAGACATAGGATATAGAAAACTTTGACCTTACCTGCTCCCTAATGTGCTTGCAGCCAGAAAAGTCGGGGGCGGGGGGGAAATAATTTCATATTATTCACCATTTTGCCAGAGACAGTCGTCTCTCTACCTCATAGGAGCAGCCGCACTGGGTCAGATGTCTGTACACATTTGATACATATAAACAGTATTATCATTAACTTAGAGTTTTAAGGGGTTTTTCCCCCCCCGATGGGGATCATGAGAGGAACAGCGGGTCTGAGAGAAAAAAATTCTCCGCTTTGCTCTCGACACGGCTATGAAAGGACTTAAATTCTTCAGAAGTCACTCAGTCTTTAACTCTAGATCCCCTTTGTAAAAGCTAAAGGCAGTGGTCAGAAAAGTTGCACGGGGACTGCTTTCCCGGCGAGGCCCCTTTACCTGCGCTGCGCTACAAAACTCCTAAAATACCTTTTTTTCCCTCCCCTCCCAGCCGTGGCAACTTCTCTTGGTGTCATCTCAGAGCTGTCTCAGATTACATTGTTTGGGATCTGAACTTTCAACACCGTCTTCAGGCCCTGCACTGCCTTTTGAACCGAGATGCAGGCAATATAGTTTTAGACGAGCCCGCCGTCCCTTGCCTCTCCGTAGGTGCAGTGACGCCGCACCGCGCCCGTCCGCTGCTGCTGGGACCACAGCAGAGCTCGGGGCAAGCCCTGCGGCCCCCGGCTCCCTAAGCTCTTCCTCCCGAGCATCCCCTTTGCGAGCAGACTGCTGTGAAACAAACAAAAAAGCCAATAACGCACAGATCGTTTTGATGTGCAGCAGCCCATATGAAGACTTTTGCTATTGTCGCTGTTGTGGCCGTAGTAGTGATGTGGTTTCGTTAGGGTTTGAGATTGTTTTGTTTTGGGTTTGTGTTTAGTTTGGGGTTCAGTTTGAGGTTGGTTTGTTGTTGTTGCTGTTGTTGTTGTTGTTATGGTTTTTCCTTTTCTTCCCCCCCCCACCCCTCCCTTTTTTTTTCCCACAGCCTGCTGTGCCACTTCATGCACACTTCATGGAACTTAAGAATGAACTCCTGTTTACAGCAGGAAAAAATGCCCTCCGCGATTCTCCTAGACTTACAAGCAGTGCCAGGCAATGGGTGAGTGGGAGGGAATAGCCATTCTTCAGTAGATCCTTTTCTCTCTCAAAATACGGGGTACCCATGGTCTAGCGTGGATAAAGCAGTTATATTGGGAAACGTGCATCTCTTCCATCATTTCAGATTTGAATCATGCTGCCCCTCCCCTTTGCCATCCCATTATTCAAGTTCTGCATTGATTACCGAGAGACTGGAAATCAGCGTATTGGAAGAAGCAGAAGTTTATACCGAGGAACATATTTTAATTTCAATTTTTAAAAACTATATGGTAACTAAGTTCTCAGGAGTGTTCTCAAGGGAGACTGGAGAGTAAACTGTATTAACACCCTTGCCTCCAAGTATCTTCATCCTAATCAAGGGATAACTAGTTTACTAAAAAAAAAATATGATAAATGGCAGTATCACAATGTCATAAAAAACTCTATAAAATTGTTAAAGAGCGGTTTGTTTGCATTTCTCCTGATTGATATGTAAATACAGTTTGAACTGTGTTTGCTCGGTCTCTAGTGCTTAATAAAGAGATGAATTCACCTTTCTGTGGAACAAGTAAACAGACTTTAAACTAAGCCGACATCAGACAAAGTGGAAACGAGTTTATTTAATCGAAACTAAATCTAGTTTAAGAAAGATAAGTCAGTGTACATAATAATCCATTACAGTAATTACACCCACCACCAAATATGTGTTTATGAGGTTGTCAAGACACAATAAAATTACTTTCTTTCCCCTGAAGTCTATAATGAAAAGTCACTGACTGGATCTCTATCAAACATGCTAACTCCAATATTCGAGGGTGGGGGCTGTAATAGTTCTCGCATGTATTAATGCCTTTCGGTGCTACTCACTTTTGAACGTTCCTGGGTTTGAAAGAATGCACATTAATTACGTATGAAGAGGAAATGTCGAGTTAACCGGAGCACTTTCCCCTCGGTCTTGCGTATAAACTCCGTGAGAAACTAACCCTAACTAAAAGAAAATCCTTGAAGTTAACCCTGCTCTCCCTTCCTCCGCGGAAGCTCTGCATCACGGACCAGGAATCCCCAGCACTGTCTTCTTTTAGCAGGAATAACAGCACTAAGCTCCAGGCACTCTGCCGCCCCCCCACCCATCCGATCCCTGCCATGCTTAACACGATGCTATAGACCTAAAATGAATATTCTGCGTAGAAGAAAAACAAAGAAAAAAAATATTGAATAATCTTCGGGTTAGTTAAGAATGTCGCTGTAGAAATCAGGACATAACCTAAAGAATGAAAGGTCTCGAAATTCCTGTTGACACACGTGATGTCCTCCAGTTAGAAATAAGGGGGAGGGGGTCAAAAAGAATCCGATACTTTTTTTTTTTTTCTTCCGTGTACTTCCCTTTTTCTCCATCCAGACTAGCACTTGGTGTCCGAGTTACACGGGCTATCTTGTATAAATAAAGAACTGGAGCTTTCGAAAGCTGCTACTTAAATTGGAGGTTGGATTGTTTCCATCCCAAGCGACCTGTTTTCTTTCACTTAAAAAATATGATTATTTCGTAACATCTCTGTAATTCAGAGGTATTTCAATGATTGCTATCGCTTTCTATGGATTCGGAAAAAAACGAAACCGAGCAGCAGATGCAAAGGAAAACAATCTCACGAGGTTTTTTAGAGTGGGGATATTTCATATTTTGTTACACTCACAAAAGCGATATTTGGGACCCAAAAATTAGAGAATTGCAGGGATTTCGGAGAGCTGTTCAGCTTCATATGCTTTATATATTTACAGAAAAGTTAACATCTAACCGCCTTGCGTTACCGACAATCTTTCCCTTCCTACCAAACGCGCCTCTGTGTCTCAGCCCGGCGCGCACCTATGCGCGCCCACCCACGTGCGCGCACGCACTCTCTCCTCATCTCCTTCTTTACAAACTTCCCAAATGGCTGCGCGAAATAACCCCCAACAAACAAAAACAAACAAGCCCCCTTTAGAAAAACAAAGCAACACGAAAAACAGCGTCCAAACGAGCCAAGCGAAGCCCGTCTGTGTCGCACCCAGACCTCCGCCTGAGAAGCGGTGTGGCCTCTGCAGGAGAACCATGTGCGAGGGTGTGGGGTTGGATGTGCAGGAAATTAAATAAATGGATATGCAGAAAATTAAATACATGGATATGTAGAAAATTAAGCACAGCCTAATGAAGAAAGTTAATTCAAACTACATGTTGTACACAATAAACTATCTTTTTATTTTGATTATAAATAAGGTGACTGTACTTCCCTTAAAATACAAGTACATAGGAAAACCTGGTAGAAATTATCTTTTTTTTTTTTTTTCCTTACAAGGTATTAAAACTGGACACTTTAAATCGGACTCACGTTCTATACTGACAGCAGGTTCTTCGTTATTTTATTTTTTTCTAACGGCGTTAGACTTTTACTTTCTTTCTCCTCCGTGCCTTTGGCATTTGAATTTCTAGTCCCGGAATACTTTGCTTTCTCTAGCAAGAAGTCGCTGAGGTGCCCCCCGCCCCCACCCTCATCCTCCCAAAAATAATCGGGCTAATGAATTTGGAACTCGATTCCTTCGCTCTCGAGTTCGTGAATCCTGTGCGTTTACTTGTCCTGTTTGCACGCTGAGGACTGATTCTATTCTGCACCCCGTTAACCCTCTGGTGCAGCTCTCCTTTGGGAACAGGGTCTGGGCCCTGGGAGGGGAGGTCTGGCGACATCCCGGATTGTTTCTCCACCAAGAAGAAAAAAACAAAACAAAACAAATAAAACAAATAAACGGGGGGTGGGGGGAAGGGAAAAGGGGAAAAAAAGGGAGAGAGATGCAAGGAAAGGAGTGTCGGGAGGGGAAACCAGAGGGGAAAATAAAAAAAAAATATATTTGTAATGTGTATAATTTATTAGAAGCTTCTTAGGAACTATATTTAAGCCAAATATCTACATAAGTTACAACAGGAAAAGGCGGCGTGCGCAAATAACAAACTGCCAGAGGATTTACGACGGGGTGATCAGTGTCCATAAAAAAGGTGGGGGTCGGTTTGGTTGATTGTATTTTTTTCCTTTTCTTTTTACAACAAAATATACAGGCTACTAAAAACTATGGGTTTAGTCCAACTTTTGACAGCATTATACAGCTACAGGTTCACATCAAACGTAAGGAGGAAAATAAAAGCCAAGCCTTTGATGACTCCACGTCTCCATCCGCTGGCCCTGGCGGCGGGCTGGGAGAGACCGGAGAGGGGGAAACTGCTTCTTGTGTCTGAGTGACGCGAATGCGTTTTTGGGGGGGAAAACCACCCCATCCCCCAAAATCTCTGTATTTACATGCAAGTCCTAGACGCTGGCAAAGTGTACATCTGATATCCAAGTCTTCAGACCATGCCTAAAGATGGTCCCCTTTCTGCAGACTGCTCCATGGTTATTAGTCTGAATATTTTTATACACCCCATAGGACAACTTTGGGGGAGAAAAAACATAAAGACCCCAAACCATCAACAGTAACAATAAAATGGAACAAAAAAGTGTCTCTCTCTCTTAAAGGTCCGCAGACACCACTCAATAAAACGGGGAAAGGGAGAAGAGCATTAAAATAAAAAGAAAAACAAAAAAGAAAGAAAAAAAGAAATTTAAAAAAAAAAAAAAACGAAGAAGAAAAAAAGCACACAGTAGTTTGGAGAGGACAGAGATTTGTGTAACTGGGAAAATCTGTTGGTTGTTTTTTTTTTCTTTTTTCTTTTTTCCTTTTTTTTTCCTTTTTTCTTTGTTTAATCCTTTTACCAGGTCCTACCGTATAGCAAGGTGGAGCAAGACATGGCAGTGCCATAGTCAGAAGTAGAAGAGTTTAGGTGAGACAAACTGGAGACTTGGCTCTGCAGAGAGGAAGGGCTGGCCGAGTGCTGTCCCATGTCTGGAGACTGCCCCGCACTGTTTGTCTGGTGGCTCTGATGCTGTCCGAGGCTGTTGCCATTGGTAGCCACTGTGATCGTTGTAGCTGCCTGCTGCTGATGGCTCTGGATAGCTGCTGTGGGTGTGTTGGAGCCTGCTTGGCAGGGCTTGCCATCCTTCACAAGCACTGGCACTGCCACCCTTCTGGGAGACTGCTGCTGCTGGCAGGAGCCGTTCTCCTGTTGCATCTGCTGCTGCGCAGCCTTGTCTTTGGCCTGGCGTTTCATCTTGTAGCGGTGATTCTGGAACCAGATTTTGACCTGAGTCGGGGTGAGATGTATCATGCTGGCTAAATGTTCCCTCTCCGGGGCAGAGAGGTATTTTTGTTGCTTGAAACGTCTCTCCAGCTCGTAAACCTGGGCCTGCGAAAAAAGGACCCTCCGTTTCCTCCGCGGCGTGCTCTGGAGCGGGGCCATGCTCTTGCTCACGTCTCCCAGGGAGCCGAGGCTGCCCATGCCTCCCATGTTCATGCCCGAGGACGGCGCCATGAAGCGGGAGACTGCAAGGGAGAAGGCGGCACGTTTTAGGCGGCTCGGCTTGGCCCGGCCCGGCCCGAGAGGGGCCCCGCGCTCCGGCAGCCCCCGCCGCCGCCTGTCCCCAGCGGGGCTCCGCAGCCCCCCGGCAGCCCAGCCCCGGCCCCGGCCGCGGCCTCGGGGCGCCCGCGCTCGTAAACAGCGGCTCACGTCCCTGGGGAGAGAGGTGGCCCCCTCCTCGGCCGGCCCAGCCCCAGTGAGTAAGGGCGACCGCTTGCCCCTAGTCCTGCCCGGGGGACGGCCAAGAAAGTACCTAAGGTGACAGCGGCGGACAGCGGCTCCGCCGGCGCCGCCCGAAGAGGACTCTCCCGCTCCCCCGCCGCTTGCCGGGACGCGGCCGCGGCGCCTCCGGCGTCCCCCCTCGCCCGCCCGGTGCCGGGATGCGCTCCGGCGGACGGGCACCGCCGGCTCCCTTTGGGCCCCCGGGCCGCCACGCTCCCGCCCCGCTGGACGGCGAGAGCCGGGCTCCCGCTCTTCTCCACAGCGGGGCTTCCAAGCCCCTTGCCCCGCAAAAGCGGCCGCGGCAGGCTGACGTGCGGGAAGGACCCGGCACGATCCTCGGGCAGGGGGAGGAATTTGGGGGTTGCGTCTGGGTTTGAGACCGACTTTTGCCCTGTCGCGGACCCCCCGCCGTGCCCTCTGCCCGCGGTGTGTCGGGACAGTTGCGCGGCAAGCCCCCTTCGGCCACCCAGCCCCGGGCTGACTTACTTGAGGAGAAGCGGGGATCCGGGTTGGTGCCGTACCATCCTGTCGCCGAAGCGCTGTTCCTCATGGTGTCCTGGTAAGGCGGCAGCTCGCTCATGTTGCCCAGGTTCCCATTGCAATAGCCCCCCATCGTAGCATGGGAGAGCTGGGGGACCCCTGCCGCTGTCATATGGTAGGCGGCAGTCACTGTTCCGTTGTGGCCCATGGGGTGCTGCTGCATGGCCGGCTGAGAAACCTGAGACTGTCTGTAGGCTGACAGGGGAGCCCCCAAGTTACTGGCCTCCATGCCCACTTTCTTGTAGCTTTCCTCCAAAGGACTCAAGATGTCAGACACTGAGAAAGGAGTCGTATGCTTTGGGCTCATCGACATGATTCGGCGGCTGGGGAAAAAAAAAAAAAAAAAAAGGAAGGG
>VRYO01001269.1:9556169-9587175 GCA_009812075.1 Sialia sialis | reverse complement strand
GGGAGTGCGGAGCGAGGCTCCGGACACGCGGGCGGGCGAGACTCCCCGCCGCCCTGCGCCGGCCCCGGAGCGCCGCCCGAACGACCCTCTGGCCACCGGCTGCGCCTGCCAGACCTCATTTATCCCCTCACTCGAATGAGCGCAGGTTAAATCGCCTCCGAAACATTGCTCGGTTAGGTTATCCCGAGCGAGTCGGGCCTTGGCTCTGCGCGGGGTCTAATGCGAGAGCGCTTCGTTCACCTTTGCTGGGAAGCGGGTGAAACTCTTGTGCACATCTGACCGCTGAGTTAGTACACCGGCGCATTTAGCTACATTTAGCCCGGCTAGATCGACGTGGTGTGAAGGAAAAGGGTCAGCCTCTGCACCTGCTTTCCTGCCCCAAATGAGCTATAACGGGGCGAGTCACACCATAGACAAGGGGCGAGAAAACTCTGCTGGTGCCGTGTCTCTTCACTCTTCTTTCAAACCCTCCACTGGAGTTTCGTCTGCCAGAGATGGCTGCTCCCAGCTTCCGGGGAGGGTGGCCGTCCCGACAGAATCCTGCCTAGGCTGCCTTTAGCGATATATTCGTTTACCTGGCGATGCTGCTTAGTAAAACACTCGAGTTAAAAAGAAATGCTAAGGAGGAGAGCAAGGAAGATGAGATGCGTTCTGCCTGGTGGAAGCATTTTCATGAGAAAAGCACGGTTTTCACCCCGTGTTTGCAGAAATGCGGCTACACGGACGTCCCTTCAATAGCTTCTGACCCCACACAATCCTTTTGATAACACTCGAGAGGTGGAAGAATGGGAGACTTTGTCAATCAAATGGTGCCAATCCCAATGGAAACGGTGCCACCAAGACCGCAGAGCGTTTCCTCATCAACTGGATTGCGGGGGCTGGGAACTCAAGGATCAGCTTTTGAAAGTGCGCACAGGGCTCTCCAAAGACAACAATGTCTTTTTTATACGAGCTGCTGTGCCTCCCCAAGGGGAATCAAATATATTCGACCAGGCAGAGCTCGGAGGGCTCGGAGGGCAGAGGGTAAGGGTCCCATGCAAACCTCACGCAAATTCTTTCTCAGCAAGAAAGATGCTTTCTAGGTGTAACTTTTTGATCCAAAGCCATGAGGTGCTCCGTGCTCTCTCTGGGTCAGTTCACGGGTGCACGTCTGGCCGCCCCCCCTGCCCAGCCCTGCCGTACAGCCCGGGAGCAGCGCTCTGCTCCTAGAGATGTCCGAGTTAGAGGTGGCAAGAGCAGATCTGTGACAGAGCTCTTTCTTTCCTCTTGGTCATCAGTATAAGCCTAACACATCCATAGAGAGATGTAAATGACCACCTGGAAAAATGCCACCACCGAGGCAGCTTGCCGCAACTCTCTCCTCTCGAGTCACCGTGAGCGAGCTCATAGAAACTTCATCTGATTGCTTTTGCGTGTCGGTGTAACACACCCTCTGTTTCCCCCATGCTCCCCAGAATGGAGAATGTGTCCAGCACACCTACGCCGGGAGCGGAGGTTTCCGTAGTGATGGTGTAGGGCGGACTTGTGTCTCTGGTGGCCGCGGGCAGGGCGCTGGGAGCCGCTCCCCATCTGGAAAGCACATGCTTGGGCGTGTAAGAAGGCAGGAGTCCTCCCAGAGTCGCACCCTGCGAGCGCTACCTAGGCACGGAGCGCTCTGGGTGTGTGTGGGGGGAAACGCCTGTTGTGGCTCATGGGGACAATTCCTCGCCGTGGGAAAGCCCCCCTCTGCCCTGGTTATCTCGTTAGGGTGGTAGAAACCCCTCCATACACCGGTCGAAACCTCTCCCCCTGGCGTGGGAACCTAAGGCAACCAGCGAGACCACCAAAGGCTAAAGCGAAAATCCTCACCCCTCCGCAGAGCACGCACAGTTGCTCCTCCAGCTGCCCAGGGCGTGGAGCATCTCGCAGCTGGGGCTTCTCGGGGCCCCTTCGCCACCGGTCCCTGGCGGCCCCACTCGCAAAGCCGTGCGAGGGAGGGCAGCGTTGCCTCCGCTCAGCTCTTTTCCCTCCTTCCCCGGTTGCTGGAGGACGGCTGAGCCCTCCTGCCCTAGTCCTCGACACCCTCCCCGTCCTTTCCTTCGCCGGGCAGTTCCCGGCCAAGAGGGCCAGGGTGGGGCCAGGTACGGGGTGCCAGGGCAGGGCTCCCGGAGCGGCGGCGGGCGGAGGGCGGCAGTGCCAGGGCGGGGGCGGCGGGGCCCCGGGGCCCCCCTCGGCCACACCGCGCCCCTCCGGGCTCTTTGTCGCCATGAGTGCCCCGCCATGCAGCCTCGAGTGGATAGCAGCAGCGCTCGCCTCGATGTGCGAACTGTCTGACCGCCTCGTCCGATACTATCAGCAGTTAATATAAGCCCCCCACATCTTAGTGTCGGTAGTCACAACAGTGTCAGTACGCACACACAAGACTTATTGCTGCCCCGAAGCGTTTTTGATACAGCCAAGACAGAGGTGATTATGTGGAGGATTACTTGAAGGTGTTGGTGAGACAACTTGCAAAAAGTTAGACACAGTTAAAAAATACAAACGTTTATTTAGCCATAAAATACTTTTAATCGGTATATACACCTAGAAGCAGAATCTCGCCGGAATCTATTTATCTGTTTTTAGGTATAGCTATTAGTACATTACATTCTCTGTCTTAGAAGTTACGCGCTTCTCCGTGTGTTCCCAGACATGCCTACACACACACGTACAAGCATGGGGGTGCATACCTGCGGCAGTGGGTATGCATGAGTATATATTTACGCATACATTCACAGTCCTCAACCCTGTCGTCTCTTAAGTGTTTCAAAAAGGAACTCAGCTTTTAAGTGGGTCACCTCGCCGCCCTCCCTTCCCCTTCCCTCGCCCAGGCCTGCGGCCGCGCCGGCGCCGGGGAAAGGGGCTCTCGGCTCCCGGGTGGGGTTGGACGCGGAGGTGACGGACATGGACGTGCCCGCGGGTGCACAGTGGAGGGGCGGGCTGGGGTCACCCCCGGCAGTTTGATCTGCCCACACCTTTTCTGTTCCAGCGCGGCTGGCGGGGCCGGCGGCGGGGGAAGCTCACTGCCCCCTGGTTTGGTCTCGAAGCCCTGGCCGTGCCTCCGGACCGCCCCGCCGAGGGCCCCGGAGCTGCAGCAGCCAGCCCTGTGCGTGCTGCCTGCCCGGGCTCCGGCCCTCCCGCGCCCTCGCACGGGGCCGAGCCCGCCGGGAGTATGCGCGCTGCTGGACAGGCGACTTTTCCCCCTCGACCTTACCCTGGGGGTAACCAAAGCTCCCTTTTATTTTCAGTGTCACTTCGGAGTTTGCCTTTTGTTCCCTGCTGCCTCTCGCTTCCAGGGATACGGGCCCCCGCTGGCTCGGGGAAGGGCTAGCGGTTGCAAAGATATCTCATTTAAAAACGACAATAGAGTCCTTTCGACCAGCCCGAGCTTTATTTTCCTGCCGGGGAGAATGAAATTGTTTGTTTTGCTTTTGTTTTCACAGCAAAACTCGAGGGCTAGTTGCAGGAGGGCTGATAGGAACCCCGGCCCTTCCTCGTTGCCCCTCGGTGCCCAGAAGGGCCAGCCAGCCGGGGATGGACAGACTCGGTGTATGCCCACGGCAGCCCGGGAACCCGCGCAAAGGGCGCGGCTTCAGGCGGACCTGTCCGCGGGTGCCCTGCTGTCACTGATTTCGGAGTGACCGAATGCTCTGGTTAACGCCCCCAAATTCTTTTCTACCTCTCCTCTTTTCCCCCGTCAGCGGCTTGACCTGAGCTCTCCCAGTGGCTTTAACTGGGAAGGAAGCTGCCATCTGTCCCATTGTGCTTTTTGATCTGGGCAGGGGCCATCCGCGTAAGGTGCGCCGGGGCTGGCGGAGCTGCGGCCGCCTCCCTCCGCTGGCCGCCGCGGAAAGCGCAGCGCCCGGCCCGGGCCGCGAGGGCTGGCGCTCACCTGGGCCTGCTGCCTTGCTGCTGTTGAAATTTCACCCTAGGTGAGGCAAAATGATAGAAAGGAGGACACAGAACGGGAATTTGCTCAGTTGCCTTTGGGGTATTAATTTCATGGATATTAATCCGTTTTCACCGTGCGTTTCTCCAAATCGAGGGGGAAGGATTAGCTTCTTTTATTGTTGCTGCAGCTCCTCCTCAACGTCTCATAGAGGTAGCTCTGCCTCTGAGCAAGATTCTTCTCACTTGCTGGGGAAAGTGAAATTTGCCTGTTCCTGGATCAAGAGGAACTGTTTAATAATTTGTGCTTGATCCAAGATCTTGCTTTTCAGCAACACAGTCAGTTTCAAATTGTGCTCTTACAAGTTGATGGTCATATATATATATATAAAAGATTCTCACTCAAAAACTGCCCTTTGAGATTGATTCTGCCTCTTCCTCTGCTACTTCCTACTTTTTGAACTTGTGAGCCCGTGAGTCATGGCATGAGGGCTGCTCTCAGTCCCTGCTCTGCCGGAGCAGCCCAACTGTCCCATGCTCTTCTCTCAGTGTGGGAGGTGAAGATGCAATTGCCACCCAGCGCTGAAGCCCTTGAAGATAGAGCTGACATGAATCAGTGAGCTGGCGTGGTAGGACCATAGTGACCCAACTGCACACTCAGAGAGGTAGGTAGTTTCTTTGTTATGTGAGCCTTAAAAATCAACATTTCTCAAGTCTTAAAAAACCCAGCCAACCAACCAACCAACAAACCAACCAACCAACCAACCAAACAAACAAAAAAACCCCAATCAGTGTTCACTCTGCTTCGATTTTCTTCTGTTCCTTTTCTGGAAGAAATTTCCTAAGCAGAGGGGTCATTTTCAGAAGCACAAGGGTAAACCTAGGGTTGTTTCAAAGCCCAATTTTCATTTAATGGGAACCAGTGTCTCTGGGAAGATCATGCCCTCAGTCTGGCTAGTACAAGTGGTAGCTCTAGTTAAAAGCTAATGTAAAAGCTGCAGCACAAAGGAAGCCATTTGTAGCTAAACTCGACAACAAACTTTATTGGTCCTCCTACCAAGCCCATTAACAAAGCTCTACACTCTGCAGTATTGTTTCTGAGGCTGGGATTTTTTAGCCAGTTACTGATGTACGTATATGGCCCAGGGTGCTGATTTAACAGGTGCATTCCTTTTGCCAGGAAAGAGTTCAGTTCAGTTACCAGTTTCAGCTAGTTCAGTTTCAAATGCCAACTTTCAAGTGTTTCCTGCTGTAGATAGGGTCTCAAAATTTTGTTGTACAGTGGGATGAATATATGCATGGCATACATGTCAGGAAAGGCTCTTCTTGAGTCATGAGACCCGTGCCAGGAATTTCACAACTCTGACAACAGCTTCCATCACCTCTAAGTCTGTCGGTCAGGCACCTCAAACCAGATGAAGTTCCATGAGCAGGACTACCCTGCAATATTCTATCTTTCAAAGAGTCTGCTCTAAAATCAGTATGTGGGTTTCTCAGTTCACAATGGCATCTGTATACAATATAACTGTAATTGTAATACAATACAAGGCGCCTGTATCATCACACATAGCAGAGTTCCTGTATTTTATACAAGAAATGAAAATGGGTGATAGTTACATGAGTAAAACATTAAATTGATAGTTAAATGAGTTACAACTATTTGCAGCACCGAATTACTTCTGGGATGAATGGGCATTGGTGTTTTTCTGCAACTGCATGCACCCCGTATCTTTGCTCAAACACTGTCATTTTCTCTCTGCAAAATATGTTTGTTTATATGAATTTCACAGTGTAAAATACAGGACGTTTTTCTTGCCAAAGAAGGTGAAGCAAAGGGTTCATCAAAATGTGTCACCTTTTCTTTGTCCCAAGAAGAACCAGAAATCCAGAAAAGAAATGACAAAATCGGAAAGACATCTCTCACCCTTGCAGCTATGTGAAGAACAGAACTGCTCCTGAATGAGCTGGCTCTTACTACAACCAGCTGATGTTCATGTCTTCCTCTGTTGTGTCCCAGAAGCAACCTCTCTTCCCTTTGGTTTGCCATTGGCAGGATCCTTTGGCTCCCACACTTCCAGGGGATGGGTAGCACAGTTCTACTTGCAACCGAGTGTTTATTGAAAGGTTTCCCAGATTTAACAAGAAATGGGCTCAGCCTTGCAGAACCTTTCTTGCTGGACTTGATCAGCAAGAAGGAAAGAAAGTAGTTCAGCTTGAGGTTCAGTTGGGTTGAAAGAGCAAAACCAAAGCTTCTTTGTATTGTAATCTTAAAAATGCACCCAACAAATTTCTGAAGGTCCAGAAGCATTTTATCTTTGAATTAGAATAGCACTTTCTATTCAAATAGAAATCCTAAAACATATGCTAAAACAAGTCCTTGCTAGCAGCTCTATTTTCTGTTTTCCCAGACATTAGTCATTATTAGCATTGTAGTACAGAAGAGCCTCCATGTAGCAGGATTATCTTCTAAATTACTTTGAATGATAGACATAATGAAGTTAAAAATTTCACTTATCTTTGCCCTGTCATAAATGAAAGCACATATTATACTCATTCAAAAAATAGCTGACCACAGAATTAGGTTCAAGTTACATTTTCAGTGTAGAAATGTTTATGCTGAAAAAGCCTAGATACTTTCTTGAAAGTAGTTTAATTATGGAAAATAGTCCATTAATGGATTTTGACTACTATTCAGTTTTTAAAATAATGTCCCTTATAATTAGTTGTTTTATCATTCCTTTATGAGCCTTGCTTATTTTGAATTCCAGGGAAAGAAGACTGCTAAGCTGACATAATGAGATAATATCCTTCACTGACATAAGTAAGGCTATGAGATGGACTGCTACCCACATTGGTAATTATACATGCTCTATTTCTACAACTGGAACCAGAATGAATGCTCTACAGCATTTTACTCTCTCTGAATAATGCTAACTGGAAAAAAACCCCAAGTGAGTAACTTGTTTACGTATTAGTGTTGGAGGAAACAACCTGAGCTGCCTGTCCTTGAGTCTATGGAGCCAAACTCATTCAGCAAGCACTTAGCACAGGACTAAGGAGGAAGCCATTCTACCACCTACATACACAACAAGTGTGCTAGCTCTGCCACTCCACAAAGGGGCCAGCCTCAGGTTCTATATACCCTGAGAAGGGACCAGACAGCAAAGACAGCATTACAGATTTGTCTAGTTGTGAGACACAAGCTTCATAGTGGAACAAAAGTGACACTTCCATCCCATCTTGTCTGTATGAGCTCAAAACACTCTGTGAATAACACAAGTTTCAGGGTGAGAGCCTATTATGACATGCTGTTAGAGGCAAAGATGTAGCCCATGGTCATGGACAATAGATGGGTCCAAATCATCTTCAAGAAATCTTTTCTGACCAATGAAGGGTTGCAAATCCACACACTGCTTATCTGGCTAAACTGACCTCACTGGTAGCACAACTTAGCACAGTTTGCTGTTGAGACTGAGAGGCAGAACTTATGGTTAAAAGTATATGCACAATCAGAGCAACTCAGTGCTGCAGACAAATGAAGCCCTCAGTGGTCCCTGTGCCTGCAGTGGCTACAAAGCTGTTAAAAACATTTTGAGAGGAAAAAACTGCCGTGGTAGAACAGCCCAGACTGTTCCACGGTCCCTCCTTGTGTTACTGCAAGCAGGGGTGCCCATGGTGCCTCAGGAACATGCACACTGCCATCATCTGAATTTGGCCACCTGTGGCCTGGGACTCTGTTGGACTGAGAAATAAGGATGCATTTAAATTCAGTGGGAAGAATCTCTGGTACTTACAGCATCTAAAGCTTGCACTGCAAAACCTGTCAAAAGTACTTGCTTTCTATTATAGAATTTTGGTGCTTTTGCAGTGAAAATACTTGGTCCTGAACGCAGCCTGGAAACATCAAATGGAAATACATATTACATGAAGCAGGGGTTTCCAAACAAATCTTCCTTTGGGTACTGCTTGCTGCAGCAGCGCTTGCTGATGTCAGGGATGACTTTCTACCAGCTCTATGCCTCATTCCACCTCCTGCTCCTCAGCCTCTCATCAACCCCCTCCCAGCACCAGAATGACAATCATCAATTTCCTAATCTTTCCGCAGCCACACTGCATTTCTTCCTCTTCCTCCTATGCTCCTTTCACAGCTGACCACAGCTGAGCACCTTTCTTGCATAACATACAGCAGTGTGAGTACCAGCAGTATTGCACAGGCTGCAGAATCGTCATGCCCAGGAAAATCATGGATTAAAGCAACCAATCACTTCAGGGGAAAAAAAAAAAAGGTGTCTGAAGTGTTTATACATCCACAAAATTTTGGTTTCTACAGAAACTTTTCAATGCATTTTGGATGCTCAGCTCTCCATGGCCTGTTCCTTGCAAGGCATAATACTTTGCTGATTGTGCAGCCCCTTCAATTGCTGGGCTTCTCTACATTTTCTTTCCTGACTAAGTCATTATGTATCCTGCATTTATCAAAAATGGCTAGAAATACAGGACTTTGCCTTTCTCTCAATCTGCATGTCATTCCTTTACAAAGCTTGAAAATATTTTTCCTCTGGTATTTATTCATTTTGCTGTGCTGTATATCCAATTAGACTATTCTGCTGCATTCAGAAATGAGAACAGTTCCACTTCCCATGCATCCAGCTCCATTTCTCTTCAGTTTCATTTCCCCCAGGGTCACTGTTAGGTGATGACATGCAGTAATGTCCCCAGTGAGGTGCTGTTTCCATTAGCTTTCCCCCTCAGAGGTGGTCAGAGGTCTGAATTCTTATATGATTTGTTTTCTTGGCTACTTAGAAAATAAGATTCAGTTCTGATCCCTCTTCTAAATGGACATGCTTAATTTTCTGTATTTCTTCCTTTTCTAGCAAAGCAGTGTCTTTTACCTCTGATTTTAAAACAAGAAGTACATTTTTGTGCATAATGGTTTTTAATCAGCATTCAATACTATTTATATAAAATGGCTATAAAAGGAGGAAGAAATCACATGGCAGAATATAACATGCACACCTACATACACATATTAAGATGATCACAGAAAACACATCTATATGAAATGCATTGAGAAAGCAAAAAATACCTCTTCCTGTGGAGCAAAAAGTGTCTTCTGTAGATGAACAAATGTGTAAGCCCCATCATAAATGATGAAATCTGTTCAGTAGGTGTAAACTTTGCTGAATCAAACATGATCCAACATCCAATGTGCTTTGGAGGAAGAAAGGGGATGACCAGTCAAACATAGTACTTTTCCATTCTTCTCTCAGTGAAGGGTCATTTGAAAGTTTATGTTCTGAAATGGCAATGTTTTTCTCTGAAATGGCAATGTTTTTCTCTTCATGAAATTTTGACAAGTGTAATGCCTTGTTGCACTTTACCTTGCAAGGGTGACTATTTCCCTAAAGTTAATATTACTTGGTAGTCTTATGTTTACACTTCACACCACTCGAGGCCCATGGCAGGGCTTTGTGAGAGAAGCTGGAGACAAATGGCTCTGTACTTCACCATCAGGGACCTTGAACTAAACTGCTGCAGAAGAAGGTTCGGAGATAAATTAGGGCAAGCACCTCAGGGGAATCTGTGGCCCAGAAATATGGAGGGGAAGGTTTGGACATGCTGTGACTCTTACTGAAAAATCAGAATTATTGCCCACATAGTCAAACCTACAAATAAGCATCATATTTGGGGCGAATTTTGTTTACCGGTGGGATTTCTTTCACTGAGTTTTGTTGATCTTTCTATGTTTTCATTGCAGATTTTATTTCCTACATTATGTGATGGGTTGATCCTGGCTGGATGTCTAGTACCCACCAAAGCTGCTTCATCACACCCTTCCTCATCTAGCCAGGGGTGAGAAAAAATACCATGAAAGGCTCTTGGGTCGAGCTGAGGCCAGGAAGGGATCACTCTCCAATTATTTTCATGGGTGAAACACTCAGATTGGGGAAATTAACTGAACTTATTACCAAGCAAATCAGAACAGGATAATGAGAAGTCAACCCAAATCCTAAAAAATCCCCACCTTATCCCTACCCCTCCCTCCTTTACAGGCTTAACTTTATTGCCAAGCATCTCTATCTTCTCCCCTCTAGAAGCACAGAGGGATGCAATGGAGGTTACAGTCAGTTCTACACTGCTGCTGCTTCCCTCTCATCATATAATGTCTGTAAGCTTAAATTTACAGTATAAATTACAGTATAAAATGAATATGTTTCTTGTTTTCAAGACAACAGCTCCAGAGATGCACAAGTAAACATCTCTTCTTTCTTTTTTCCAGAGGAAGTGTTTTCTGTCAGCTTCTATGATGAGCATTATTCTTTGTATACTCTAATGTCTCTGTTTGTTAGTTATCTGAATGGATAACTAATAAGGACTTTCAAACCTTCCAGTCTTTATGTGCATACATAACTTCTACTGATCTCACAGGTTTGAGAAAGTGTAGAGATCTGGAATTGATCAGGTGGAGACCTGGTAGTGACCAGTGACATAATCATTCTTTTAAATACAACTCAGTGAATCAAATTTCTTCTGTCTCTGACTGTCTCTTCCTTCATCTGTTACTTTCTGCTCCTAAGCCTCATCCTTCCTTTCTAGTCTGCATGGATGGTTGTTCTGTCCTTTTTTGTTTTTTTCCAGAGAGCTGAGGAGACCAAGTAATAGCCCAGCAGAAGACAATTTTATGACTATGAAGAACACATAGTTGTCAAGTATATTTCCATTCCAAATCCAGTTGCATGTCCACGTGTAAGAAACCTGCAGAACTGACGAACCAGGGAGAAAAGGAACCAAGGCGAAAGTGGCATAAATGAATAAAACCTGTTTTAGAGGCACAGATTTGTTTTGGCTGCTCAATGAATGCATGAGTTGCTCAGAGGGTCTCTAAGTGGTCTGGAAAGTAGAAAGCATGGAGATTTCTCTCCAGCCATTTGTGCAGGGGAAGAGGTATCCTAGGAGGTCTCTGTGCTGAGACATGCTGAGCAGACAATGGAGCATTGCAATGTGTTTCTCTGGCATCCACTCCTCCACAGGGTATCCCCCATGTGTCCCCAATGTATGCATCTGATGTACAGCATTGGATTGACTTTGGATTGATGTACACGTGAGGTAGCTGCTATTTGTGTCATTCACTTAAACTCAGGTCTCCTCAGACAGCCTGGGAAGCTGCTCATAAACAGCTCATTGTCCCACTCAGTGCCCAGGAGGCACCTGGCCACGTAAGGAGATGGTATGGCTGACTCTCTGCCAGCAGTCTGATGAAATACAACTTGTAGCAAACAGAGGCTTCCACAGAGACTTAGGAGACAATACTCCTTTTGGCTGCTGTTTGTCGAGACAAGATTTTAATGGGGCACTGGGGGAAAATATGCCTTTTCCATTGTCTGACATGACTCAGTGTGGCTGAAGCTTTCCCTGAGTGTTTGAATAAAAAAACCCCAAAAAACTAATCTCCAGTATTCACCTACATGATAAAATCCCTGTCAAAGTGATTGTATGAGAGAGGAAGATGGAAGATTCTTATGTTAAATACAGTAATTTCATGATTATAAGCCACACCTTTTTCCTTGAAGAATCCAGCCTATCCCAGTAGTGCGGCTTATATTCAGGTGCGGCTTATCTATGGACAAATCCCAGTGAAATGCCAACCCGGAACTGAGAGCTGGCTGGGGAGGGTGCCTGGGGCTGCCTTTAAAGGCTTTGCTGGTCTATGAAAACTGTTTGCAACTTGAGCACCTGACACCAAACCCCGCTGGCAGCGATTCTGTTACTAATTTGTTACTTTATTACACATGGATCTTTGCTTTAAAAAAAAAAAAAAAGCGGCTTATATTCAGATGCAGCTTATATATGGACAAATCCTGTGGTCTACCTGGCTAGGAGGTGCAGCTTATAATCAGGTGTGGGTTATAATTGTGAAATTACTGTAACTTATATTCATGTTTCTTTCAAGGTTAGTTTCTAAAGTGTGGGTGCCTGGAGTATAACTGTATTGACTTTAGTAGTTACTCCAGGAATGCTTCAGAAAACAGTAAAAAGTCAGGGACAAGCTATTTTTAACAAAGCAAATACAATTGTTATGATTGTTTAGAGCTTTCTGACACAATAAATGATCCGTCAAGCAATGTTAATTTTTAGAGAGTAATGGTTTATTGTTTGCAATCTCCTGCTAGCTGAGAACTTTGATATTTTGTGCTATTTCCCCTTCTCATCTCCTAGTTTTGCAACTTCTGTGTGACTACTTAATTTATATGTGTACTTACAGATGAATTGTGAATAAGAAAAAACAAATCTGAACTTTATCATTTCCGCTTGCCCAAATATGTAATTTTAGTGAGAAAGAAATTTGCTGGAAAAAACACTATCAGTTTTCCCTTATATTATCCCTGTGTGAATTGCACAAAATAGCAGAACTAGGGGGCAACATAACTGGGTTGTCTTTAATTAAAATAGAGCACTAAGGTTCCTGTGGTCATCTAAATGAGCTTACTAGTCCCAAAGGCTAGTGCCTTCACCCCATTGTGCCTGTTGGACAGCAGCTCACTTCTTCTTTGGCTGCTTTTCAGACTGCTGCTCTACTGAAGATGAAATGCGGGCTGGAGCAGGGGCAATCAGGGCCCAGAACAGCAGACTCTCCATTGGACAGCACAAGCATAGTCACCCAAATGTCTGGCTCTGTTGTGCGGTTTAAACCCAGTAGAAGATCTTCAAAATTGGGGGATTGATTATTCTTTCTCTTATGCTTTATCTTTTCTTGGATGGGTTTTTCACTGCTTTCCCTGAAGGTTTTTCTTCTTCGTCTAATTTTACTTTTTTCCCCCCTTCCTATTGCAAGATCCTGGTTTTGTTCATACATTTTGTTATTCCATCACTTTTTGCCATGTGTAGTCTGTCTCTTACTTTTGTGCCCTCATTTGCTCTGTTGTACACACCTATGCTGTGAGGAGCTGACTCACTGTGGAAAAACTTTCTTCCCTGTATAGACTGTGAAATGCAGTTTATGTAGTTGTCTCTGAGTAAAAATCTATGCACTGAGATTGCCAATTAGGTATGTTGAATGTAGTTCTCTTGGCCAGCACCAGCATCCTTACACAGTGACTGCCGAGGCACACAGCAGTGTTTTGACATTCTCTTTCTCACAGTGGAACTGCCCAGGGAGTTAATTGCTGGCCCCTTGGTCCTTTCTTCTTGCTCATCACTACCTCTTTCCTCAAGAATGAATATCAACATCTCTTTTCTAATGCTTTTAGTAAAAGTTTTCCTTTGTTTTTTGCTGATTTTTTTTCCCATCTAGTAGAAATGTAGCTTTGAGAAATGCAGAAATGAGAACAGTATATTTCTGCAAAAAATTCATATCCGTTCTCCCTGCCCTTCTCCTGCCCATTCTTTGAAATAAAGTCACAGAACTAACAAATAAGATTATAAGATTATAAAATCCTGAGTTTGTACCTAATTAGCATGTTTTTTCCTAGATTAAATGGCTCTCCCGCTGTTCATAGAATCGGTAAGAAGATACTCAGTCACAGCATAAGAAGTACTTTCTGGACAACAAGTTTCAGTGAGTACTGTTATTGTATCATCAATATGCATCAGCAATAGAGGGCAGCTTAAGAGCCTTGAGTAGCCTTGTTCTGGGCTTTCCTCCCTTCCTTCTACCTTTCATTTTTTCATTGATCAGTCTTGTAGTTTTATTTTGATCTCCCACGACTCCTTTAATGCTTTCATATTATACATTTGTATAACATGAGTCCCCAACAGAGGATGGAAACATTTCCCAGGGAAGGATCCTCTGCAAATGCCTCCAGTGTGTTTCCAATATTTTTTCTCTAATCATACTACTATTAAATATTAAATAAAGATATTAAATAAAATCAGGCCTATCTTCAGTCTCTAGATACCTTTCCCAGCTTGTCACATTAGTGTCTATCATTTCAGCCCTACAGCTAATTTATAACTCATGTGTTAGTGCTCTTGAAGATTAATGTGCAAAGCAAAATTCTAGACCTTTTGAAAGCAAGGGTGATTATTTACTTTAAAGAAAACTGATGTCTGTCCCTCATGCTCCTTCTCCTGCAGATTTCACTTGCTCATGTTTCTCATACAAGAAACACAGTGACTATGTCCCCAGGACCAATTGTGTGTGACTGGGAAGAGGGAAGAAGCTCTTGAGTCCTCCCTGTACATTGTTTTCCTCTTCATGGGTGACAACAGGCAGCAAGTTTAATAGACTTTTTATACCTTTTAGGAGTCCAACTTATTGTGATATGATTACTTGAATCCGAACCTTGCTTATTTCACCTTTCGTAGGTCTAAAGTTGATATCTGTTGTTTTGGGTATCTTTAAAGCTCAGGTCCAGCTTTACACTGAGCTACTGGCAAAAGGGATAACTCATATAATGCACCACAGGCTTTTTACCCCACTGTCCTGCCATCAGAGGTCTGTGCTGTAGTCTTATTGAAGCACAGGCATTGGAGTCTTCATGCAAAAATCCCGTTCCTCAAGGTTTACCAGCTGGACTGCAGCTGATAATGTCCTTGGTTGTCAATGCATGTATCTCAAGGAATGCTTTCTAATTCATCTGTAAGTATGACTACTCACCAGGAATTTTCGAAGTTGCCTCAAGTAGTCATTCAAAGAATTTCCATTGATTTGCCCACTGTGGACTTTATAGGTTTTGAATTATGTGTAATCCACTTTCTTTAGCAGAGCTGGTCAACAAACGCTAAATATGATTTGCTTCTAAAAATCTCAGTCTAAATAACCAGTCATCTCAGACCCTAAGTTAATGTGTCACATTATCAAAGCACTCACACAGAAAAGGTCCTATCCTGTACAGTTTGACTTTGGTAGAGTAACTGAAGCATACTTTAAATATGGGACAAATAACTTCTGTATCTTGATGGTTTGAGAATTGCAGTCTGTTGAGCTGAATCAATTACAAATGAAGGGTCATTCAAAGACAGCAAAACATTTAAACCGTAATTTCTCTTTTTGCAACAATGAGTCAAACAGCACTGCACAATCTCATCTTCTGCACGTTTTTGTTCAATGTCTATGGTTTTTAGCACTGGTGGTGTTAGCTGTGAACACACAAACCCAATACCCATGTTACATATTTATTCTATTTCAAGGTCAAGATTTCCTGAGAGGATAGAGATATACAAATAACTTACATTTGATATGGCTGGGTATTCAAGCAGCAGTGCTATTGTAAGTGATAACAAAAGACAAAATGTGAGTCTGATGCTTAAGGCCAGAACATGTTGTTTTTCAAATCTTTTGTATTAATATGAAGAGAAATTTTATTTTCCTCAAAATAAAAGAATCTTTATTTCTCTGTATGTTTAGTTCATGGTATCAGCTTTACAAAGTGGTTAAAATAGTCTTTGCAATAAAAGAAAACACACTAATGTTCCTACAGTGTAAATGCTATTTCTTGATGCACATCAGTATCCAGAGGTCGTTGCTTTCTTGTCAGAGAAAAACCTGAAGCACTGTTTTTTATGTTTAATTATACAATCCTTACATTTCAGTAAATAAATCCTGACTCACTTAAGGATCTTTCTGTAAAAATGGCTGTTTGGGGTTACTGTTGCCATTTTTTGTTATTCACTATGTGTGTATGCATTTCTAGTCATTTCTAGTTTGGATGTTATAACTCAAAGTCTGGTAATGAACATTAATGTGTACATATATGTCTAATTTCTTTGTCTTCTACTAAGTTTAGAATTTCATAGTCAAGCTAAGGTAATTCATATGAGAAATACATTTTCTTATATAAATTTTTTTTCTTCTACCACATTATCATCAGCTTTATGTGAAATCATTGAATAATATTATGAGTTTTAAAGGATTTTTTTCCATAATTTCCTCAGTTTGGCATCATTATGCCTGAACTAAAGCCCTTTGTTGGGGAGAGGATCACAACACATTCATGGGGCTGCAGTGCTCACGAAGCTGGGGTGGATGACATTATCCTGGCCTCATATTGTTCCCAGGTGTGCTGGGGAAATCAGTCATGGGTGGAATTTTATTCAGCTTCAAAATCTTCAAAATGTAGCGTAGGGCACTGAAAACAAAGGCTTCCAAAACCTTATAGCTCAATTCCTATCCTGTTCAGTGAGGAGGGATAAAAAAGGAAACAATTTTTCTCCTAACATTTTCTCTTTTCCTTCACCTATGTTTCTAAGAAATACAGTTTTTAAAAGTTCCAATTGAAGTATTAGGCCAGATATTCTGTGCAGTATTTGGTACCTTGTATTGGTGCCTAGCTGTCTACAGGTTGATCCATGACACTGGTGAGATCACTTCAGTGACTCCCAAAAAATGGGTTAAACAAAGAAAATAAATGCAAGTATCTTATGCAGCATAATGCTTAATTTAGTGTCAGAGATTCAGTACTGAGTAGGGACAGGTCTTGGCTTTGGTCAGTTGGTCATCTCGTATCATATCCACAGATCTTCAGTGGCTCATCACTTTTCTCATTCCTTCAGACAAAAAATACAGAAATGAACAAAATTACCTCCAGAGCCCTCCAAACAGGAAAGAAACCTAATTCCCTTACCTCATTTTCCTCCAGTCAGGAACTCCATCTCTGATAGGCCTATTCTCTTATTTCAACAAGCTGCCAATAAAGAGCAGGTCTGCAGTGGAAGCATTAACATCTATTCCCAGAGCAACTGACAAAGGAGACTTGCTGCCTTTGCAACTTTTCAATAGGTGATGTGTGTCCTTGGCATTTGCCAATCTCTGGCAAATCTTTCCCTTTGCTATTAGCATGAAGCACTGTTGACATGGCCACACCCTTTTTTCTACCCACCATCTGCCTCCAGGTCTAGGGATTTTGCATGGGGAGTAATGAAGAGAATTTGAAAGAGGTGGAAGAAATACAAAATGTTATGTGGAGAATGATCCCTGGCTCATGCATGAACGAATCCCAAATCATACTTACATAATAAGTCTTAGCAGGGAGTCAGAATGGGTTCAAGGTTACCAACTCTGAAATACTGAATTGTATTTTCCAATTCTTGCTAACTTATGTATTCAAAGAAAGAAACAACTACTGCCAGCTCTCTCAGACAGAGAATAGGTATTCAAGCATAGAAGTGTCCCCTCTTGGGAGTGCTTGTGTTCCCAGGATGAAAATTTAGGGTCTTCTTGAGAGATCAATATGAAAAACCTATGATTTTCAAGATCCTTTTCTTTCAGAGAAATTCAATAAAAACTAGTCAGAAAATCAGGATCTTTTTCTTTATTTTTGAATATATTAATTCCTCAAAACCAGCAGTTTTCATAAAGACATTTTGTCTTCAGCCAGCTTTTGGCAGAAGCATTCCTCAGCCCTCTGTTCTCCCAAGAACAGATATTATTAACGAGACATAATACTTGAAACCAACCACTTTGTTGTCTCTTTTTGGAAGAGGTAATCTCCATTTTTTCAGAGATTTCATGGGACGCTCTGACACTGGAGTCACCATTTCCTGTGTGGAGTGTCAAGAGGCTGAGCAATTCTGCCATGTGAGGAAGAGCACGTGAGGCACCAAGCACGTGTTCTTACATGAAAGAAAGGGACAGGCATGCCCTGAGGTACCAGGCATCTTCTGACATTTGATTTATACTTCTGTGCTCTGTTCTCACCACGTGCTACCTTGGCATCCTTGGAGGCAGCTGCTCAGAGACATTATCCTGAGTGTCACTGCTGCCAGCCAACACCAACATCACGTTGTGTTGAAGTTAAACTGAGCTGCAGACTGACAGCCTCTATGTTTCCTGTGCTTACAACACCCAACAAACTGCTCAGCCTCTCCTATTTGGTCCAGTTCAAAGCACAGCTAACTTTACATCTGCTCCTCAACCTGGCCTCACATTTTGAAACCCGCCTGTGTTATTCATAATAATGACAATGCAAGAAATATCATGTTTTCCTCACTGAAACTCAATGTTAAAAGCCATCACAGCTGCTGCAGAGGCTTCACCAAAAGCCGCATCAGCAGTTTCTGTTTTAAAAACATTTTTTTTTTTTTTTACCCAGTCACAGTCATGCAGCTGCAATTTTCGGCAGAGCCTTCTCTGTGACTGATTTGCTGTTTTTTCTCACTTTCCATTAAAAAACATTTAGGGCTTTCAACACCTCAAGACTTAGTTTTTGAAACACTGAAGCTGAAGGTTAAATATATCACAGCATCTGGCAAAGCTGTTTGTGCCAAGGTCAAGTGTGTTGCATTTTTAGATAGAGGAAAGTCTTTGTTCTCCTACTGCATTCTCAATGCCAGTTGTAATTACTGAAAGTCACCTGAAACTTGCTGTATCACTTACTTCTGTGAGTGCCTCAGGGCTGCTGGCTGCTGCCTGATGGAGTTGAATTGGTCTCCAAAGGCAATGGCAGTGGTTCCATGTCATGACTTCACGCTCATGAAGGCAACCAGGACCCGGTTGGTTAAATAAAAAGGTATGAACAGGAGGTTTCCCAAATGCCTCTGCCAATGTCATTCCCAAATGCCACTCTCATTCTATGGGAGGAAACAAACTTGCTGGAGTTTTTGCCTCTTCCTCAAAATACACTTCCCCAAAGTGCTTTTCCCCATGCGGAGATTCACCTCCACTACACCCAGGATCCAATTCCTCTTCTCCAAGGCTCACGTTCTTTTAGAAAGAATTGCGAGACAGGTGCTCAAGATGTGGAGCTCTCAGTGGCACTGTGGTAAGAGTGTTTTCTGTGATGATTTGAGTCCTTCTTTGACAGTCTGGCCTGGGCCAGAGAAGGTTGTTTCCATGCCCCAGGAAGTGTGGCAAGACATTGGGAAAACCTTGTGGAAGAGGAAAGGAAAATCTTCACTTAGACTTCCAGTGATGTGACAGAAGAAAGGAAGGGAACAGGTCATAAGCTTAAATATTTTGTTTTCCCTTTTAAAATTTATTTTTGGGCTGTTTTCTTAGTTGTTGTCTTCTGTGAGTGCTGTTCCCACACATCTCAGACACAAATAGATGGTGAAAGGGATATTCTTCTCCAGCTGCACTAGGTATCAAGGCAGAGATGAGTACTTTCTAAGGTAAAAGATACAAAAGATGCAAAGACTGGTTATCTAACACCTCTCCTTGACATCTAGCTTCTATGTCCATATATATGAAAAGATACAGCATTTCAGTCTGTGTCTGTTCTGGTGGAAATGAAAGCAATGTTGTGGTTTTTTTGAAATTCAGTGCATGTAATTTAATAATAAAAAAAATTGAAACAAAAATATAATAAAAAAATCACCAATAGTGAGAACACATCAATGACACTTACCCCATCTCTTCATCATTATAGCAGGTATCTGAAACTGTAACAAAAAGTGGTCTGAACAAAGAAAAATGAAAATGATTGAATGGCGGTCAGTGCAGTTTCCTCTCTCTGGTGGCCCCATTTAATTTCTGTTAAACTGGACAGATATAATCATTTGTCTGAGGGCACATGTGACAAAATTCTTACTGCAAGGGCTTTCCAGGAGCAGAATCTCATCTTATATAAGATTTTGAGAATGTAGGGACTTCAGTGCTAAGTCAGATCAAAGGTCCATCTAGCCAATATCCTATAATGGTCAACAGTAGATCTATGAAGGAGAAAAAGGAGGTAGAAAAAAAACATGTAGGGATGCATCCCCAAAATAACATTCCAGTCTCCAGAGCCTTGTGGCTCAAAAGTCTCCTGAGCTAGATAGGGTATTTAATTTTTTTTGAGTTTCTGATACTTGAACTTTTCCATTCTTTTCCTGAATTAATTCACAGTTTTAGTACACATTTTTGATAAAAAGTTTTTTTGTTTAAGGACATTCTGTGGAGAACCGCTTTTTTTTTAAATTTTTTTTTTCTGTTTATAATTTCATACCTGCCAAAGTCATGGGAAGTTCCCTTGCTCTTGTACTGGGAGAAGGATAATCATCACTTTCTATTTGTCCTCTCCTTGCCACTCAGGACTGTATACACCTCCAGTATATCATCCCTCTGTTATTTCTTTTCAGGCTGAGTAGGGAATAAAAAATCATATCTATGCTGACCTTCTTTATGTCCTTTTTGAGAAGGACAACCAGAACTGTACATACTGTTCAGGATACAGATGATTTTATATGCTTTCCTGTTTGTTCTCTTTTCCTTTCCTGGGCATTTTTAACATTGTTTTCATTACTAAGCACTGAAAGAGCATTTTCCTTTTATAACCATCTATTTTAAACTTTCATTCCTGAGTAGTCATCTCTGAACCTACAATATTATATGTGAAGTTATGATAGGATTGTTTATTGTGCATCACTTAATGTTCATCTACACTTATTCCATTTCTTTTTAGAGCCCAGCCACTCCACCTTGCAAGATCCTGCTTAGTAGTTCTGCCAACCTGCTGCTTATGCCCGAAGCACTTAGTAACTGTTATTTTAAAGAGTAGAACATGTATTTAATTAATATTTAGGCCTAAGAACATATCCAAATTAAATACATAAGAGAGTTATAGTTGCCAGATCTAGTTTGTTTATTCAGTAATGCCAGGGTATCTGCATATTGCAAATCTGTGAGAGGGAATGAGAAGAGAACAATTCCCTGGAAACAGCTGGTGATGTGATGGTGGGTGAGGGATGCATCCAGGGCATGAGCTGGAGCACTCTCATGTAAATAAATCCTGCTCTCTTCCTTCACTATAAATAAGCTGCTTCTTTTGGCTGTTGCTGTAGTGGCAATGTGTGCAACATTGCATGTGCAGCTCGGAGGTGTCTCAGCAGATGTGGGTGACATTCGAAGTCAGAAAAAATCTGGAATCAAATGCCTCATTCTTTAGCTTGAATAATAGTTCTTTTTCTTTATTGTCTTGAAAAATATTGTTTGGAATGAGCAACTGGTGATTAGGAGGAGGACACAGAGCAGTGATGTGTGCTTTGACACCTTCGTTTTTCTTGTCAATCAGGTTCTGAGCCCTACATGGGACAAAAGTATGCCAGGGAGGGAGTACACAAGGAATGTTCTTACCCAAATTTCCTTGACCCCTGTATTTCTAGAGTAGTATGAGTCCAAAGGAGAAAATGAGCCAATCATTTTCCTTGTTCTGAAGTCCCATATTCACCATGAAGTGGGCTTTAATCTGCAGCATTTCTAAAACTGAGTACAAGAAGGAAATGTGGAAGTTGATTAAAAATTGTGAGGATGCAACCTAAACTTCATCAAAGACACCTTGTAGAAACATAAACTTTTCCCCTCTGGCTTCATAGGAAGGATTTAACTGCCAGGACGCAAAGGAAACAGAAACTAATTATCAAATGAACATTGTCTTAATATGTTAATGAAGCGGTTTTGCTAATAGCGAGAGACCTGAATTTTAATACATTTTAAGAGCTCCTTGATTACGTGTTTGTTAGTTGTTATGATCATTTTAAATTATCTGTGCATGGCTTTATAATGGGTTAAAAACTGTATTAAGCACTGTATTCTAAACAGGTCTTGATGAGGCAGGTGAATAGTGCAAACATTGTCGCTAGGAAATTCACTTCAAAAGAAATGTAAACTAGTTAACCTAAAACGTGTCATCAAATCCAACAGTCACACTTAGCAATGTAAGTAATTTTTTACGTCAGCTACTTCTTCACAAATGCTCTTTTGCATGCAAAGGGTATTCCAGAAACCTTGTAGCTATTATATCAGAGTGTTTCTGCATGCAGTTTAACAGGACTGAAACCATATTTTGTTGTTGAAATTTGAGGACCAAGTGAAGTAGTTCCAAATATACTGAGATAATCAGTCTTGTCCTTTGTAATTACAACCAAACCCTGGGGGTTTTTATTCATTTTCCCACACGTATTTATTTTGTTCTTCATGCAAAGAATCTCTATATTTGTCTTTAAGCATGTCTGGGAGAAGTGTAAATAAAAAATACTTTCTGCAATGACACCAGCATAAAAAGATAGCACCTTTTTGTTAGAAAGTTTCTTTACCTTCTTTTCCATCAATTTAGCTTCAAATCAAATCATCCTGGACCATTACCCTTCCTTCTCCAGCTTGTTTTTCTGCTGCCTGGAAGAGCTCCTGTGGAGCTGTTAACTGAATGGGGTCTGCTGCTTTAAAAGTCATGAGTGTTACTAGTCCTCTGGCTATACTTTCTGGAGTTTTTTGAAACAGCCAAACAGAGGTGTCATCTCAAGAAAATAGCCTTCAGACCCTGAAAACCCATTGTTAGCCAAAACACTGACAAAAAGATGTCATGGAGTCTGTGTGAACAGAGAGGTTGTAACTTCTGGCAGGATGATGGCATTTTTAAAGAGCTGCTCGCAACACTTATGTCCATTTGGAATTTTTCCCCTCCATTGTCCTGCTTATCACACTTGATTTCCTTCTGTGAAAGGATAGCCCACCTAGCTGATCTAGAAAAGTCAGTAGATGTAATATTTTTGGATTTCAGTAAAGCTTTTGATACTGTCTCTCACAGGACCCTTCTGGACAAAACATCCAGCACACAGCTGGATGAACACATCATGGGATGGATGAGCCACAGGCTCTCAGGTCAGGCACAAAGGGTGACAGTGAATGGGGTGACATCAGACTGGTGACCTGTCACTAGTGGGGTTCCACAGGGCTCCATCCTCAGCCCTGTGCTCTTCAACATCTTCATAAGTGACTTGGATGCAGGACTGGAAAGAATATTACATTTGCCAACAATGCTAAGTTGGGAGGAGCTGTTGGCTTCCTCAAGGGCTGAGAGACCTTGCAGAGACCTCAACAGATGACAGGGCTGGGCAATCACCAAAGGAATGAAGTTTAGGAAGGGTGAGTACTGATTTCTGCACTTGGGATGGGGCAACCCTGATTTTTGCAAGCGATTGGGGAATTAGAGGTTGGAGAGCAGCATTGCACAAAGAGGGTTCCTGGCTGATGGCAAGCTGAATCTGAGCCAGCAGTGCCCTGGCAGCCAGGAGAGCCAAACCTGCCCTGGGGTGCATCAGGCACAGCATCACAGCCAGGCAAGGGAAGGGATTGTCCTGCTCTGCTCTGAACTGGGGCAGCCTCACCTCGAGTGCTGGGGGCAATTTGGGTGCCACAATATAAAAAAGACGTTTAAGCTGTTAGAGAGGATCCAAAGAAGGGCCACAAAGATGTTGAAGGATGCAGAGGGGGAGCTGTATGAGGAGTGGCTGAGGTCATTTGATCTGCCCAGCCTGGAGGAGAGGATGTTGAAGCAAGACCTTGTCACAGTTCAACATTCTCATGAGGCCATGAAGCTGAGTCACGGGAGGTTTGGATTAGGTATCAGCAAAAGGTTTTTTACCCACAGGGTGGTTTGGCACTGGAACAGGCTCCCCAGGAAAGTGTTCTCAGCACCAAGCCTGTCCAAGTTCAAGAAGCTTTTGGACAACACTCTCTGGCACTTGCTGTGATTCTTGGAGTGTCTTTTGTGTAGGGACAGGAATTAGACTCAATAATCCTGATGGGTCCCTTCCAACTCAGCGTATTGCAGGATTCTTCAATTCTTAAATTAAATCATAGCTGAGCTGTATGTATCAAAGTTGTGTGAACCAAACATTCTCTGTTGGGGTGTGTGTGTATTCTCCCTGCTCAGAAAATTAAGGAACTAGAACCTTGGTTAACCAGAAAATGAAGCTCTGAAATGAATGGGAGCTGTATTTACATTAGACAAACAGTCACTGCGTGATTAAACTTGCTCTTCATTATTTCCATGAATGTCAAACACGATGCTCATGCTTGGAAAATAAAAGTGTTTTGTGGTTCTCATACACTACATAATACAAAGCAATGCTTATAGGATATAGACTTCCTCATTTTGATAAAGACACACATCCCTCCATCATTCAGACAGCAAAAGGAGCCTGGAGGACTGGGCAATTCCAGTAATGTTATGAACATTTGGGCTACCTTAGAGCACCAAATTCTGGAAAAGCCTGATTAATTATCCACTACTCTCTACCTCTCTTGTGCTTGGATACCTCTGGATCAACCCTTTGGTAGAGACAGGAAAAAATCTTAAGGCTACCATGGGAAAAGAGACCATCCAAAATCAAAGAAATAAAATCCTTCTTAGGAAACCACCTGAGAGGATGCTTAAGTACAGCACAGTTGGTTTTGACAGTTTGCAAAATTAAATATATGTATTGTGTGAGCTAAAGAATTTAATATAGGATTATATTGCCAATCTTCTCATATTTGTTTGGTCATATAATTTGGAAACTCTAAGTATCTCCCTATTTCTTGTACCTTTGAGGAAATTTGCCAGAGGAAGGAGGAAATGTAATTCTGTTTAACATAACTAGCCTCTGGAAAATCCTAATTGCCTAGCTCAGTTTAATTTATTTTTAGGTCATACTGCCCTCTAGGGGATTAGGCAGATAGCGAGTGAGTTTTGCATAATACAAACCTTTAATTCACAGGGAAAAAAAATTTCTGCCTTTGTACTGCAGTAGAACATAATAATCCATGCTTAGAGCTCTTAATTTGGCATTTTGGGTGTAATTTTCATTCATTTTCTTGGAAGTATCTTTAGAAATTAACATTGAATCTCTGCTTTCTGGTTGTGGTGTCCTTCCATGAACAGGATATTCAACTTTTTACATGAAGAACTACAGCTATATCAGGGACACCTTCCCCTTGATTTCAGGTGGCACCACATGCAAATTATGAGAAACTTACGTATTTAAATGTCCTGAATTTATGCATTTATACATCAAGTATAAATGCTTTTAGAAATAAAAAAGCTGCACTTATTTAAAACAGAGTGCACAGTAGCAAACTCACCGTATCAACAGCTGTGACTGCTTTTAGATGGAAAATGAAAGAAAATTATCAACACAGTTGGCAGTTAGGTGGGCTAAGAAACCCACAGGGATTTTCAGTGATGTCTGCACTTGCTAAGCAAGGAGGCCAGGCATGTAGGTGCTAATCATCTCCATAATGCAAAATCTTGCCCCCTTCATTGTTCCTTGCTGATGTTCCTCCCTGCTGATTCCTGCCACTGATCTCTCCTCATTCCACTTTAATTCTAAAACAGCAGCATAATCTTGGCTGTTCAGATTGAACAGATTAAATTAAGCAATAAGGCTCAGAACTGGGGGTGTCCCATCAGGTCATCGTTGCATGTTTTGCTTTGATACCTGGAGCCATATCTACTCTGCTGCTTGGATTTTTGTTTTGACGCCAGGTCATGTAGCAGCAGAGTTTTGGGGGCTTTTTGAAAGAGGATCTTGGTGCAGCAACTCATAAATCACTGATCTGTGATATTTTGAGAAGGAGTCCTTTGTCTAGGTTTTCACTTAGCTGTAGGGGGTTTGGCTGTCACTGCCCTCATCCTGCTCACCAAAATTTAAAGGCAGATATTGTGTGCAACTCTCATTAGATCCTGATTAATTTTAATTTTACTGTGAAATGAGTGGACCATCTGCTGTGATCACCTGAAGTTACAAAAAAAAATCAGTTCGTCCTGGTCTCTTCCCAGCATGACACTGGGGTTTTGTGAGATTTTAAAGCTGTCAGCTTCAAATGATTAGGCTTCTCATTTCAATTTTAGCATACTTAATCCATGTTAATGGTTCATGAGAGATTAATCTACCCATCCTCTAGTTTCACTCATCCATGCTCCTGCCTCCACGGACTTCAAATAAGTCTGTATCCATTTTATAAAATTTCTTATACCTGAAAGCAGAAACTGCTGTGACTTCCGAGGCAAAATCTCTCTTTCATGCTTCCTTGTGTGGCCATAGGAGTGCGGATTCATCTATGAAGCATTTTTTGATTTGATCAGGACAGTCCTATCATTTATTCAGACTTGTACAACCAGTATTGTAGTCCATGACATGCTGATGGTTTATTTTTCCACTTCTAGTGGCCCAGCTGTGTTGTGTTATGCTCAGTGGCTCCACAATAACTAGATTTTCTGAGACTCTGGTGATTCTCACTTCATCATATCAAAATCTCAGAACTGTGTTTAGTATAATATTCAATTTTCCATTTAGGAGCAGGGATATCTTTATTAGATTATAAAGCTGTCCTAAGATGATACAGTGGCTTGTTGAGCTGCATACCTGCTGATGTGTCAGAGCCTTGTCTTAGGGCCACAACCTACAGAAATGTTTGGTCTGGGTGGTTTGAGCAATATCTTGTATCATATGCTAGGCTGGAAATTAATTTCAGTGTTCTGCTGAGTCTCTGTTTTGTTTTTGGTTTGTATGGATGCTCCATTTACCTGCTCTAGCAGGGGTAGGATAAGTTCTTCCTGCACTGACCCAACTCCAGCAAGGCAAACAGAAGTGTCCTCACATATTACTCATGCCCACACAAAGAGACTTCACAGAATCACACAATAGAGTTAGAAGAGACCTCTGCAGACCAGTTAGTCCAACCTCCCTACAAAAGCAGGGTCACCTATTGCAGATCACACAGGAATGTGTCCAGGTGGATTTTGAATGTCTCTAGAGAGGAAGACTCCATGGCATTCCAGTGCTCTATGACCCTGAATGAAAAGAAGTTGTTGCTTATGTAGAGAAAGAACTTCTTTTAGTTTCGTTTATGGCCATTACTCCTCATCCTGTTGATGGGCACAAGAGTCTGGCACCACTCTCTTGGCACCTGTCTTTGAGGTATTTATATGCATTGATGAGATCCCCCATTCTCTCCAGACTAAACAGGCTCAGCTCCTGCAGTCTCCTCATAAGAGAGAAGGTGCAGACCTCTTTTCATCTCTGTGGCCTCTGCTGGACTCTTTCCAGTAGGTCCTTGTCTTTCTTGAACTGTGAAGACCAGTGTTGAACCTAATACCCCAGAGGTGGCCTAACTAGGGCTGTGTGAATGTAGACATTCAGGTAACCAGGGCAATCACCAAACCAGGGCTGAAATGCAAAGAGTAGATTTATTTCATTACCTCCCTAAGTATGCTGGGCAGCAAAGATACACAGGGATGCAGGTTCTGTTAGGCTTAGGTAATCCTAGAGGAAAGAGACACACAGGGACACAGGCTCTGTTAGGCTCAGTTCATCACAGAGAAGGAGACACAGGGGGACACAGGCTCTGTTAGGCTTAGTTCATCCTAGAGAAAAGAGAAATATGGGGATGCAGGCTGCATTAAGCTTAGCTCTTTCTAGTGGGCAGTGGCAGGGGAAATATATCAAAGAGCTTTACCACGTGCAGCTTATCACAAGGCTGTGCTTTCATGGTCTCTCTCTCTCCCAGCAGGAGGCTCAAACCTGTCTGTGAGAGTTCCTCTACACAGGAGTTCTACTCTAAACAAGCAGAGGATGAATACACTAGGCATAATAAATGGAGTTTTCCTACACCAACATTTCTAGCATTCCCAGTGGCAAGATCACTTTGCACAAAACTGCTCCCTCCTCTTTGCTAAATCTTCTGGGTTTAGCCCTTTCCTCTCAGCAAGGGTGGAGTAAGCAGGGAGGGTCACCTCCAACAACCTGCAGGCCCCACTCTTCTTCATGCACCCCAGGATACCATTGTTCTTCCTGGCCACAAGGACACACTGTTGGCTGATGGTCAACTTGTCATCCACCAAATTTCCCTTTCTATTCTCTCTATTAGTTTCTATTATTTCTCTGTAGCTATAGCCATTGCTTTCACCCTCACACTTACCTCAGTGTACAGTTTCCATACTCATGGAACACTTCGACTCACCTCTCTGCAGATTCCCAGCAATTTGCTGTTCTCACTGAGATTATTGACTGAAAAATGCCATGATTCGGTGGGAATTGCACAGTTCAACCCCTGCTAAAACAGCTGTCTTTTTCCCAGGTTGTGGGACCTTGCAGGACCCGCCTTGGAGATACCAACACTAGTGCTCTCTCACAGGAAATATGTGTGTCCTCCATCCATGGTTGTGCCAATCCCCACATGGTGGAAAGGGCCAAGGTTTGGTCCTGCAGTTATTTGTTGAAGCTTAACATCTCTAGAGACGCTCTCAGGTTGTCTATTTTTCTGTCCACTAATCATGCCTTTTCATCCCTATGGATCCCACTTTAGTTTTCAGCCTGTGTGAGGTAAGAATGCAGCTGCACTGGCTCCCTGGGGAGAGGTTTGCTTTTTGAAATTATACATTCTCATCTAGTGTCCAAGATACAGGCTACCAGACTGGGACTACAGTAATTTCACAATTATAAGCCTCACCTGATAATAAGCCGCACCTCCCAGTAGCCTGACAGACCACGGGATCTGCCCATATATAAGCCGCACCTGAATATAAGCCGCACTTCTTTTTTTTTTGTTTGTTTTTTTTTTTTTTTTAAGCGAGGATCCATGTGTAATAAAGTAACAAATTAGTAACAGAATCACTGCCAGCGGGGTTTGGTGTCAGGTGCTCAAGTTGCAAACAGTTTTCATAGACCAGCGAAGCCTTTAAACGCAGCCCCAGGCACCCTCCCCAGCCAGCTCTCACTTCTGGGTTGGCATTTCACTGGGATTTGTCCATAGATAAGCCGCACCTGAATATAAGCTGCACTACTGGGGTAGGCTGGATTCTTCAATGAAAAAGGTGCGGCTTATAATCGTGAAATTACTGTACTTTCCCCTTATACACATGTCCCTCAGTTTCCACATAGGCAGCCTCTCTGCTGAGAAGGATTGTGCTTGGGGATCCATATTCCGTAAGGAAATCCAAAACAACAATAAAATCTCTGCTCTAATTCAGAAAGAGAGTTAAATAAGTAGAAATATCCTGGGGAGAAAAAGGGAAAAAAAGAAAGAAAATTACAGGAATCCCACAACTGTAGTTTGAAACAAAAAAGTAATTACTTTTGCACTGGCATCTTAAAAAAAACTCAGTGAGGCTGAGCAGGTATCAGAGGAGCTTTTCATATTCTGTGCTGCCAAGCACAGTCTGCCAACCCCAGAATGCATGAAGTTTAAAAACTAAATTTCAGCATTCACATAACCAGTTAAGAATCCGTGTGGCTTAAAAAAAATCTCCTTTAAACATAATTTAAGACACATTTTGCATAATATATTTTCTTAGATCTTACATGCCTGCATGAAGAACTTCTTGACTCTTTCAAGAACTTCTTGAAAAACAAACAAGGGCTGATGGTGACTAAAGTGCTTCTCAACACAAGAGCAGCACTGCAGCCAGATTCTGCCACAGCCATTCTTGCATTAAGTAGTGACTTAGTCTACAAGTAGGATTTTTAGTCTCAGCCTGAGCACTGCTGGTGAAAGGTGCTACTCAGCCTGAGAAAAAAACCTGCTTTACAAGAAGGAATACAAGCCAAAACAACAGCTTCTCCAATCACAATAGTTGAGTGGGAAGGTTAAGATTTAAGATGCAATGCTTGAGTTAGAATTTACCTTGAAAAGTGGGGTGAGATCCTCTTTTCTGTGGTTCTCCTCAAAGCTATCCTGCTTGCCTGCTCTAGTCTGCAAAACTGGACTCACAGCCACAGCGTACAGCCCAGACCTATCAGCAGTATTGCTTGTGCACTGATTTACACTGACAAGAATAAAATCAGAAAGCAATGAATCGTGTTGCCTGGCCTCCTGTATGTCACAAATCATTCCATGTCGCTCTGCCCAGGGGGCTCCAGTCTTCTTTAACAGAGTCCTTGCATCAGCCAGTTACCTGCACATTTCCAATGGCGTGAACTGCTCCAAGATTGGATTTTTCTAGCTTTCAGCCTCCATTTTTGTTCTATCTGCCCAGATTGAAGAGGGGTGTTCTCTAGGAAGACTAGAGCACAGCTGATCCTGTGGATCAGCCCCATTACTGCACAGGCTTCAGAAATAAAATCCCATATGTCTCTTCACATAATTATTAGCATAATAACCCTATGTGTCTCTGGGAAGAGATCTTTATGATACAATGAAATGATGTTTCAGTCTTGTTTTTGTTGAGCTAAACAGAGATAATTTTTCAAGATTTTAGTTTTTTATTTTGAACTTTCTTGGATTAGTTTGTGGCTCATGTTTGCATGTTCTTCTGCAATGTGTTTTGAAGATATGGATACAGCCAATAAACAAAGTGATCTAGCACTGATCTCATCAGGAAAAGAGGTGGAGTGAAATCACTTCCTTCCTCTGGCTTTCCAACCTGTTCTTCAAAATCCAGATTACACTAGCCTGTTTTACCCTGTATTTGTATGTCAGTTTCCAATGAATTGATTTAGTAGGTCTCTTTCAGGCTCTGCTTCCCAGATATATTTTCCCTATTCCTTCTGTTGTACCAGTATTTTTCAGTCCTCGATGTACTGCTTTCCTGTGGCAGTATGGAAATGTATTTTTAAAGACCCATTTTTCAAAGCAATATGGACTACATTTTATGGTTGCCTTTTTTACTTACCTTCTCCCATATATTTTGGGTGCCAGGAATGGGAAGGGAAATGGATAACCCTTCTAGCTTCAACAAACTGATAGATTAGCTCAGCCATCTTGCCACTGAATAATTGAATCATAGAATGGTTTGAGTAGAAAGGGCCTTAAATATCCTCCAATTCGAACCCCCTGCCATGGGCAGGAACCTCTTCCACTAGACTGGGTTGCTCAGGGCCCCATCCAACCTGGTCTTGAACATTTCTAGGGATGAGGCATCCGCAACTTCTCTGGGCAACCTGTTCCAGTATGTTTTTCACCATGTTATTGACAGGCGAGAGAAAATATTTTCTGCCATATGAGTGCGTTTTAACTTGGGAAAAATAATGTGAAGGGCTGGAAAATTGCAAAACATTGTGCAATTACCTTCTTAAGGAATTCCAGCCATTTTACACTGAGGCAGAGATTTCATTGGAAAAATTCAGTATGATCAGTTGCCTAAAGTTTATATCAGTGTAAATAAGCCCAAGTGGCTGCCTAAATTCTGGAATGTCCTGGTGTTTGAAGGGTGAACTTTGCAAATAAAAAAAGACGCTTAAATATATCTGTGTATGGGACAATTGTTACTTGTTTCTCCTAGGAAATAGCCTCTGGATGAGCATGAGACAGATCATGAAGTTTTCATTGAAGTTAAGCAAGTGATTAAGTGTTTCCCTGAACAAGACAGGCCTTACCCATCACTCTGAAAGTACAGGTCAATGCAGGATCTTTTAGACTGTATACTTAGGCTTCCAAGTACAGTAGTTTCACGATTATAAACCGCACCTGAATATAAGCCGCACT
>VRYO01001269.1:9538154-9555169 GCA_009812075.1 Sialia sialis | reverse complement strand
GAAAAAGGTGCGGCTTATATTCGTGAAACTACTGTACATCCCTAGCCGTGTTGAGTGCTAGTTTTCTGAAGTGTGTAGTCTCCAGCAACACTGCACCCTCAATGCATTTACTTGCTTATTGCACTATTTTTCCTCTCTTTTGGCCAGTGAGGGAGGTTTATTGCCATGCATTTAGAAAGCACCTACTGCAATGTGGAGCCATTCACCTGCTGACAGGCTTAGAAGCTGTTCTGCTATAGATAAATACTGGTTCCATATCTACACAATAAACAAAGCAAACAAACAAAACCCCACAAAATAAACCAAAAATCCCACAAAACCACACACAAACAACAGCAACAACAAAAATGTTAAGATCAACTTATTTATTTTCATTATTTTTTCAATTGCTTTTGTTTCTGATAGCAAAAGTTATTTTCATTGAAGTTAAGATCTGCTATTCTTTAATCCCCAGGAAAATGATTACTATCATTTAAGAAAATTATATTCTTCCTAATTAAGCTGTTTTCAGACAATTAAATTGCTTCCTGATTTCCATAATTGTCTCTTTGCTAAGATCTACCTCTTTCCTGATTAGCAAGGTAGAAAAAACCCTTTGCTTTTACTCTGTACAGTATTTAGCAGTTAAGAAAGACATTTTAGCAAATACTAATCTTGATTTCTTCCTTTCTTTTTTTCATGGTAGGGCTCAAGCTGTTAATGTAAGAAGTCTAACAGTTGTTATGTAATGTACCAGTGTCCTGGGGGACTAGGTGTTATGGGGCTTCAGGAATGCCATGTGGCTTTTGGCCTGTGCAAGATGCACAATGAAAGTCCTGTGAAATCTTTCCACATTTGTACATGGCTGGCCCTGCAACTTCATGGATGCTGTTCCAATCAATCCAGAGGGTCAATACCCTTAAGGTGGGTTTTGAAGGGAAATGTGTGGCTGGGGACTCACTGTTTTGAAGGATCTGTTGCTAATTTGGAATGCACACACCAGCAAAAGGCTGTTCTGAGAATTAAAGATAGCACATTAGTCAAAGGCTATGGACCAGACATCAATGTCAGGTGACTAAATTAATCAGGTCGGATGGATGGATGGATGGATGGATGGATGGTGTTCCTGCTGCTATGGTGATGAGCACCATCTGAATAGCTGGCTCGTGATGCTTTTAAAGGTAGCGATAAAGCTGAAGGGACATTTCCATCACAGCTAAACACATGAGGGACAGTTTATTTTATAGAAGGTTTTTGGAAATGTAGAAGTCATCAACTTATGATTTTCACAGCTCTGTCACTGTAATATTTTCAGTGTCCCAGTCCTTGAGGTGAAATGATGAAATTGCAACACATGCAAACACAAACCATTTTAGTTCTCACTGAGCTGAAAGATCTCTTATGAAAAGACAAAATAGATCAAACAACATTTAAAATGTAACAAAATTGCTCTTCAAACAGAAACTGTGAGGCAAAGAAATTATCCTTTTTTTTTTTAAATCTCATGATTATTTACATTGGCCTCATGATTTTTGAGATCTGACTCATTGATTTTTAATACCTGTGCAGCATGGTCTTGAACATGTGACACAGGCACATAAACAAACAGTAATACAGCCAGAAAGATTCTTTTGTTATTGTGGTGGGTGGACCTTGGCTGGACACTGGTGCCCACCAAGCTTCTCTACCACTCCCCATCCCAGCTGAACAGGGAAGAGAAAATAAGGCAGAAGACAACTCACAGGTTGAGGTAAGGCAGTTTACTAAAGCAGAAGTTAGCATGCTCTTACACAAAGAGAAAAAAAAAAAGTTTATTCTCTATTTCCCATCAATAAATGATGTTCAGCCACTTCCTGAGAAACAGGGCTTCAGCATCTGTAGTGGTTTCTGCAAAAGGTTAACACTGTGAATAACAAATATATACTGTTCCTCCTCCTTTCCTTCACTTTCATGTCTGAGCTGATGCCACATGGTATGGAATATCTCGTTGGTCAGCTTGGATCAGCTGGCCTGGTTGGGCCCCCTCCCAGGACCTTGGTGTGGAGGGAAATTTGGGAGACATCACTGATGCTGTGCCAGCCTGCTCAGCAGTAGCCAGAACTCTGGTGTGCTATCCACACATTTCTAGCTACCAGGACATCACACAGCACTGTGAGGGCTGCTGTGGGGAACATTATCTGCAGCTCAGCCAGACCCTGCACAGTTGGAGATATTCATGTGAGTCTTAGATATCTCTAAAAATCTCCTTCCTTTTACATTTCCAATCAAAAGAAAGAAGTCCTAAAAGCAAATGGCTTTGCCTTCCTGATGTGAAGAGCTGCTTTGTTGCAATGTCAAATGTCATTGTTATTATTAACTGCCTCTTTTGTCTTTAAAATTGTTCCATGGGAACTGATTTTATATGAGCTTTACTTCTCTGTTAATAATTGTATGAGAGGAAAAGTAATGGTGGTCAAAGGGGTACTCTGGCATGGCCAGCATGGAAAGAAACACAGATGGCAGAGCAATAGTTGAGGAGCAGTAGTTCTGGGGGACTAAGGAGCATGAAAATGAGGGTAAGATGGAGCCACTTAACCCATAGGGGGTTTTTTTGAGAGTCAAACCTCTGCTTTCAGCCTCATTTTGTTTGTTCTCAGGAATGCTGACACTCATTTTCTTCAACTTTCTGCCTTTTTCACCTTGTGCTTTAACAGCCTGTCTCAAAGGGTCTTAATGAAGTGCAAATAAGTTTTGTTTGTGGAAAAGAATCCTGCAGAAAATACCATGTGTGGGAAGCGATCTTTCCCAACACCTGCATGTCCCCTCCAAACCAAGGGCTGAGCTAGCTGGAGTATGAGTGATACACAGATGATCAGTAAGCTCTTTGCTTGGCATCCCTTTTTCATTATGCTGCCATTTTAGAGAAATGTTTTTATAGCCTCTGCTTGATTTTTCATCAGATCCCTTCCTCCCTGTGATTCCTCCCTTCCTGCTTCCTACAGAATGTGGCCAGCTGGTTACTGCTAAATTTAAACAAAGATGTGCTACTTGTAACTCTCTTTGCTTCATGCACACAATATTACTAGCCTAACTCATCTAGCAAGAAGTACTTCTATTTTGATGTGCACAGAAACTGTAAGCCCAGATGAAGGTCAGTGAAGGCTGTTGCATAGATAGATCATGCTGACAGGGAGTGCTCTAACTGTTTTGGGGTTTTTTTGCAGCAAAGTGCTGATTTGGTGGAATAGGGAAATTTGAGGGGTACATGTGAATAACTGTTCAGTATGTGGGAGCTTGACGGGAACTCAAAATTGGGTGTCCAAGGGAAATCCACCGAGCAGTTCCAAGAGCAGCAGCAAAGCATGGCCCTGGTCTCCATCAGTGCTGTAATTCTGCTATGCTGATGCACAATAAAACACGCAGCATCTCCTTTGAAATAGAAATCCTCCTTTCTCATCAGCTCTAATTACAAAAGCATACCATGTTTAAACAACCCATAAAATAGGGCATCAACAAAGAAGTGACTCCTTGCATCTCTGAGATTCATGCAGCATCCAAGAGCTCAAACATCAAGGAGAAAACAGCAGGTAGTTTAACTCCCAAGATCTCTCCCCTGCTGTTGTTATCATTGACAATGAAGGCAGTGTTGTAAGTGCAGAGTGCAATGGACAATTCATGCACTTACCATATCTCGCGCTCTAGCTACAGGCGCGTGATTTTCTGAAGAAATGATGACAGGATCAAACATATTCTGGCAGATACTCACAAAATCAGAGCCCCTTTCACTCAGTAAATGACCGTAAAAATGCTTTGAAGATGACAATAAAAAGTTATTTAATCATGTTCAAAACAGAAGCACCTGCCAAGTCAATATGTCATTTTTTTTACATGATTGGCTGATACAGTGACAATAGTGAAAAATGCAAAGTGAGGCTGTTAGGAGCAGCTACTGGCCTGATTCCACAGTAGGCATAGCCTGATGGTGGAGAGAGAGAGCAAGGAAAGAGGAAAGAAAAAGCAAGACAGTCACACACATTTCCTCAGCCTCCTGATTTTTCAACTCTTTTACCAGCTGTTACAAGGTGCCCTTGGAAACCTATTCTGAAGATGTCCTTAGCAGGCCCCATTCTCTGTCAGTGCTAGAAGGAGAAAGGGCAGTGACCTAGGACAGCATGGGTGATTTTCATGCTGCCATAGCACAGGGGAAAAGGTGCTGGGGAGAAGAGTGAGGATCTGGCCTTCTGCTATCATCACTGCCTCAGGAGATCTGCACACTGGTAGAAATAGGCACATGGAGTGTTACGTGCAGCTGGCTACAGATTTTTCAAGCAGCACAGGAGAGCCAGCAGTGTGGGCTGTGTGGCCACACCATGCAGCAAACAAGAGCCACTACCCTTGCAGCTGCATCTACCCCAAATTCAGCAACTCTTTTCTGGTGGCTGGCATATGCAGCTGTAGCACTGAAGAGTTTTCTAGCTATACCTGGTGCAAAACCCTCTTTTGATGCTGATTGATTGGGTTATTTCATGATTATCTGAAAGGAAAGTAGCCCAAGAGTGGTGATAATTTGCACCCTGGTACCTGAAGCCCACCAGGCAGCAAATATGAATGTTCATATTTAAAGATCAGAAGGGTCAGTTCTGACCAAGCACTGCGCATCTCTAATGCACTATGAGCCCTGGGGATCCCTGGAATTCATTCTCAGCACAAGGCCAATATCCATAACTAAATGAGAACATTTTTGCTCAAATATCCCATGAATTTTTGTCAGATTCAGGGATTTTGTCACCAAATCCTGGTAAAAAAGGGCCTTATTATTCTACTAGTTACGAGTGGCGACAAATTTCAAGTGGATTTTGTCAAACTATTGGACTTCATTAAACTTTTCCAGCTGAACAGAAAGGCCTTTTATGCCCAAGATTATGTTTGCTGAGTGCTTTTACTTCAGTTGCTTCTCCAGCCTCTTTGGTAAGCTAGAGTAGACAGGACACCTACCCCAGCCTTCACTCCACAGGATAATGGTCAAGCCTTCATCTCTCCTGCAGCTCTTCCACAATGGCTCTTGAGTGCTTCAACATATTTTTAAAATGTAAACACCAGAACAGTATTCCTGCAGTGCTTTGAAATTTGAGAATTTCAGTGAACTCAAAACTCAGCTCTCTCTTGCTCAAGGAGTATTTAAAGTATAGTACTCAAAGCCAAAAACAATAATAAAGTCTAGGTTTCTTTGAAGCATAAACAAAGTTATTTTTCAGTAGCCACACACATACACATTGAGTCTGAAGGTTATGCAGTAGTAAAATTATTTCCCCAAGACCATCATATTAGACATGAGTGAAGAGAATAGAGTGCTGAATTACCGGTTGAAAAAGAAAATATGAGGGAGGAAAGAATATGAACATCGTCACATGAATACCAGCCACCAGTAGAAGGCAGGCAAACCATGCACAGAGGAAATACTTTTGGTGATGAAGGCAGAACTTCAACATTAAAGATCCCAACAGTAGCATCCTGGAGCCAGTGTAGGAGAAGTAAAGGGAAAAAGTGAGTGACTGTGCATAAAAATTGCACAGAAGGATGTCTGATAACATGAAACGCACTGAAAGCAACAGAGAAATGGAAGAGATCATGAGGACCTCCCAAATTGTGCCCAGCAAGCAGCAGAGGAGTTTTCTGAAGTGTGATGCAAAGCAGTCATCACGGATGATACTGCATTTTGCAGAAAACAGATGTGTCCAATTAGGAGCTCTACTTGAATGCACACAAACAACAGAAGGGTTTTTTTTCTTCTCTCCAAATCAATATTTTATTATATTTTTAAGTGGTTATAGTTATGATTTAATAAAATTGTGGTTAGTGTTGAATATCATAAAGCCATTATGTTAGTACAATCCCTCCACTGACTCAAACATGAAAATAAAGACATAAGAGGAAAACTGCCTAAGAGGAAAACTGTGTAAAAAGTCAGATGCTTCCTGCCAATAAATATTGCGAAGTCAAACACTGTAGGAATGTCAAGAAATCGTTTTTGTCCACACTATGAGCTAATGAGCAGGGCTATCCTGCATGAGAGATGGCCCTGACTGTTCAAAAGCAGCATGGACAGTCCCACGAAAATACATCCTGTGCACCAAAAGTGGGGCCAAGATTTATTCTTTTGTTATTGGTTTTTATGTCTTTTTCTTTTCTCTGTTTCTTTTCTCTTTTAAAGTATTACTAATATAGAATCAAATTCTGTCAGATTCTGAAGAGAATCTCTAACTCTGAAGTTTAAGAATTAGATTGAGCAAAGGCCTGTGAAGAAGTAAATGATTAGGTCTCCTTTTATTCAGGAAGGCAGTCTGAAAACAGTGGATGTCAGTAATGGATTTTTCTCTGTGTTGGTCCTGAATATTGAAAAAGTTATAGCTGTGTTCTGGAGAGATTTTTGCTTTTTGCAGAACACTCTATGACCTCTTAAAAAGAAAAGCACTGGAGAAAACAGGATGAAAACTGGCACAACTTGCCAACATCCTTGGTCTAGACAGCTGACTTCCTTCATCATTTAGAAGGCAATTGTGAGCCTGAATATGATAAAAAGCAACCTGATCTCATAGCTCAGGAGTCTGTGCTTAGTAGCAGGCAGAGATCTCTTTAGGCTTGTTACACCCAGTAGCTGTGTGATTTTAAAAATCATTTTAATAGTGTTACTGTTGATCTGCGCTCCTCTGCTCTTGAGTGTTACTTGACCTCTATGCTTGAGGAGCATAAAGCAACTTTTCTGCTATGGGTAACTCCATCCATTGCCTCCTTTCCTACAGGAAGTTTGTTTTACTCTGAGTGCCATGGTTTGACTCCAGTCAGCAACTAAGTACCACAAAGCCAGCAGCTCATTCTACCACTGAGGGGATGGGGAAGAGAATTGAAAGGAAAAAGAGGGAAAATTAATGGGTCGAGAAAAAGCAGTTTAAGAAGGAAAACAAAAGTCACTCACACAAACAAAGCAACACAACTCACTTCTTCTCATGGGCAGGCAAGTGTTCGTCAGAGCTCCATCACATACAACAGCTACTAGGGGAGACAAATTCCAGAGCTCTGAAGAACCCCTCTTCCTCCTTCTTCCTGCAGCTTTACATGCTGAGCATGACACCATATCACATGGGATATCCCTGTCCCAGCTGTGTCTCCTCCCACATTCTTGTACACCCACAGCTTTCTTGCTAGTGGGTCAGTATGAAAACCAGAAAAGGCCACGATGCAGTACAAGCACTGCTCTGCAATTACAAAAAGAAATCTGTATTATCAACACCATTTTCAGCACAAATTCAAAGCAATCCCATACTAGCTACTGTAAGGAAATTTACTTTATCCCAGCCAAAACTAGCACAGTGAGTCAGAAGCCACCTGAAAGTTACATGAGGTGACTGAGGTCCTTTTGCCATTGCTGATGCTGGTGGCACTTGAATTTTTGTCTTTTTTTTTTTTTTTTAATGTCTAGTAAGTGGAGTGGAGTCTTGGTTTTGCAATTCTTTGTTCATGGCAGGAATTCTGCCATTGTAGTGGCAGAGTTCACTACCTGATGGCCAATATGTATGGGACTGGTCCAATGCTCAGGGGTTGGATGCACCATTTGAGGAAAAGGCCTTTGAAGAAAAGGCTGAGTACCTTTCCTAAGGCTCAGTAACTGCTATTCCTTGTATCTTAACTGTTCCCATTTCTCAAGAAGTAGCAGCTGTCAGGGACTCAAGTCCAGTAAGACACTATCTTAAACAATGAACTGCAACTTGTGGAGGTCACTGAGTGCAGGGAGAGCCAGAACCAGGCTTTTTCACAAAGAGTTGGACCTGTTTCTGAAAGCAAAGAGAGCTCACTGTGATCCTAGAGCGGTGGAAGGCCTATTCCTATCAAATGCTATGAGGTAGGTACAAGGATATGAAATTCCAAAAGTTTCAGCAGACCTGACCTACACTTAGTTAACAACACAGTCCAGATGAGTCATTAACCAAGACACACATACTGCAAGGCTGACAGGAGCCTTTTCTAAGTCAGCGACAAGAGAGTTTGGAGCTTGGCAGAGTTCTGCTTCAGAGGTGATGTTTTTCATGTTTTTGTTATTTTTAAAATGCATGGGGTGTGTATATGTATATATACAAAGATGAATGATGGATGTGCATTGGCAGGGACACACTCAACTTGCTCATGAAGTATCACAAGGAGGCTTGATCATATGCTCTTTCAGAGCTATTGTCCAAAAAATAGAGGCAATCTGGTGACTTGTTTTAATGTCTTAGTTCTAAGTTAACAAGCATGTACCCAAGGGTTCCCACTGAAACAGGGCTGGGCCTTTGCAAAGTCAATAGTTTATTTACTCACTAAGAATAAAGCACCCAGGAGTATGTTTGTAGATGTTAGCAATGCTTTTCATTAGCTGAAGATGGCATTAGGTCTTGATCATGGTATGCTTATTCATTAGTTTCAGTGAAATTCACAGGTCTGTTTGCAGGGTGAAAGTAACAACGAGACCTGATCTGGGGAAAGAAAGAGAAAAGGCAAAAACTGTGCTTTCACCCCTTGGAAGAGGAGGCAAAAAAATCCAAACCAGTAGCTGAGATGATTTTGTGCCTTATCAAAAAACAAGTCAAAGTAACAGAAAATACACTGAAAGGTACCAAGTTTCTCTTGTCCTAAAGCTGTAATCAATGGCACTTGTTTAGTATCTCCTAGATACAGCTTAAACATTGGTAAAGTTAACTATTTTCCTTGCTAAATGCGCTTAAAATTTAGACAGATTAATCTGTTTTGCTCAGGAAAAGTAATGTTTTCAGTCCCACCCATCCTCCTCACAAGACTTTTTCTTTACTGTAACTCTCTATAGACTATTGAATTGTCTCATTATTTAATAAGTTATTCCTTCTACTTGGAGGCATTAAAATAAGGGGGCTGCTTTTCTCTATGTCTGAACATGACTCTGCCATCTTCCCTGCACCCCTGTTGAGATGACTTCCCTCACCTACAAGAGCATCTCGTTAGCCTTTGCTAGAGCCTGCAAATTGCACCTTTCCTATCCCCTGGACTTGGTAAAAGGCAACACACAAATCATACATTTTTTGTGAAGAAACCCACATCAGGTGACATTGCAGCCAGTGATTGGAGAAAATCACCGCAACTTGGGATTGGGAAAGGACATTACCCTATCATTACCTGGATATACAGTAGCTCATAAAAGCAGTAATTTAAGGAAGCCCTCCTATTTTACAGGTCGTGTGTGGGTTCCTGGACAGGAGAGCAGCTCAGATGAGTGAGGAGCCAGGGAAGGACCCTTCCAGGTGAGATGCTGCAAACACTCAGTGGGGTAGATTTGTTCTGAGGATGAGCAGTCTGGTCCCGTTGTCTTTGTTTCCTTTTCTAATGACGTTACCACACTAATTCCACAGATGATCCTGCTGCATAGCTGGGTAGCAAAGGGTTAAAATGGAGGACAGCATCTGTACTTTTAAAACTACATGCGACAAAGTCCATTGCTTGAAGCCTGGGTCCTTTCTCCCCTCCGCCCCTCCCCAGCTTCCAGTAATCATTTATTATAGAGGGGTTTTATGATACAAATTTGATAATCTCCCATACACATTGGCACTGTTCTAATTGGAGTTGTAAGCCCATAAAATTCAAGCCCTTTGTTTTCATGAAGGCCACAAGGTTTTAAAAGATGCTATTGTACCGCCTAAAACCCATAAAATTGTCACTAGGGACTGATTAAACAGTCCTGAATTGAAACAGTGCGGATTTTGTCTAGGTCCTTTTCATGCACAACAATGCTCTTTTCAACCTCCAAGACAAAAGGAGGTTTAAGGAGCGATTCTCTGGGAGATTCTTCTAAGATAACCCCATCCATATGGGAGACAAGGTGGCCAGCAGCTGAGACAAAAAAAAAAAGAAAAAAAAGAGAGATTTCGGATGGCAGGAGGAAAAATAAAGGGAAAGGGGCAGGGGAAAGACAACAACAACAAAAAATCAAAACCCAACAACCAACCAACCAACCAAAAAACCAAACCCAGGTGACACAGAAGCTATGTTTCCCCAGGTCCTTCCCGCTCTGCGCCTCTGTCTTGGCACAGGGCTGCCTGTCCAAGCAGGGAAGGGGATGCAGGGGATGCAGCCTGTCCTGCGCTGTAGCTGGGTCTGATCCTCCCGCACGGAGACCCAGAGAGTGCGAAGCTCTGTGTAAGGTAGGGCCGGGAGGAGAGCGGGGCCATTCTGGCGAGGGAGGCGGCCAAAATCACCCAGGAAAAACGGGTGTGTGCTTTTGGTCGCCTCCTCATCCGCGACATCAGCAGCACCTCCCAGCTTCGCTCTCCGTCGGCTCCCCACGTCGTGTAGGCAGCACACCACATATCAGGGGCATACCTCGTCCAAAATTATGCCCTTCCAGCGAATAAAAAAAAAAAAAAAAAAAAGTAACAAGATCCTGACTCAAATATCCCTTTCCGTCGACCTTTTCCTCGGCGTTGTCTACATCAGCCCCAAATATTCCCTCTGCGTTTGTGGTCCGTAGGTGCTGTAGGAGGGATGGAAGCAGTCGGTCTAGTCCATATTTCAGGGACCTGAGTTTAGCTCTGTCGGGGGTTTTAAGGCTTTTCCCCCCATTGGCGGTTGGCAGAAAAGATAAACTATTATTTTCACCCTGAAGTAATAAAATCGACATTTAATCAAATCATTTCAAAACATAATTTTCTTGGCTGTCCTTCCCCAGTCGAAATTTGGAACTGTTTCAGGATAACGGAAATATTGGTTTAATTCTGAATCCTGCCTTAGTGGAAGACATCGGCGCTCAAAACGCAAACTCGTGGGGAGCAGGGGTCTCCAGAGCTGGAGACTCCGGGCTCACGCTTCTCTTAGGAATTATCACTGCGTTTACTGTGATGCTTGCAGCAAAATTTATTTGCCGTTTACCGGCTCATATAGATAAACTAAACGAACTTGAAAGTCAAATTCGACTGGAGACCAGAACTTAAGATTTTACAGCACAAGAGGCAATCCTACGAAACAGGAATCGTTTTGAATCGTCACAACTACACTTCGCCGGGAGAAACTTACTGGCCAAAAATCATTTTATTAGTCACTGGAAGAGTCAGCTATTTTAAAATACACTAGGTCGCTAAGATGATCATTAATTTTTAACAAGGAATCTCTCGAACGGGAGAAGGAGGAGCGGAGGTTTTACAAAATTCGCTCCTCACGCGGCATCCTCGCCCTGGGGTGAGGCCGGCTCAGGGGAGCGTGGTCCCGGCCAGCTCCGTCCGGGCCCGCCGCCGCCCCGGAGCCGCGCTCCGCCGCCCGGGCCCGCAGCGCAGCGCCTTCCCGGGGCTGCGGCGGGCCGCCCCGAGCCCGTGGGATGAGTCCGGCCCCAGAGGGCTGAGTGCCGCTGTCACCATCCCCAGGAGACGACGGCGGGATGCGCTAAGTGCTGGTACGCGGGGAAGACGCCGAGGGCGGCGGGCGGGCAGGCTCGGTAGCCCTGCAAGGCGAGGGCGGCCTGGGCGCTGCATCCCGCCAGGGCGCAGCCCAGCTTGGGGCGTGCCGTGGGCTCCGGGGGGCTGGCGGGGCAGCCGCGGCAGGGCTCCCCGTCCCGCACCAGCACCGGCACCACCACCCGGCGCAGCAGGGCGGGCGGGCGCGGCTGAGGGCTGCCGGGGCCCTCGCTTCGGGCCCGCTTCATCTTGTAGCGGTGGTTCTGGAACCAGATCTTCACCTGCGTGGGGGTGAGGCTGAGCAGCCGCGCCAGCTGCTCCCGCTCCGGCGCCGAAAGGTATCGCTGCTGCCGGAACCGCCGCTCCAGCTCCAGAGTCTGCGCCTTAGAGAAGAGCACCCGCCGCTTCTTCTTCTTCTCCTCGGCCTCCGAGCCGCGGGCGGGGAGCGACCTTTGGGTGGAGTCGGGCAAGCTCATCTCCGGACCGCTCTCGTCGGAAGCTGGGGACAGCGAGTGGGGTTAGACAGAGGGAGCAGCCGGGGCCGGGGAGCGAGGCAGGCATCGAGGAGGCCGCCGAGAGCTGAAACGCCTCTAGGAGGGAGAGCCCCGGCTGTCAACCGGGCCGGATTAATCCCAAGAGTCAACGAGAGATGTGAGCTAACCCCAGGAACACATTAAACCTAGACCACGGGATGGAGAGGGCTGTCCTCCCGCGGGTGACCCGCTTGTCGCCCCGGCAATCCCCGCAGGGGCACGGCCGCTCCGCCGCGCACAGCCCGGGGATTGCGGGCTGCCGGCCCTCGTGTTCCCTGGCTACTGAAACAGAACAGGGGGCCGCCTGGTCCTCTCATAACTGCTTTTCACTCGCCGTTCTATTACCTTAATAATTCATTTATCTCGGTGGTTTTCCCGCACCCATTCAAAGGACAATCTCCCCCTGCGCACACACAGGTATACAACAGATTCTGTATATCTGCGGCACAATTTACGCGTGCGAGGTGCGAGCCGTGTGCTGCACAGCTGGCTTTGCGAGCGGCAGGTGCGTGGATCTGGGCGGTGGCGCGCAGGGCGCTCCGCGGCAGCACGGGGAGGCGAGGCACGGGGGGATGCTCAGCTTTCCTCTGCGGAGCGTGGGGTGGCCTCAAACCCTTCAGCACAAAAAAATCAGGGTTTCTTTCAACAGAAAAAGGAGGGTAAAAAAAAATAATCCGGAAAGTGGGCTTAAACGATAAGCGCACGGAGAGAGGTGGACACAGCCTGAGGCTTTGGTTTCTGACATAGCTTGGAACATGCACAGACCTTCCAAAAAAACCCCCTAAAACCTCTCAAAATAACCCACAACAAAAACCAAACCCTCTTTTCTGTCTTAAAATCGTGGCCGGGACATTTCTGCTGTTTTGTTGATGAAATTCAGTAATATTTTATAAAATTCCCAGACTGTATTACCCCGATCCTGTAGACTATGTACACTGTCAATTCGCTGCTTCGCATCTTCCTCAAAGGAAGGGGAAAACAAATATAAGGTAATTGTTCTGAGATGGAGAATTCCTGTCCGTTTTATACTCACAGGGATAGTGATTTCTGTCTGTTTCTATCCACCCTCGATACGGCGAGCCGGTGTAATTCTCCGCTGAGTGGTGATGGTCAGAGGCTTGCTTTATGCTATTAGCATCCTGCTCTGGTAAATCCAAAATGCTCCTCACTGTAAAACTGATCCTGCCAGATGTGGCCATGGTAGATTGTGCACACCCCCCAAAAAATATCACCCCAAACCGAATCCCTTTCCTTAAAAGCGGCGAGGAAAGGATTGTGTCCAATTACTGGGGAATCTCTCGGCTCAAGAGGACCTTCCTTTCCATCGCCACCTAACCCCAAATATTAGTGTCGTTTACAGAGGTGTCCTGTTTATATAAACAGTCCTCCCCACTGCAAACACTGCCTGCTTTCAAACCGTCCCTGTCTATAGGATGCTAAGTACCTGAATTAGTCAAGTGCTAAAGCCCTAATGGGAGTAGGTGTAACCCCCCCTCCCGCCACCCCCATGAGAGAATAACCCGTTACCTCCCAAAGACAGCAGGAAACAGGCGTCATCATTACATATTCTGTCTGATTAGCCAAAAGTGGGGACAGATAATGGTAATTGTTAGCAGTGAATAACATCTTGGGTGGCATGTGGATGACCAACAACCACCCCCCTCCATCCGCCACCGAAGCCACCAGCGTCCCTTCTATCCGCAGACAAAGTGAATCCTCCCAGGACATCCGCAGAGCATGCCGAGAGCCCCCTCCCCACTTCTCCTTCTTTATTTCCCCCCCGCCCGTCTTGCCTCTTTCTTTAAATCTGTAAGGAATTTAAGTCGTTAATTTTTTTTTTTATTTGCCGGGCTGTTTGCAGTGCTATCCCAAATTCTCTTCTTCTCGTTGGCAGGTTTCCTACCCTCAACGGGGCACTTTTCACACCTCGGCTGAGGTCTGGGCGGGGAAGGCTGGCGGGTTTGTGCATTAAGGAATGGGATCTCTGGGATGGGGTTTTTTTGCGTCTCCTGGGCATGGTAGATGGAAGGTGTACCTTTTTCTCGAGAAAGATGATGGCGGGAGCTTGGCATGCTCGGTCCATGAGGAAGAGTCGGGAGAGGGGTAGGGGTGTTTTTCGTTGTTTTTTTTTTTTTGGTTTTTTTTTTTAATCACCAGTTTGCGTTGTACTAACCCAGGGAATATCCCCTCGGGCGGGGTGTGTGAGTGACTGGACCGACTCCAGCTGGGGAGAGGGAGAAAAGATCAAACACGGCGCGTCTATTTATCCAGAGCGCCGGTTCATCTGCCGAGAGAGGCAGCAAACGAAGCCGAGGACCGGCGCTCCACGGGAGATGGTGCTGACACTGCCTGGCACGGCTCGGGGACGCCCCGCCGCAGCTCCCTTCTCTCAGTTTCACCTCCCCTCACCCTTTCAGCGGGCTGCCCCGTCCCCCCGCCAAGCTGCCGTCCGGCTCGCCCAGCCTAGGTGGCCGCTGAGGACTTACAAGGAAGCACGATAGAGAAACAAGCAGTCCAGCGTGCCGCTCAAAGGCGAGCCCGCAGAGGCAGGCAGGGCCGCTCCCCAGCTGCAGGGCAGCGGTGCCAGCGGCCGATGCGGGCGAAGTTTCACGCGGGTCGCCCAGCCGTGGGAGAGCAGAGGGCGGAGGCGGGACACGCTCCCGCACTGCCCGTGTGCCTTCCCCACGGCTCTCGGCCAAGTGGCTTCGCGGCAGGGACGGCCGCACGCCTCGGAAAGGAGTGGGAGGCGAGTCCGGCTGGATGGAGCAAAGCCTGGAGGAAAGGAGACCCTCAGCCTCTCCTTAGCAAATCAGCTTTCCTTTAATGCTGGCCGAGGCTCTCACGGCTCGTCCCCGACGGGGGAACGTCGCGAAACCCTGCGGCGGCGCACTGCGGGCCTGCAAAGGGAAACTCAGATACACGCGGAGATACTCTTCTCTCCGGCCGCTTTGTCGGTTCTAATTTCCCTGTCCAAACAGGCATCTATAAGCTATTGTGTATAGATTATATCTATCCAGCCCCTCTCTCGTCCCCCAGACCTGCTGCCCGCGTGCCCCCGGCCGCCACCGCCCCTCCCCGCCCCGGTCCGGGTGTCGCTTCTGGGAGCAGTTTCAATTCTCGGGGAAAATGTCAATAACGACAAGGGAGAGGTGAGATTTATATCGGCGAGATTTGTGGGCGAGATGAACGGGGCACAAGGCTTCATTTGGCCACCTTCCCGCATATTTCTTCGGGACTGGACAGGCTCCATATAAACGATTCCCAGGCCGTGATTACTGCAGCCACCTATCAAGCGTGCCTGGTGACAGTAGTTATCTCCCAGCTCCGAGCACAGCCTCCCAGCCGTCCTGGGTGGTCGGAGCGAGGGGAGCACAAATACATGCCAACTGCTAGGCCGTGAACAAAAGGGAAATGTAGCCCTATGTCCCGGACCTGTTGGAAGCATTTGTTCCAGTCAAGATTTTGCATTTGTTCAGATCTGGAATAATAGGTGATTGACGCCTTCCCACAATGTGCTTTAACTCGCCGGGATAAATCGGAGCTTGTTCCTTGTTGTCATGGTTTTCAATAGGGTTCAATGGGATTGAACCACTATCGACTCTGCTTTACGTCTCCGGCAGCCCCGTCCATACAAATTTATTAGTTACGTCTTTTTAAATGAGATTAAATTGAAACGGCGTGTCCGTCCTCGGCGGAGCGGCTACTCCCGCGGTCGCCCCCGTGTCCCCTTGGGCCCGGCTGCCCGTGTCACCGGCGGGGCAGCCCAGGCTGGGGGGGACAGGGGACATTCCCCCCCCCTCCCCTGCCAGGTAGAGCCGCGCTCACCTGCCCGCCCCGTCCGGCAGCTCCGCCGCTGCCCAGCGCTCCCGGGCGCCCCGGCTATAAAAGGCGACCGAAAAGTGCTTATTAATATCTTAACCCCACAGGCAAATATTTGCCGAATGCCTGCGCAGGAGAGGAGTTTCGGGGGGGTCGACCAGAGGACGGGAGGGGGCCGGGTCTCAGAGCGCCACAAACTTATACAGTATCCGAGGTGGCTCTTAAGAGGAGTTTGCCAAGGACACTCTAAAGAAAGTGCAAAAACTTTGCAAGGAAAAAAAGTCAGGATGAGAGAAAGAGAGTCTACTTCAGTGACCTCTCTTAGCCTTTTAATCTATTTAACATCCTAAGCCCACACTGATGTGTAGAAATAAGTAAATGGTACTCTTCAAGCCTTAAGAGCTCTTCAGCGTCAAATATTTGCACTTACTCTTAGAGTTTTTTCTCAAATAGCGCAAGACACATTCCCCTTGGACGAGCCGAGCTGTCTAAATTTACCTACGCATTGTTATCTGAGGGAAACGGTTTGCTTCAAAGGCAGAACGTAATAACCTGAAATGTTTCATCTCCTGGTTTGCCCGAGACAGACTTGGACGTTTTTCAGCGCTGGCTGTCCGGTCTCATTTCGTGGTTTGCCGGTTCAGATTTCACTCTCTCCCGCCAGGCTCCTGCGCGTCTGCCCACGGGACCCTGGACCTGCCGCTCCTCTGGGGAGGCATCCTTGGGCCAGAGATGGGTTTGCCGCTCACCTCTCTGCACAGGCCCACCCAGAGCTGCCTCTTCCCCGGCCGCCTCCACGGGGCAATAATTTCTCCGGGGTATTAAGCGTACTCGGCAGGGCCCGCAGCTGCGGTGGCTCCTGTGGCAGGATCCGCCCCGCATGAGCCCGTCCCTGCGGGGTCATGGGCTGAGACCTTGCTGGCCTCCGTGGGCCCGGAGGGGACGGCTGACCACCTCGTCCCCCAGAGAAATCCGCAGAAACACTTCTCTCCCTCCGGGCCCTCGCCCGTTTAAATAAATTCTCACTTTTCCAAGGGGGTTAAAAAAAAAATTAAAGATCTTTGCTTGTTTCCGCACTGCACGCAGCGCTCTTTTCAGCTCATTCGCCGCGGAGCAGCCCTGGCTGCGGCTCCGGGACACTGGAGCGGAGGAAGCGGGGCGCGGTGCCGTGGCGGCCCGTGAGGCACTCCGGTGCCGGTGACCCTGCAGCGTGGGCCTGGCTGATCCCGGAGAACCGGAGCCCCGGGGGGACCGCGAGGTT
>VRYO01001269.1:9525577-9537154 GCA_009812075.1 Sialia sialis | reverse complement strand
GTTGGTGTAGTCCTGGCTTTAAGGAGGAACTTTCCACAGTATATCTGCAGAGGCGTTAAATGTAATACGTGGAATTGACTGAAATGAAAACCTGCCCTCAGAGAATTTAATATGAATTTTAGAATTTATTTTAAAACAGACAAAATTCCACGTTTTATGTAAAAACCAAAGAATACTTTACTTCTTTTTTTTGCAATAATGAGCTTTCCCATAACTTTGCACCCTTTTCCTTCATCGTCTGAAAATACTACCTTTTATCATTCCCTCCCAACTACAAACCAGGTTTAGACTTTGAAAATTAATATAATGCCATATTTGTCTTTTGCTTGGCAACTGATACTCACTACTCTTTCTAATTAGAACAAGACTGTGGAAAACAAGGAATATAACCTACAGGAAAACTGGTTTCTCTGTATTTCTGTATGTTATATTTGCCTCTCTTGCCTTGTGAATAATGAAATCTGCTGTGCACTTTTCTTAATACATCCAAACAACCTATACCTCCTAGAGCACCTTTTTTTTTTTTTTTTTTTTAATGACTATTCTTAATTTTAAGTCCCTAAATACCACGACTTTAACCTATTAAAGGCCTCAACAAACAAAATAAACTTCTTTTTTTGTGGCCAGTTTTGAAGATGCTTATTCTCTGGTGCACTAACTCCCGTCCCATCAAAATAATGAACCCCTTCACTATCAGTTTATTTTGGTGGGGTTTTTTGTTTTGCTTTGTTGTTTTTTTTTCTTTTTTTTTTTTTTTTTCCTAGAGCTCACTAATTTAAAATAAATAATAATTATTAAATCTGTAACGTGTGAAAAATGCTGTCTAAGACTTGCACTTTTTGTGAAGCCCTCCATTTTCCACTCTACATTTGAACAAGAGACTTTGCTCCTTGAAACAGGGATGCCCTACAGCAATGGAGGATTCAAGATTGAGTTTTTCATTTGCTTTGTGTGACCATTCCAGAGAAGTTATTTTGCAAGTTGATTGAAAGCAAAGCAGCAAGGGACAAATCCCCCTTGCTCTCTAAGTTGCTTTGGGACTAGTTTGTGCAGAACCAAACTGGTATAAACATGAGCAGGGCTGGCCAGCTGCTTGTGCTTTCCTTCCTTTGGGCTCCTTGAAGCTCAGCTCTCAGAAAAGACTGAGGGGATGAGGCTTTTTTTGGGTTATTTGGCTCATGAAACCGCAGCAGTTGCTTTTTAAAGAGCTGGCTGGAGTACAAGTTCTGTACCTACCAGTTGTGCAATGCCATTTGCCTCTTTGCTCAGTTTTTATCCTGCACTCTCCACCTTCATTTGATGTACAGAAAGGCAGGAGCAGGTTCCAGCTGAGGGGTAAAGCATGTCCAAGACAGGGCATAATCTCGGGCTCAGATTCAGTTGGTATTTGGAGCAGGTGGCCTTTTCTCCTTCCTGTAGGTTTGTAACACACCTGTGCAAGACTCTCAGGCTCCCTGGTGGAGATGACTCCTCTGGAGCTCAGGGACAGCCAGTAGCTTCAATGACCTTGAAAGGGGCTGAGGCAGCCACCTTGACCTAGATATACCTGCCATTTAGACATCTAACCTCCCTTCACTTCAGAGGGAATTAGGTGACTAAAGCCTCTTGAAAATCTGGCTCCAAAACTGAAGTGGGTGGTGCTAGAAAAATGGGTTGAGCAGTAAGACACAAGGAAACTCCTTAAGCAGTTGTTGAGAAACTGCAATAGAAGACAAAAGCTTCCTCGGGGAATGCTGTCCTGTTGACCAATGCCATCACATTCAACAGACCTTCATTATGACAATAGGAATTTTGTGCTTTGGATAGTTTAGAAGGATATATAGTTGATTTCAATGTGTAATTCCTCGTTCTGCACTGTATTATATCACTTCCATTTTAAAGTAGCCATTAAGTTCTGATAAACATCCTCTATTAATTAAATTCTACTGAATTATTAGAATAAAACTGGCAGCCAAAACTGCAGAATTCTTAATTTCATAAGGCTTTGTTTTCTTCCTCTGGGACATGCCAAGTCACCAGAAGGCTGGGTACAGAGTGATGGACTGGCCATCATGAGCAGGCTGCTGAAAGTCAAGCACATGCTTCCTATTAGTGAGACAATAAGATGGGATTTTTCTCCAGCCACACACATAAACCTTCTTGACCATAACGGGGTTTGAGACTTTTGACTATCTATTAAATTTGGTTGAGGCTTTTTTTTTGGTTTTTTTTTTTTTTTCTGATTTCAGGCAGAAAATAAGATAGCCTTGTACTTTGTGAAACTGTGCTAAAAGGCACTTTTGGACACCAAAAGAAAATATTTAAGAGAAGGTATCTCATGGCTGTTTCCAGAACAGGAAGATCTATTCCTGATACTGCAGGTAAAAAATATATGAGTACAGAAATTCAATTTTAAAATTGCAGTTTCTTATCACTCTTAGGCTATTTTTTTTCTATTATTTATACACTGTTGACTATCGCCTTTAAAATACAGAGTAAAATAACTCTGCTGGCTTCATGTGCAGTTAGCTGAGCGAAGCTATGGTGGCTCAGGCATGCCATACAGTGAGTGACAGAGAGGTATTGGCTGACAAATTACCATGAAGGAGTTTACAGGGGAATCACATCCAGTGCACAGCAATAAAATCAGCTTTATATTTGACTGTACATGGGCCAAAGACCAGATGTAAATGTCTCAATTTCCATGTAATTAAAAATCAGGTTATGATTTTTCCAGTCTTTTTTATGACTTGATATTCAGCTGTTTTTTTTGCTCCTGCAAATGTATGTTGCAAAAAAAGATTGTTCCAGGTTTGTGCAGCAAGAAGCTACAGTTTATTTTCACTTACAACAAGCTCCACACATATAGTTCTCTGTATTTTATGCATATACATGTATACACACACTTTTTATACTCATTATTTAACATAATGTTGGTCTTTATATCTCACAGTTGATGATTCTTCTTCTTTTCTGAAAGATCAGAAAAGATGAGGAGCAGCTGAGGAAATGCTTAATGTTATCACTCCCTACAACTACCAGAAAGGAGGTCATAGTGAGCTGGAGTTCTGTCTCTTCTCACAAGTAACAGGTGAAGGGCAAGAGGAAATGGCCTCAAGTTGCACCAAGGATTTTTAGACTGGATATTAGGAAAAATTACCCGAATGAAAGGATTGTCAAGCAACGGAACAGTATGCCCAGGGAAGTGCTAGAGTCACCATCCCTGGATTTATTTAAAAGACATGAAGATACAGCCCTTAGGGACATGGTTTAATGGTGGACTTGGCAGTGCTGGAGGTTGGACTTGATGAGGTCAGAGGTCTTTTCCAACCTAAATAATCAAAACTGAGCCGCCAAGCTTTGAAAGATCTGGTCCTCATTTTACTGTCATATTATATAAATGCAGCCCCAAAGGGCAACAGAGCTCCAATGAGGCAGATCTAGTTTGGGTCAGATGCACAAATGTAGTCATTTAATTGAAAAAAGAAAATCAGTTCATGCGGCTACTTTACATGTGGTGAGACTGTGTGTATAGTATCTCCTCAAGTTATTTCCTCAAAGGTTCACTTGCACAGCAATTGTCAGAGTCCAGCTTGAATAATAAAGTAACATGATCTAAGAGATGTGCTAGATGAGGATGGAGGAAGATCTGAAATGTGGTTTGGTTCTGACACTTTTATCCCAAATGGCTTTGTGCTTCCTCGATCTATTTCCTTACCTTTAAAATAGGGTTAGGTTCTACCCAATCATCTTTCTCTAACAACTGCTGTAGCTGTGTGTGGTGATTTCTGGGTATCCACACAGTGCATTAACTACATGAAATGCCTTTTAAAGTTCTAAATGATCACTCGTATGGGTTTGTGGAAACAGGTATTTCACGGAAGCATTTGTGTTTCATTCTGGATTTGTGTGTGTGTCACGCTTTTGTTCAGTGAAGCTATTCAAATGGCTGCAGTTGTCAAGGCAGAGAAGTTATGATTCATGTGTTGAAACAGCTGCTGCAAGAACATTTCAAAAGAAAAGCTATTTGGGTGTTTTACTCACCTGCAGACCCGGTGACATCATATTAAGTAATAGCTTCCAAAATGTGACTGCTGGACCTCCCATAAAAAAAAAAAAAACAGGAGCAATTGCTCATAAAGCTTTAAGCCAGGCACTAGTACTGTTAAAAAAGGAAAAACTAACTTTTTCTTATGGGCAGCAATTAACAATGTAGGTAAATCCAATTTGCTTTCACACCACTTCACCCCCACTTGTCATCACGTTCCTCTCCCAGCACAACTTCATGGCAATGCTCAACTGCTGAGCACACAATCTGCTGCCTTGTGAGAAATTAATCTTAATGAATACTCACAGATGTGCTTTTTGGTTTTTTTTTTTGACCTTGAGTGGACTTGCATGATGTTTCAGAGTTATGTACTCCCCCTGAGGTTACTGTGTGCATGCAGAGCAGTTTAGTCCTTGTGGATGTAGAAACAGGGCAGAATTTGACTCTGCTTCATGCCCTAAAAAAACAGCGAGCAAATCCTCTGGCAGGTTTGTCAGAGAAGCCATCTGAGGCATCAGACAAATCCTGAGCACACAGGCTCAGGAAACAAGGGGTACAAAAAGCCAAGGGGCTGAAAGAACACACAATAACTAATAGTGAATAAATGACTGCTGACCCTCCCCATCTCTGCCCTCTTTTTCAAGCTGATCTCAGGGTAAGGTTGTACATCAGCTGTTTGCTTTAGGAGTGCGCAGTCAGCTCCACGCATACAATTTTAAACTCAACTGAATCATCTGATAACTTTTCTGGTGACTGATTGTGTGCTGACAAAATTCTTAAATTAAAATACGTGGAATTAATTATGCTTGGGCCCTTGTTCATGATAATATTTTTGCAGATTTTCGCACATACTAACCACTTGAAATACCTAATGGTCAGTTCTGCTTGAGTTAGAGCAGCTTACTTTTTGGGTACTGCAGCTAAGTGAGAGCTTTCACAGAAATTCTCAAAATTATGATATTCCCCAAACCAGGTTTGTGAATATCCATTTCTGCCTCCAGGCTTGGACACTGGGTGAATATAAAAAGTATTTCCAAGATTTTCTCCCTCATATTGCAGTGCTTAAGCCTAGTGACAGGAAGGAAGAACAGTGGATGATTAATTTTAAAACAAAATATTCCTGCCAGCCCTCTGCAGCTAAATGGAAGTTGTGGTGACTGTGGAATTTATGGAGAGTATTTCAAAGTGAGATATATTCATCCCATGACAACACTCTACTGCCATGACATTTTGTAGCATACCTTTAATAATGAGTAACCTTTGTATAACGGTTTACACTTTATGGAATTTCTTACATCAGTGAAAAAAAGCTACTTTACTGTTTCTGGAGCAGACATATATAAATTCCCCCCCTCCCCCCCCTTCCCTAATATGTTTATTTTCCCTGTTTTTTTATCCAGTCAGCAAAAACATATATTGATTAACAATGCAGCTGAAATTCCAGCTCACACAATCATGTGCATTATGGCCAACATCAAACAGATTTACAGAACTTAAAGTAATGATGAATAACAATGGCTTTAGAAGGATGACTTCTTCCCTGAATTCAGATCTGTTGCATTGATTTAGTAAGTATTTAAGGTTAAACAGTCAACATAAGATTGCATGATCCATATTTAATCTGATAAATATTTTATGTCTCTTTACAGCAGCAGCTGGTTTATTTTATGTATTTAATCAAAGAAGTACTCTGTGAAGCTATTCTGTGCTTCGGTCCATAATAAATGTTTTCTTTAGAGTAGGGAAAAGTTCAGCTGTGCTCACATAGTTACATTATGCATGCTTTCCTGCTGTACCACAGGGGGGAATTACATTTGCAAACAGAAAATAAAAATGGAATGGCAGAGGGGAAAAAAAGCAAACATTCTTTTTAGTGCCTGTCTCGCAGACACATCTCAAAACACTAAAGGGAAATGATTGAAAAAACAGTGTGAGCAATGATTCTTCAGAAATCACAATGATTAGCATCCAGCTAAGGGCTGCTGAGCCCAACTGTGTCTTGCCTGCGGGGTCTGAGCACAGGGAAGGTGACAGTGCTGGTGCTGCCAGGAGCTGCAGGGGCCACGTGCACAATGGCTGAAAGAGCGACCACCCAAAGTGGTGCAGCTCATATTGAGGATGCACAGAGACCTGTATCAGTTGACCTCAGCCTGTGACCAGCAGAGTAAAGAGTCACTAACTCAGAAAGGTAACTTGGGCTCTGCTCTTTAATGGCTTTGTAAATCAGGATAAGCACCTTATAATGAATGCAAAAACTTTCTTGGTAACCAAGTGCGACTGAGATGGGATTGGGAGGCTGGGGCACTCCTAGGAGCAAACCTCTCACAGCATGCAGAGCCCAGCTGCTCTTTTTGTACAGTACTGTCTGAAGTGCCCTGCAGCAAACAGGCCAGGCTGCTAGGCAGTATTGCAGCACACAGTTTAGAAGTGTGCATCTTCACCCTCTGATTGCTTAGGCCATCAAAATCAGCAGCTTCAGAATATGCCATCAGGACTTTTGGAAAGGAGATGGGAAACTACATCATTCTTATACTGGCAACAAGACAGCAAGGAGATGTATTTTAACAACCACAAAATCAGTACTTAAGCTTTCCTGGACCTAGAACAGAATCTTGCACCACTGGGTGCTCCCAGGATGCCTTTTTGCACCTTAAATAAGTATTTGGCTTGCGATGCAGATAAAAGATGCTGTTTCACTTAAATAATGTTACAGTTTATTGTGGTTTTTGGTCCTCAGAGGGTTTTAATTTGTTTGGATGTGACAGCTGTGTTGCAGCTGCAGGCAAAATATTCTGTCTTTCTTTAGTGTCAACAGCAACATTTTTAGAAATTTCCTGTACTGCCTCGTTTGGCTCTTTTATTTTTTCCAGCTTTTATTTTATGTAATTAATCTTTGTATGCAGAGTGTTTAAGTTTGTGTTCTTCCTGCTCATTTTTGATCCTCATATGCTCTGTTTGGTGTTTCACTTGTGCAGTAACCACCACAGCAACATTTTCCCTTTCCCTCTTCCAGATCCAAAAACCCAGGCTACAGAATCTGCCTTTGACTAGCCTGTGAAATGCATGTTACATGTTGTGTACCACACCCTGTGAAGGGAGACCTGGTTCAGAACATATTCTGATCATTCATCTGCATCTCTAATCCTATTGTTTGAGTTACCCTAAATATAAAACATAATAGTGCAATACAGAACCAGAGCCTGGATTTTCAGTCCATTGTGAAGATTGTAACACTCACTGACATGAGTCTTAGTCTGACATATTCTCATTTATTCAAGGCAGCTATGACAGCTCAAACACATTCAAATCAATATTGACTAAGAAGCTCTCAATACTCTTAAATAAACACACTCAGCAAAACAATAAAAGAGAAATAAAATATGTGTAGACTTATGAACATCAGTGAGTACTGAGATTTTGTTTTACATAAAGCCAGATTTTCAGTGTACAGTAATTTCATGATTATAAGCCGCACCTTTTTCCTTGAAGAATCCAGCCTGCCCCAGCAGTGCGGCTTATATTCAGGTGCGGCTTATCTATGGACAAATCCCAGTGAAATGCCAACCTGGAAGTGAAAGCTGGCCAGGGAGGGTGCCTGGGGCTGCCTTTAAAGGCTTCGCTGGTCTATGAAAACTGTTGCAACTTGAGCACCTGACACCAAACCCCACTAGCAGTGATTCTGTTACTTATTTGTTACTTTGTTACACATGGATCCTCACTTAAAAAAAAAAAAGTGAGGCTTATATATGGACAAATCCCGTGGTCTACCCGGCTACTGGGAGGTGTGGCTTATAATCGTGAAATTACTGTATATATCTATTGCCCCACTGACTTGGTGGAGCTACCTAGGTATAAACCAGTGAAGTTGCTAGCTCTGATTATTTTATTCCTTCCTTTATTGCCTTACCATTCCAGGCTTTCAGAACAGACAGGAGAAAGGAAAGTTTACAACACTTGAAAATGAACTGAAATTTTGCAGTGCTGGTTAAGTGTTTAACTGCTTGTCAAGGTTAACAATGTGTTTAGTGTGCACACATGAGGGAAATCTTAAACAAGTGGATTTACAGAACTGAGTATTTGCTAGACTGAGAGTATAGAGGCCTATAGCTACAAGCTGGAAGATAATGGCTTGAAAATATTGCTATAAAAATAAACCATAAATCTCCACAACCAGCTTCAGATAATGTCTTGGGAACAGGCTGCATGCCAAGAAACAGCAGGGAAGGTAAGAGCTAATGCTTATTCCTTTGCGTCCAGCAGCACTCCAGCACAGACTGTCCACTCCCAGCCCAGCTGGATGCCCCAGCCAGGCTTGTCTGGCCAGAAAATTGCATCACACAAATAGGAATAACAGAGGAGAGAATCAGGCAGCACAGCTTCCAGACTCTACAGCATTTTCGAGAAAGGATTGCACTAAACAGAGATTTTATCCCGAGTGCAGAAAACTCCCTTGCTTCCTTTTTCTTTATTTCTTTTTCCTTTCTCTTAAAAAAATTATTTTCCTTTTTTGCCTTCCTCCATACAGTGTCATATATAACTATACCATGGAATGACAGCTGTCACAGCTTCTATATTTTGCCATAATACAGGTCCATAAAATTTATTGAAAATCTATCTCCTTTGTCCATTTCTACAGAGCTGTTTAAAGACACACTTGTTATTAAACAGCTCTGAATATTCTTGAGATGGAAAAGACAGAGTTTGTAACAAAATTCTAAAGGCTGCAGTCTGGTCACCTCTGGTAGGAGTTTACTTCCAGGGAGTATTGGCATCAGCCTGTGTCCCTTCAACCAGTGGAAAGGACAGTGCCACAGCTTCTGTTTTTTTCCTAACAACTTTTTGGCCTCTCAAAATTGCTTGCCATTCCTTTTCTGCTGGAAAGCTGTAAACAGCAAGTAAGTAGCATGGTGTCTCTGTCTCAGGGTTTGAATGTGTCTTTCTCTCCAGCTTTTTTCCTGGGATATAATCTGAGACATACATTAGCCTATGAAAAAAAGAATAACTATAATTAGCATTCAGCATCAACATTTTAGAGGAGTTATACAATTCAAAATGTTATATTTACATCAGAAACAGTATATTGCCCTCACTGTAATCTTTCTTAAGAAAACTACACAAATAAATATTTTCAAGTATTTGCAACAGAGGGTTTTTTCCAGATATAATATGAAAAAACATTCTGCAATGTTGTCCCTAAAATGAGCTAATTATAATCATATTGTAATAGACAACCTGGTTCTGAGATCCTTTTGAAAAATGATATCCTGTGTAGACAAAAGCTAGAAATTAACCATTTTAGAAAGCTGTTTCTTTTACATTCATATGATGTCAGGACTTGGGGCTTTGAAGGAAAAAGTCGAATTACTATAAATCTGTGAGACTCATCGGCCCTGCAAAGGCCTCGTCCTGTTTCTCTGACAGTACAAAATGCCTTTCCAGGGCATCTGCATTGTGTTTGTATCTACTTTAACATACTTTGATGTGTATTGGCAGAGTGAGGCCCTTAGTTTAAATAACAAGCTACACTTCTATTTGTTGCAGTAATAATGTACCACACCACAGTCTTGAAGAATTAACATAGTTCAGGGGACTCAAATTAAAAGGTAGTGGAGAACAAAAAGTATTGATTAAGCCCTAAATGCCACAAGGGACAGTGATTTTTAATAGGTATATATGGCTTCAGGGAGGAAGAAGCTGGCAGAGGTTTTCCTAAATCACAGCTGGTCCTGTTCAGAAAGATAGAAAGACAAACTCTGCTCTTTTTAAGGCCTTTAAAACCACATGTTGAGAAAAATATCAACTGTTGCTAACTCTCAGGCTTACATGTACAGAAGCAGCAGCATTAAATCCTTCAGGCAATGAAGCTGTGTCAATCCTCTGATACTCAATCCCATTGCAGGTGGGATGAAGGGGATCAGTGTGTTCTGACAGTGATTTCAAACTGAATAGTACTTAGTTCTGCAGGAAAATGGGTGGATGGAAACTGTTTAGGTGGAGTATCAATGGCGCAGTACATGCTGGAGCCAGTGGCTTGCATGCCACTGACTAACATGCTAGAAGTCAGCAAAGGGCTTGGAGAACAGAAGCTTGTGGTTTTTATGTCCGTGTTCTGTGTGTAGGTGTGGTGCTGCCTTCTCCAGGGTAGGCAACAGGCATAAACAGTAAAAATCACGTAGATGTTAGAGGCTTGTAAGTAGGACAAGGAAGCTGCTGGGACCTGAGCACGAGAAGAAAACAGTGTGTTTTCCCCCTTTCTGCATTCCTTTCTTTTTACAACCTGAAATATTTAATAGCAGCATTAAGACAGCACACAGAAAGGGAATCCTAGCAATGCTTATTTTTAAAGCATCTTTCCTTCCCATGCAAAGTCCTTTAAAACTGATAAGTAAAAAGCTCTTGTCAACCTTCCACTCCATTTACTTCTCTGGCTCCACAATATGATCTTCCTCCTTGCATCCTTCTGCAACCTGCTGATAGTTCTATATTTTCTGAAGACTCACTAAGATAAACAGTTTACCTAAGTTGCTCAGTGGAAAATATTAAAACACTTCATCAGCTTGAAGTACTCTGCCTTCCTACGGTCAAAGAACTTCAATACAGCTGTAATATTTTGACTTTAGCAAAATAACAAAATAGCCTAAACCATAAGCACCGAAGTCAATGCAAAAAGATTGAACTTTGTTGTGGGTGTCTTTTTGAAGTATTTTGTGTTGTGAGCAATTTTGAAATTTTTATTATGATTTTACGATTTATTTATTTTTTTTCAAGGAAAAGAAGTTCCCCAAAAGTTTGAAACAGAAATTACAAATTTTGTTCTAATAAAAATACTTAATGTCCAAGCACTGATTACTCATACCAAAAATATGATTATTTTCCCCAGAATTTAATCTTTTGATTAACACGATACATAGATTGACAGGGTTCTGTGAAAGAGCCGTTCTCCATAGTTAATTTTAAACAACATTTTTCCTTTGCCTGCCCACACTTCTCTTGGGTTTAAAACATGAGGATCCTATTGTTCCTCTCCCCTCCCAGTTGCCCACAGGACCCCCAAATCACAGGGAGCCTCCCAGAACCAAGAGAATGTTTTTCTCCCCTCTGTTTAGCCATGCCCCCATCACACTGCCCTCCATGCCACGAGGCCAGTGTGTGAGCCTGCCAGGTCACCTCTCCTCCCAAGCCCCAGGTGGGACCCTGCAGAGGCAGGTTGGGTAACTGGGCAAGCTGGGATCTCCATGCCTGGCACCCGAAAGGATTTGGTAATCAGATAAACAGAGCTCAAAAGCATGTACAGGAATGTGACCCAGCCACATTCAGGGATGTGACTTCTCTGCCAGAAGGATCTAGACATTGGAACACATTTATGTGAAATTAACTGTGGGCAAGGCACTTACGGCATCCCTGTACTTCATAAACTACTTCAGAAGCAAAGCAGATATTTACAGTAATTTCACGATTATAAGCCACACCTCCCAGTAGCCGGCCAGACCACGGGATTTGTCCACATATAAGCCGCACCAGAATATAAGCCGCACTTTTTTTTTTTTTTT
>VRYO01001269.1:9458808-9524609 GCA_009812075.1 Sialia sialis | reverse complement strand
TCACTTCTGGGTTGGCATTTCACTGGGATTTGTCCATAGATAAGCCGCGCCTGAATATAAGCCGCACTACTGGGGCAGGCTGGATTCTTCAAGGAACGAGGTGCAGCTTATAATCGTGAAATTACTGTAATTTGGTTTTTGTCCTCAAATGAGCAAAGCTACACAGATGAATCACACAGGCCACCAGATATGTCTTACAGCTCATGAACATTCCAGCATTTTCTAGACTTTTCTCTCTGGAAAAAAATTAAATTGGTCCAACAAGCAGCTAGTAACTTAAGAGAACCTATTATCTGAAGCTGAGAGGTTGACTGCAGCTCATGAAGAGAGTGAAAAGCCCTTTTGCATGGGAGTGAAAAAAGGTGTACCATTTTTCTCAGCTGTTCTACCCTCTTCTAATTTCATTATGACTCAATCCAACAAGCTATATAAAGTAAAATACTTTAAAACCTTAACCACAATTTTTGGTTTAATGGAACCAGCAGTAATTATAATAAATTGGATCATAAATTGATTTCTGTTTACCTCAAGTCACTTTTCACATCCAAACAACTGCATATGGTCAAAAAGCATAAATTCTGAAGTAAACCAGGGAGTACTTAGAAATGCTGTGATTATTTTGCTTCCTAGCAAGAATTTTAGCAAACCTAAGAATTTTTGCTGTTGTTGACTACTGTGTGTCTTCTTGGCCTTTCAAGATCACAGAAGCAAATATAAGAAGGATATTGAGAGTTTCTGCAACTCAACAACCCTCTTGTTCTCTGTAATTGAGATTTTCAGTCTAGCAGATCGGGATCAAGGGAGTGAACGTAGCCAAAGGTCTGCTCTGTTTTCTGCAAGGTAATTCATATTCTTTGAAAGAGGAATCAGCTGAAGAGTCAGGTACAGAGATTAAGGAGGGAAATCTTTCTGTTGTGGATAAAAATCATTGCTTGGAAATGTTGCTATGTTCAAAAGCAGCCAAAGTACTGCACAGGTCAGAGAACTACTAAATATGAAACTCTCACTAGAAAATAATTTAATTCCTTGGTTCTGCTCAAGTCTTAATGAAATTAGTGTAAAGCTGTAAAACTCCCTTATTGATGGCAAAAGATGCCAAGATCCAGCAGAAAAAAACTGAGTGAGAAAAGGATCTGTAAAAGCACAAAGATACCCTGAAGAAGGAATTTTGAAATGTTAATTCTGACATATGTACCATGTTAGCTTCACATTCTCACAAGGGAAGAAATCCCTGATTGCAAGCAAGTGGACCTTGCTTTGACCATGGAAAGGAAATTGTTTCATATCATCATAGAATGGCAAGTTGGAAGAAGAACTCAAGTATCATCTAGTCCAACTTTTTATTTGCCAAAAGCACAACCTTGACGAGATGGCCCAGCACCATCTTCACACTGAATATTAAAATTGCTCAATATACAATAAACTTCAAAAATTAAAAAAAAAAAAAAAAAAAGAAAAAAAAAAAAAGAAGGGAAAGGACTTTTTTCTCACTTGGATATTGATCTTTTGAAATTTAAATTTACATTGATGGTATCTTGCTGCAATTCTGTTCTAAAAAGTATTACAGAATTTAATAATATTGCATATATTTTGTAATGTTGTATTTGAAAGCTAAGAGATTTAGTCTAAATTTTCCATTTTGCAATGTAAAATTTTCCTTAATGTAGATATGTATCAATATAAAAAAAATTGCTGTACCTTCACATGCAGTCTTGCCATGATACCATGATGTTTTACATTCTGTAATGTTTATTTATTTGAAAATTTTATTTTGCAGGAGTTTCTAAACACTAACTAAATTATACCTAACCTACTTTCAGAGTTGAAGGGACAAGAAAATTTCCAATTTTATTTTAAATTTTTTTTTCTCAATATTTCTAGGTTTTTTTTCCAGGACAGGAAAAAGGTGACCATTTTTTTCAGTATCTTGTCTTCTGAAAATCTCTAGTTTTTTTATATTGTCTAGTATCACCAATTACCTTTGATTCAACTTTACTCTCAAGAAAATACAAGCTGGAAATATTTCCCTAAACCAAAACAGGGCCCAAAAAAGATCTTCTAGTTCCACTGCCTGCAAAGGGAAGACCTCTTCTTCTTCTGAGGAAATCCATGTTCAAGATGTGGAGGCTTGTGCTGTGCACTGGGAGTTCCTGCACCTGCAGGGCAGAGCAGCCCCAAGCAGAGCAGCATCCATGGCCAGCCTGTGCTCTCTGCAGCTCAGTGCATGTGCACAAGGCAGGGGCACAGCAGGGGTGCTCAGCATCTCCAGACACCTTGTGCATGGGCTGTGCTGCTAATGTGCACGTGAGAGTTGTCTGGGGCTTCCAAACATCTGGAAACTCCAAGTAAGTGGTGGCATTCCTTTTCCCCCTGGAGATCATTTATAGAACATCCAGGCTAGCTGTCATTCTGCTCCCTTGTCTCTTGAATGACAGGCAGGAATGAAGAGGGTAAGATGAATTATTTATATTCATTATTTTGTTTATATTCTTCATTTTTACAATATTTTTCATTACTGTTGCTCAGGACTTTTGTGGAACCACAAGACAGACATATCTACAGAAGTAACATGTCCTCTGCTTACAGTAAACACCAAATTTCTATCTTAAAACTTCAGTCCTGGAGTGCCCATGAAGCAAGCAGGTATGCTTAGGTCTTGTCTTAACTACAGTAATTTCATTATTTTAAGCCGCACCTTTTTCATTGAAGAATCCAGCCTACCCCAGTAGTGTGACTTATATTCAGGTGCAGCTTATCTATGGACAAATCCCAGCGAAATGCCAACCCAGAAGTAAGAGCCGGCTGGGGAGGGTGCCTGGGGCTGCCTTTAAAGGCTTTGCTGGTCTATGAAAACTGTTGCATCTTGAGCACCTGACACCAAACCCAGCTGGCAGCGATTCTGTTACAAATTTGTTACTTTGTTACACATGGATCCTCGTGGGTTTTTTTTTTTTTTTTTTTTTAAAGTGCGGCTTATATTCAGGTGTGGCTTATATATGGACAAATCCAGTGGTCTGCCCGGCTACCGGGAGGTGCGGCTTATAATGGTGAAATTACTGTAGGTTTTAACCTAAGGTTTTTGCCTTGTCCTTTAGGGTGTGACAGGAGGGCACTAGATATTTTCAGGCTGCAGTGGAGAAGACTCTGAAGGCAGCTCAGGAGCAATTATAAGTGATGTGGACACGTCCTTGCGCCCCTGCTCAGCTCTGCCCAGTCCCACAGCCCGTGGCATGGCTGTGCTTTAGGCAGAACTTCAGGAGATGCCACGGAGTCCTCATCTGGGATCAGAGTGAGGATTGCTAAAGGCTCCCCACAGCCCAGCGCCTCCAGCTCCAGCAGCAGCGGTGCTTTGCAGGGGACTCAGCGCCATTGGTGGGGAATTTGGGCAGGAGCAGAGGTAGGCAGGGGCGATGCTGTGCTGGCAGCAGTACGCAGGGATCTACTCCCCTCTAGAGGAAACGCCGCGGAGCATCGGCTCCGAGCAAAGCTAGCGCGACTTGCTGCAACAGCTCAGGCTCTAAAGCTGCCACATCACTGCTACACAGAGTGACCCAGCTTGTATTTCTTGCTATGGAGCTTGAATGGTCACATGTCCTGCCTTCCCCATCTGTGTGCAAAGTGGGTACAAACCCACCACCGGTTCAGTGAGATCGTCAATTATAGACCTCAGTCTATAAAAAATTCCATATCGCAGTGGGTTTAGGTATTTCTTAATATTTTGCTTTCTTTGGTTCAGTCTAAATCTTACAATCATTGCCCGTGTCTCGAAGGAATAACTACACTGGGGATTTTTGCATGTTAATCACAAGACTGAAAAGTGCCTGAGAAAGGCAGCGGGCACACACACACACACATACATACATGTATATATGTATGTGTGTATATACATATGTGTGTATATATATATATATATATGGAGCTCCTGTATCTGGCCATCTCCGAGCTCTACCCTTCCAAACAGAACCAGCATCTCATAGAACCTGGACTGGCACAGAAACCTGCAGGTATAACAATTATTATGCACAGACACATCAGATTTACCAGTGTACACGTGGAAATGTGCTGCATGACTTTTGCAAACCCATCTAGCTCACGTGAAGCTGGTGGGCTGGAAAACATTACCAGGCACAAGAAACTGTTAATGTACCATCCCAAAAATCACACTATTGTATCAAAACTGGTACAGCAAAAAGACACCATGGTCTTGAATTTAAGGTTTTAGGGTCTTGTTTTGTCAGAAGGTTCTGTTGTTGCAGTCCTTAAACCTTCAGAAATCAAGGTGAGCTTCGCTTTGTGTCCAGAGCAGAATAAGAAGTAAATAAGCACAGCTATGATATTAAGGCATTAAACTATTTTAGTGGACACAGACAGGGATGCTCTAACTGGAAGGAGAGAAAAAGCTTTAAAAGAAGATTTATCATCTGTAAATTTGATTCTCAAAGTACAAATATGCAATCACAACTGTACAAGGGTACACTTCGTTTGAAAATACTCTGGTGCAAGTTTTTAGTTGTGTCATACATATTGCTCTGATGATGCAGGAAATCTTTATGGATGTATAATCAAAATGTGCAGGTCTGTGAGCATGGGTCAGAGGGCTTTACCCTCATGAGGGTCAGGAAGTTCGAAGTTAACTGGGAGAAGGTTATAAACTTCCAGTATGTGTCCCATTTTTTACTTCTTTTGTTTTGCAAGGCCACAGGATTAGAGAGTAGTTGATGTTGGAAGGCACATCTGGGGATCATCTAATCCAAAGTTAGGTCAATCCCACCCCTCAAAGCAGGGTCAGCTACTCAGGGCAGTGTCTGTCTGGGTTTGGATATCTCCATTATAAAGAAACCACACTGTCTACAGGCAACTTGCTCACATTTTTTACTACACTCAAATTTCTTTTTCCTTATGTTTAAATGGAATTTCCTGTTGCAGTGTAAAGATGAAGCAGAGGATGCTGATGTTGCTTTTACCTCTATTTGAGGCAAAATACTGTAAGGAAAAAGGTGTATCCAGAAAAAGGGGAGGATCTGGCATATTGTGTCTGTCTCTTGTGTGCTAGCAGTGTACATGTTAGTGAGGAGTTCACTGTATATGTGAAGTGAGAGTCCTTCACGCTGCTGGTTCTGCACAAGTTATCTGTAAAAGCTCATGTCTGAATCTGTAAAATCCTTCTAATGTAGCAAAATATGGTCATTATAAATACAGGACATCACATTAGGAAAAAGATTTTTTTGAGGGAGATTAGTTTTTATGTTTTTCTTCTGACTGTAATTTGATTCCTTGTTAATCTCTGAGTTTTAACACAGGGTCTTATTATGGTTATTGATTATCAATGCCCCACAGAAAAGCCTCAGTAGGTGAGCACACTTGGATTATTCCCTCTAAATTCCTGGTCTAAGATTTCCTAACAGACCAGGAAGAGCTGCTTTTAGGCTTTGAATCACAATTCTCGTGGGAAAATGCTGAGCACTGACAAAAATTCCAGAGAAAAGAGGAAAACATTCCATTAGACTTGGTGAGTTCTCTGGGATTATACATTCTGGCAAATGCTGTGTGTCTTTCTGGCTGATTTCTGTGCTTTTTGTTTCAGAAAACTTCAGAATTTAGGATAACAAGAGTGACTGCTATAGCACCTTTTAGAAGGAAATTCTCTGTTTGCTGCTCAGGGCTGAGCCACATCTGTAACATTTATCTCATACTCACCATTAAGAGAAATTTCAGCTAGACTGAGCGCCAAATAATTCAGTGACTTTTCAACGTCTATTACTCAAGTGATGGAAGAAGAAACAAATTTGTTTTGATTAGTCAATCTGAAGGAATATTTCTGTGCCTCATTAGTAGTGTATTGCTTCTGTAATGGAGAATAGCTTGAGTCTTTTCCTAGACCATTTTTCCAGAGAAGAGATTAAACTTGGTACGAGTTCATGGTTTGATTGGGGGTGTGGAATGTCAGATTTGCCACAAAATTTGATTTTATATGCAGATGCTGGAGGCGACCTGTCTCCATAAAGAGAAGGAAAAGAAAAAATATTTTCTGCAGGTTACTTCAGAAAATGTGTTACAAATACACCTGCAAGCCTTCATTAATATGAATGACATAGGAAAACATTCACACTTACACATATACCCACCATTAAGACTTTCATAAAAAAGCTTGAGTGCCTGGTTCCAAAAGGAAAAACAGGAACTTTAATTGATTATGACTTGTGGTGCTAGTCTAGCCAAAGGCAAAATTGTAGTAGGTCAGGAAACAGATTGCACAAAACCACACTTTTTCCAAGCTGATCACATGTTCCAATCAGGAAATTCACTTGGCTTTTGGTAAAACTGCCATGATTTCTACGATCTATGAAAAACAGTGATATCCTGTATATGCAGAGTCCTCTCCATCAACAATTTCTTCCTTATAGTCTCTGTTATAAATCATGTTCCATAAAATGCTAAATAAATTTACATGTGTGACCATATTAAAAAAAACAAAACAACAGAAATGAGCCAAACTTTACAAAAAAGGGAATTAGAAAGGAAATTATTTTGTCTTATAGTATAATACTGTGATTTACCTGAAAGGTCAGATAGTATTAAATAGGAAATGAAATGTTTCTTACAAAATAAATCTAATTTGAGTTTCTATCTAGGTGAAACACAATTTGCAAAACCACAGTTTTGTTGCTACGGGCCTGCCTTGTATTGTGGACAATCCTCCACTTACAGGAAAGTAGCTCTGGCTTCTTCTCTTACACCATTGCTGTGGAGCTCTGACCCCACCAGTCTTGCAGGTATAAATAATATTTTACAGCTCTGTGAGTACAGATGACATTCATTGAAGCCAGTGGAAGCAGAGCAAACTCTTGAACTTGCAGCATAGATTAGAATTTCAAAGCAAAGATCTTCTTGGTGTTCTTTTATAGTGGAATAGATCCTTGCTGTAATTCCCTTTGCTCTCTAGGACTAAGTCCATCACAGATGATCTTGCTGCAACTTCAAACCCAGTGAAATGCAGCTTAGACCTGCTTCCAGTGTCTAACACATCTGCCTGGTTGAACAGGGAAAGAGAGTTGCAGGAGCACAGCATCTTTATTTTATGTGACACATTCCTAGAGTGCATGGAGACTAACGAGTTATCTGTGCAGAGGCACAAGAGTTTAATGAGTTTCAGAAGAAAAGCAAATTTATTTTAGGTGTATTATCACTGTTTTATGAATAAAGCAGTTAGAAAAGCCAATGCAAACATTCTGTGATGTTTTATAAATCTAGCTTGTAATTGTTAACATATGAAGCACAGTTACTTTACTGCAACTAGAATTGCACAGTAAAAACTTGATTCATGGAGGCATTATGCAATAATTAAGTGGGGTTTCTGTGAATTTAACCAATAAAAAAGTGCAGAAAGGACATGTCTGGAAGTTTCACTGGTCACTAGAAGTTCAGAAGCTGGCAACACACAGGTGTTCTTGAGGTATCAGCCAGTGCCTGCTTGCTGCAGGGAACTGTTTTAGTGCTAGAAGTGTTTCTGAAGAGGTGTTTTCTACATAACCTTACACACCGCTTCATGTAGTTATGTTGCTTCAGGCAAGTTAGGGCATATATTTTAAATATCAGGTTTGCCCTAAAATATTAATATGATAAAGGGAATTGTGGCATGAGCCCTTTTCAGCCCCTTTATGTATATTTAAATATATTGTCTTCATCAAAAAGTTTCTCTTGGTATTTTGGCCAAGTAACTTACATAGGTGTAAGAAGCACTGAAATATGAGAGCTAAGAGTGTCTGCATTGCCCTAAGCTGGGAATTTTTTCCCCCAAGAAATAACTAACCCAATATTGCTATTTCTGTAACTCTCTCAAGCCACTTAACCAAGGAGCCAATTATAGCTCTTTAACTAAAAAAAACACCCTAAAATGATTGTACCTGTGGGTGAGGGGCAGGTGTGATATGTTATACCACATTACTCTTCTCTGGATCTGCACAGTAAAGTAAATCCCATTATAATTCAATTAGTGAACTAGTCATAATTGTAATTGCATATCTCCCTTCTCTAAGGCAGGGAAGAAGGATGGAAGAATTTCTGCCTCTTTGTTTGCTGCTGAAGCCCTGTACATATCCATGAGAGTTCTTTAACACCTAATACACTATCCCTTGCATCTGGAGGGTGCTAAGAGCACTCATACACTCAGCTGAGGGGATGTCACTTGTTACGCAGTACTTTATTCTGTGCAGAGTCTTATCCAAGACTGGTCATAAACCTGACTTACTGCCTATCCTGTTTTGAAGAGACTGAAAAAAAAAAAAAAGGAATCAAAAGCCTCTTTGTCCTGACAGTCACAGATGCACAGGCTAGAGGTCGCATTCTGGATGTGAAATATGCTGGGCTCAACTTGTACCTGTTTGCCACAGACCTGCACATGCTGGGCTCATCAGGCCATAATGATTCCCCGGTTCTGGACTGTGCTGGACAGCAAAGGTCAGAGGTGGAGGGGACTGCAGGGCTGTGCTACCATTCTGGGCCCCATGGCCAGAGGAGTAGGACCAGCTGTTGAGGAATAAAAGAAGTGTGAGCTTTCTGACTGTCTCCACAGGGGCAACAGAAATCCAGACCTCTCATTCTCTTGGTCCTTTGTGAAAGTGTTCTGAATGCACTATTGCTGTAATTCATTCTTTTGCTAACTGTATGTATCTATGTATCAGGACACCACATCACACATTGTCTGGTTACTCTGGGCATAATCTCAGCTATTGTCTGATTGTTGGTTAGGCAATGGATATCAGTTGCATAGTTAGGAAATGGATATCAGTTGCATAATTGCTGAGCAAAACCTGCTGTTGTGTCCCACACCCATTCCCCCTAGAGGAATTGATGCAGCTAGTTCAAAAATACCTTTCCCAGGATATTGGAGGCATTAACACATATAAGGATGGCAGTGTCTTACGAAAAATTGTCCCAGAACAGATTAATATTTAATCTTAGCTGTGTGGAGCAGAATTTAAGAAATCCTGAAAATGTGTAAGTGCATTTCTGCCCATGTGAGTCCCATGTCCAGCAGCCCATGCCGCTGACTTTCACAACACCCTGCTCCATTCCTCACATCTGGTACCTGACCCTGAAGGTGCCCCTTTCCCTGCACACTCAAGCTTCTCTTGCTGGGCACGTGAGGAGCAGCTGGAATCTTTTCTGTAAGGAAGCAGCACCTATGTAAGTCTCATGGGATTCACAAAACAAGCCTCCTTTCACCAGTCTTCCCTGGCATCCCTGAGCTCTTTCAGGCATGAGGCAGCATTACTATTCCTAGGGATCTCTCATTAATGCTATACCTACTGTAAGTACTTTTAAAAACTAAATCAGTTTGATCGTTTGGGAGCTGTTCTTCATCTCACTTATAAGCTATACCTTTTAAAGAAAATATGAAACATTATCTAAAATTTATTAAACTCTTTTCATGTGACCTGTGATGCTTTCTCACAGTTTATATTTCAGTGAATTTTTTTTCTGTTGATTGCTAGTGTCAGAGACAGAGAGGTATCTCCACAACGAAAAATGCAGGATGCTCATTTCCCTTGCTGCTGCTGGTTTTGGGAAATAGGGGACTACAAAATTTGCCCTGCACTTCCCACCATCCCAAACAGTAGACAAGGCCAGCCACAATTGTCTCTAGCTCAGCCTTAAAAACTTTCTTGGACAAAAAAATGTATAACCTCTCTAAGTAATGACATCCAGTACTGTGCTACTCTCCTAAGAAAGAATTTTCTTTTAAAATATGATCTGAACAAGGGATGTATTTTTTTCTCCAACTGATAATTGAAAATACTTACAGAAAATGTGAGCTTAGCATTTTATGTCTGTAATGTCTTTGAAGCTTTACTTATTTGTGCTTTTTTCCCCATAGAGTAATAGAAGTTCATTCCACACAATTCCTAGTGAGCACATGAGAGTGGTGGTTTATAAATCATTAAATAATGATATGTGCTAAGTCACATTTAGAATAATCACAGAATCATTTATGTTGGAAAATAGCTCTAAGATCATCAAGTCCAGCCTTTGACCAAGCACCACCTGGTCAACTTAGACTATAGCACCAAGTGCCAGGTTAAGTCATTACCTGAACACCTCCAGGGGTGGTGACTGTGACTCTTGAACACCTCCTCGGGCAGACCTTGGGAATGCCCCTTAATTCACAGACCCCTTCTATGAAGAAATTCTGCAGCTTCAGTCCTCTCACTCTGTCATCAGTTACCTGGGATAAGAGACAGACCTCCACCTGGCTACAGCCTCCTTTCAGATACTTGTAGAGAGCAATAAGTCTCAATCCCTGAGCCTCCTTTTCTCCAGACTAAGCCACCCCAGCTCTCTCAGCCACTCCTCATATGAATTACTCTCCAGACCCTTCCCCATGAACATTGCCCTTTTCTGGATGCACACCAGGACCTCTGTGTCTCTGTTGTAGTGAGAGGCTCAGAACTGGGTGCAGGAATTGAGGTGTGGCCTCACTAGTGTTGAGTACAGAGGGACAATCCCTGGCCTGGTCCTGTTGGTCACACAGTTTTTGGTACAAAAGCAATAAAAAAATCAGTTCAAATCTTAAGCTCACCTGTTTGTCACACTCCCCCCTCCTCATTCCCTTCTTCCTGTGAATGAGGCTGGGGCATCCCCTTTGGTCCTTGCTATGCTCTCACCTCAGCTGGTATTGTGTAAAATCCCTAGAGCTCCTGCATCTGAAACTTAATTCAACCTTTACTATGAGTAAATATCTTCTCAGTTGTCATCACTTTCTAATTTCTGCTTTCTTCTGCATTTACTTATTGCTAAACTAACAGTGCTTGATAACTCTGCAAAAGCATTTTGGGATGTAGTATATGTATGAAAGATGGGATCCCACACACAATAATGACTTTGGGCTGATATGTTCTTGAAATTTCTGTCCTCAGTTCATAAATATTGGAGAAGTCAGGTATAACTATTCTATTTCTAATGGAGGGCCACCTGCCATGTGAGCCAGTCACAAGAAATTTATCGGAGGTGCTTTTCATGGTTTTTCAGTCAGATGGAGGTAACATGAACCCATTCGGAGATTCTCGTGTGAAGTACGCAGTGTAGCACACATTTCCCCTTCATTATATACAAGTAGCTCTTAGTGATGATGATGGAAATTACAGGTGTGTACATTTAGAGGAGAATATAGATCTATACTGTGCAAATTACTTCAGAAAACAACTTGGTTTATGGACATGGACTGTGCAGTGCTGAGCAGCAGTATATTTCAATCAATGTTCCCTGCATACCACGTAGTAAAGGGAAAAAAGGAGGCTGGGGAGTGAGGGAGAGGGGAGATCTGGATTTCAGAGCTACTTTTAGTAACAACCATGGAGGATAAAAACTACAGAGTTTTGACTAGCTTCGAAATCACTTCTCACCTCTGGTTTTGAAATCTCCAGCCCAATTATTTGTTTACTTGATAGTGCTAAAGTCTTATTCTCCATCATTATTTGCTTGCCAGTAAAGAGCCAAAAAACCCCAGCAGTCCAAAGGTAACTGCACAACTAAATCACTTCCAGATGATAAGTCACACACTGATGGTGAAAGCAGACTTTACAGTTTCAGTGTGCCCGGTAATATATGGCATTCACCCAGTTGCTATTAGCTTTTTTGTAACAGCATATACACATGTTGTTGAGTTTGTTGGTTTTTTGTGTGGTTTTTTGTTGTTGTGGGTTTTTTTGGGGTTTTTTTTGAGCTGGATTAGGGTTGACTAATACCACATACATGCAATATTTAGCTTGATTTCAATCACAAAATCTCCCAAAAGATAAGGCAATTGGAAAGCATCTATTATCCCTAATCCCATTTACACATATGATAATATTTTTTATTGTGATATTAATTGTGCAGCAGTTTGAATAGCCATGCTTGGGAGTCTGTATATCTCTCTTCATATGCATTTTTGTGATGTCACCTTTACAACTTTGTGCCTTTCCCACAGGATCCCTGCTCAGGGTGGGTGTCATTCATTTATGGAAAGGCCATTAGGTATTTTGCTTTCTCCATGTGTTTAACATGTGGCCTAACCCAAATTAACTACTGACCAGTTGATCTTGAGCTAAAGAAAGAGTTTTAATTTAATTAGTTTCTCTTGGTTTTGATGACTGTAGTCCCTTAGCAGTTCACAAATGCGTCTTTATTTTCTGATCACTCCTGTTATTATCCTCATTTTACAGCCAGAATATAGAAGAACAGAGAAGTGCCATGATTTTGCGCTCAGTTTAAGACTCCTAATTTGTCAGGGTACTTGCCATTATGTAATTTTTTTAAATATTCGGAGCAGAGCTCCCACTGAGTCCTGCTGCAGCTGTGAATACTCAGCTCTTTTCCAAACCAGACCCTGGAGTCTCAAGTCGGGTATCCATGTAACTGGGAACATGCAATTAGTGACCGTGGTGTAAAATTTGGTGTAAGAACTTACTGATGTTGTTCAAGTGTCATGTGGCACAAGCAGGCAGGGATGCATCCCCTGCTACAGACTGACACTCAGCAACTTCCAGCAAGATAATGTTCATTGTTTTCCCCAATTCCTGAACTTCATTCAGAACACACCATTCCCTCTGAAACAAATTATTGAGGGGCTGAGAACCTCTCTTCAGCCCTGATTTATCTTGAGCAGCCTGAATAAGGCTGACACATCCTCAGTGGGAAAAGAGTACGTATGGCTTCCTCTATTGCCAGTGCACTAATGTGAAAGGGGAAAAAAAATGCCCAGATACCTTCAGCTCAGGCACTTGCTAACTTTGCATATTTGCTTTGGCAGCTCACACGCTTCTAGTAAGAGAGTGTTTGTAGGTAATTTCCTAGGTTCTTAATGAAGCAAAGTGGAAAACAAAAATCCTATTATGTGGCATCATATTAACACCTTTATGCCTCACGCAATTGGGGTTAACTCTTAGCTTCTCCATATGGACTTCTGCCCTCTGAGTTAACAGGGTAATTTGTAGTAATAATGAGTTACCAGCTTCTCTGTGGAACAAAGAACACCTTTCCTACAGGCTGAGACCAGAGCAGCATCATGACCCAGGGTTCTCATGATCCATTTTCTGCTCTGCAATGACCAGTGAATGGGCTAAAAAATGTTTCCTCCTCTGGCTCTGTCTTATTCCCCATCAACCATCTGGGTCCCGTTCCTGTTATTTCCTCATATCTGACTGCTTGGTTCAGTCACTGCTGCTCCTGTCTCCCAGCCAGTCTCAATTTCTAATTCTTTCTCTCTGTTAGCCTCTCAACTAAGGTGCTGGTCTCTCCCATCTGGATATTAAGTCCCAATCCCTCTGGGTCTCCACAAGCATCTTTCCACCTCCTGTATTCTTCTTCTTAGCTCCAAGTTTCTGAGCATGACTGATGTTTTAAAGCCTTATCCCAGTCTCCTCGCCACTTGTGATATCTGGTCTGTATTTCTCTCTCATCACCCTTTTTTTCTTTAGTCCTCCTGCAGCCACAGAACCCCCAAGAAGTGCTGAAGTAAATTACCTTCCACTGGGATAAAAACACCTGTCATCATCTAGCATGTCTCCCCTCCTTACTCCAGCTACTTTTTTTTTTTTTTTTTCAAATTACATCCCTTCAGGATGTCCACTTACATTTCTACTATACATGAGACATTTTTCATCTTTATAGCTGTGCTGCTCTTTCTGGAAGCATTCTGTCAAACTAATGTGACTCAGCCCTATAGAAGCTAGCCATCAGTTTTTCAGGGAACATAATTTTCTCTGGTGGAATAAATGTGTATACGTGTAGTGTTGACACGGATGCTGTGATTCAGTGTTGTGCAGCTTTTTACCAGGATTTCAGCAGGGGTTTGCAGTAGAGGGCTCAGAGGTGGGGTCACTGCCTGGATTTCTTTTTGAGCTCTGAAAAATGCAAGGCTCTGCTAAGTTAGACACTGCTGAAAAATAAACAGAATAAGGGTATGGGGAGAAAGTACATGCTGCTGCTTATGGGGTCCAGCTTTTAAAAGTAACGCTTTATTGTTTGGGTATAGCAAAAAAACCCTTTTATCTTCAGCACAATAGGTAAGTAAATATGTATATATTATATATCTATGTATATATCTGTACAAAGACACATAATATGGACCTTATGCTTCATAATCTCCATGCGGGCAAGTTTCGACCATCAACCCTTGAAATAAGGGGAAGATTTGCACTTAAATGAGGAAGACCTTGGTCACACCTTCATATCAGTCTTTTGAGTTTAGTCTGTACTGAGCAATAGACAGAGTGAAGTACTCAACATGAGTAAAATTTTATCTTGCCTGTTAGTTTTCCTGTCACAAGTGCAGGGAAAGCATTGTGGTGCAATAATGCTCTGTTTTAAAATGGTATCCTGTGTGTGTGGCCCCCACCCTTCTGGTGCATGTACTTTCATAAATAAAGTCAAATTTTTTTAAAAAAAAAAGAAGCTGACTAGTAACAAGGTAATTAGTCAACCAAATGTTCCAGAACTGTCATAAGGAGAAAGAAATGGAGATCTCAAGTTACTCCAGCTAACCATCAAGATCAGCTTGGAGTGTGAGTGCAGAGCTAAACTATTGCATATGCCACACATATGAAAATGGAGATGGAAAGTGATGAGCTCTTTATATGCCCCTTTCCAAATAAATTTGGAGAAGAGTTTAGGTGGTTAAACAGGTCCCAAGTGGTTTCTGCTGCAGAAATAGTCTATTGATGCTTTATTTTTCCCTTTGGATTTTCCACTACATTAAATATTTTAAACTACCAAATATTTCTTTCTAAAGGGAAATGGAATGAAAAGATGTCTTCCATGATTTATGACAAATTTAAAGGGAAATACTCCCCTTGTAAATAGCTCTAAAAAAAATAGCATCATCAATTTAAATGTTGACATGCTTAATATCAAAGGGTCATACTGTACCGAAGGCCTTTAAGGAGAACTTCCCATCCAAAGGAATTTATTTCAATGGAAATTGATTGAAGCAGGGCTTTCTGCTTTCCAGTAGAAAGCAGAAAACTCACCAGGTGTGTGCTGATGTTTGGGTGCCACAGCACACCAGGGCTGGCACTGCAAGCTGGAGCCTTGACAGGACTTTAACTGGTGCTTACCTTGTTCTCAGCACACGCTGTTCCTGCCCAGGGCTTGTAAGGGTGAGTGCAAGCAAGCACAAAGTCAGACCAGCTCATCAGTCGTGTACAGCACAGCCTTCCAAGAGGTTCCAACCAAAGGTTTGCCCTCACAGCCCAGTTTTCCTTTTCTGCCTCGCACAGACAGTGAATGCCAGCTCTTCCAGAGGTGACTCTGATTTCTGGCCACCTCCACACCCTGGCCAAGCCAGCAGCCTCCCCAAAGGGGCAGAGCAATGTGTGTTCTCCAAGTGGTAAGGTATTCAATATTTAACACATCAAAACCAGTGGACCAGCTCTTATCATAAGCACAGGTTGAATTTCCACTGGAAAAAAAAAAATCCTCCACACTATTTTGAGTTTTATGTTCTATTTATACATTTATGATTTCAAAGTTTGTGTGTATTTAGGGATTTTTTTACCATTAAACTCGGTGTTCTGGAAAAAACCACTACTTGATTTAGAGAAAATACGCAGCCTGTGTTCTGTCTTTCAGTTATTATTCAATATGAAAAGGATATTGTAAGTGCATATTCTGCTGAATATGCGGTTTGGCAGTGAGTGGCTATTCAGCTGCCCTGCTTCTGCCTCAGAGTTTATTCAGGTCATAAACGAGACATATAAGCATTTGAGTTAAGATTTATAGTTGCATTAACTGTATCAGAAGCTTTTTGTACTTAATATAAAACACACTCCAGGAGCTCAACATTGCTTTATTCCACAATACACTCCATATTAGACATGTTACCTGCTGTAATTACTGACATTAATAGCCTCAGGAATAATGGAAAGTGAGTTAAACACCAGTGTGGTAGATGTAAATGGGACTTTATAGTAAATGTCATTTGGAAATATTGTATGAGTCATTAAATTTGTACTTAATATTTCTTCATTTAGTAATTAAGCAATAACCCAGCAAAACAATGTCCTCACTTTAACACATAGGTCAGATTTTGTTATAAAATCAGAAAAGTGGTTGCCAAGGATTTAATTTAAATCCCATGAAAGATTCAACCCGATCCTGACACAGAAAAATTGAACCTCTTGCCGACAATTTTTAGGAGAAAGTGGGGACCAGGATTTGTACAGCCCCCTCCAACACCTCTAAGTGAATCATGTGGGGTTTTAACCAGCATTGCATAGGATAATTTCCTCCTGGAAAGGAGAGCTGAAGTTAGAAGCAGCTCAGGCAGGAAATCTAATGTGTATGTCTTCAAGCCACCCAATATTTGCTGATTTGGAGATGTTATTTTTACCCCAGCTTCCTCAAATTATAATTTTATAAGTAATCTATTTTAGAAACTCCCACTTCCTTCATTGCTTGTTGGTTTGCAAATAGATGTCCATTCCAAGGCTTTGAAAAGAAGCAGGCTGCTGCTGCTTCACAAAGGTCTTGAAAGACTGGGAAAGTACAAGACTGGGGTTTCTTAAGCAAATAGTATCTCCAGAATGAAAATACTGTCTGAAATGTTTAAGATGATGAATATACTTGTAGTGCATACTTTTCCCTACAGTCTTTTACATCTATATATTGATTAAGCTTACATCTATGTGCACACAGTAAACATATTGGCATTCAGATGATCCTTTTTTAGATTGATGCTAATAATATGTTAAGGCGAACAAAGAAGAAAATAGAACCCATATTTACCTATAACCCTGGTCTATTTTGAGATCTCCAGGCTTTTATGTTAATAATAAAAACACCAATAAATCTTCATCTCTTTGCTTTTTAAGCCTGACAGATAGTCTTTGAAGCAGTATTGTATTTATTTCTTCTAACCAGATGTGCAATTTATGTTTTATTTGAAAGCAAACCTTAGCATTATAGAAGACATTTGTGCTAAAGTAATAACACAAATATATTTTCCATCACTGGAAAATATATTTCCTTCTCAGGAAAATCTCCATTTCCCTGCCATATTGCAGTGCCTTGCTCTTATTCTTGGAGCAGCTTGTATGATACTGGTAAGTCACAGCAGTCATTTCACAGAGATCTCAATGGAGTCTGGCTGAAAACAGAATCAATGCAGTAGGTTTAAGCAGGGAATTATCCAAGCCCCAGCCTGCATTCACAACCAACTCACTGTAAGGACAATGTTGAAGTACTAGTTTTGAAAAAAACCCCTGCAATTTATTTCCCTAAAAAATACTCAAAGAATTGCATGTGTGACTTTTTCTGGTTGTGCAAGAAACTTTATATCTTTGTCTACATTGAAAATGTGAAAATGGGATATCTATTTTTTGTTCTTTCACATCTTTATGTAGTGTGGATCCCTTATACGGGACAGAACTGAAAAATATAGTAATTTCACGATTATAAGCCGCACCTTTTTCCTTGAAGAATCCAGCCCACCCCAGTAGTGTGGCTTATATTCAGGTGCAGCTTATCTATGGACAAATCCCAGTGAAATGCCAACCTGGAAGTGAGAGCTGGCAGGGGAGGGTGCCTGGGGCTGTGTTTAAAGGCTTCGCTGGTCTATGAAAACTGTTTGCAACTTGAGCACCTGACACCAAATCCAGCTGGCAGCAATTCTGTTACTTATTTGTTACTTTGTTACACATGGATCCTCGCTTTAAAAAAAAAAAAAGGAGAAAAAAAAAAGGTGCAGCTTATATTCGGGTGCGGCTTATATATGGACAAATCCCATGGTTTGCCCAGATACCGGGAGGTGCGGCTTATAATCAGGTGAGGCTTATAATTGTGAAATTACTGTAAACACTTCAGGGATTTTGAACAGTTCAACTCTGGTTCCTATAACAGACAAAATGCAGAACAACACTGGTGGGTAATTCACCGGACCCTTGTGGCTGGTGAAGGTGACCCAGCAAGGATCCTGATGCTGATGTCTATTGGTTCTCCCTGGGGTCAGCTACTCATACAGCTCCAGCTCACACAAGTAAATGTCCCTTAACCATCACTGGGAATCACTCCAACTGCAGGGTTTCTCTCCACTCTCTGAATGATGTAGCAGATGCCTTGTGGCTCTCAGACATTGGAAGATGAGTGCCTTGCCAGGTTAGAGATCTGACAGCTGTACTTCCTGCACATGGTACTGCCACCCATGTGTCCCCAGCCTTCAGGAGTTTACTGGCTGGGAAAAGTGATTAGTGTTGCCTGAAGAAAAAAGTCAGATCAGAAGAGGGAAGGAGTTATAGAGCTTCACCCCTGCACCTGGAAGCAGACATGCATTACTCACCTCAGAGGGACACAGCAGTCCAGGAGGTGAAACAGGAGGCTGAGCTGTGGCTGTCTTCTCTAAGGACATGCCCACATGGACTTTTGGGCTTCCTGAAGGAACATGGTGGTAACAGTAAGGTAAATGTCCTTCCAAAGCCAGTCCCCCTCATTATTCATCCTTTTTTCCCCACTGTGTTTTCTATCCTGGAATAAGGTTATTCTGTGCCATTTTCAGTATCTCAAATTTACATCTGTGCTTTCCCTAGGGATGAACTGTGAAATTCAAGTGACAAGTCACCCTCCCACTCTAGACTCACCATAATATTATTATTGATAATTGTTTATACTGCAGGTGAATCATCAGATAGGGTCATGACCAGCTGTGCTCACAGTTGTACTAAACATAGAGGAAGATAGAGAATAATTTTACTAAATACTACAGTCTTACATAAGGTGTGTATGTGATGTGGTAATTAGAGTTACTGTCCTCTTGGTGGCAGAATTAAATCTATAAAAAATAGCATACTAAGAAACCAAAAGATGACAGTAATTTGTGTAAGTTTTACCTTCTGATCTATTAGGAAAGTATTTATTACAAAGATAAATGGCAGTAGCAAAAATGCTGCCCTGGGAACAGTTCGGATGTGTACTAATTGCAAACAGCTCTGCACATTCATTACGTATCGTATGGCTCCTCCTAGTGAAACCCTGCAGAAACAGTTGTGCACTGGTTTTCCTCCCTTTCAGTATTTCCACCACATCCTGAACTGCAGTTACTTAAGGGAAAGAGCAGCAGGAGGGTTCTGGGGCACTGTGGGAGGGAATGCGGGAGTACTATTGTATTATTTGCAGTTTTACTTCATAAACAAAATTCTGCCTGCAGATGCCTGTGTTTGGCTGCTGCTGGCTTCTGTGGCTTCTTTGCATGTATGTGTTTGCCAGTTACCAAATGGAATTTCATAAATCAAATAACTGTCTCAAGGAACTTCAGAGTGAAAGCATAAGCAGCAAGAATTTGAGCTTACAAGACAGTTGTCATCTGTTATACAGTGTAAACTGTACTCTTTCATACTTTTTGGTAGCTCCTACCCTCTCTGGAACACTCAGCAGGTGAATCATAAAGCAAAATTTGGTGCTATGACTTCTAAAATATTGCACTTCACATTCATATAGAGAATATAAATCTTTTATCCCGGTTACGGAATTTATTTATCCTTGTACTTGGACATTCCATTTGGGTAGTAAATATAATTTTTGCAGTTCTACCAGTTTTGCTGTAATAATAATTTCATATTTTAGTCATAAATATATGTCAACAGAAAAAATAGAAAATAAGGTCATAGTGAGACAAGAATCTTCATTGTCAATGAAGTTACAAATGAAAAGAAACAAGCAAAGGATTTGGTAGAAATATTAAGAATTCCTACCTTAAAATTTCTGTAATCTTTGTCTGGAAAATTTTTAAATCTTGAGTTAATTACAGGAGATGAAAAAAGTTTCACCTCTGAAAGGATGTGATTAATATAAGCTTTAAAATGTTTCCCCAAAGTCTGTAGGAGGCATTTTCCCACAATGTATTTGTAGAGAAAAAAATCCAAGTAAAGCAGAAGTACAAGTGATCGCTTTGTCTGTCCATTAAAGGACCTGTCCTGTCGGTGTGAAATAGTATCTAAGTGAGTGAGCTAAAGCAAAATACTCTACAGTCAGTTTCTTGGAAGGGGCACACCCTGAATAAGCTTCGTCATGGTTTGCTCAGTCCTCTCTTGAGTGCTAGGCTTGGTTCCCTCAGGTACTTGGGGGCATGGAAAAGGAGAAATTTGAGTTGGAAAGGTGCTGCAGTTGAGAAGAAAGTGGACAGAATTCCTTACACACTGGATACTGTTTGTAACAAAATTTACTCCTGTCCTCAAGCTGGGATAAGCCTCTGTGACTAGCCCTCTCCTGTATCCTAAATCTGGTATCATATCTTTCCACTGCTAATAAGCTGGAAGCCACAAAAAGCCAGAAGGGCTGCAGGCACAATGCCCACACAGTAAGAACCTAAAGCTAACATCAATCCCACTGGGAGGGACTACTTTGCATGGGCACAGAGATCAGGACTACACCAATTATCTATTAATCTTTCAGGAACAGATCCTGAAATAATTGATAAATTAAAACCTGGGCTAGAGTTGGCTCTGAGAATTTCTCTGCATCCTTGTCTGACCTTGAGTCTCATCACTGCTATTTCACTGTATTACCTCTGATGGATGCAAAGCTCCAATTGATGAACAGTTGTTCTTCCCTTACACAGGTATAAATCTGTTATGGAAATCCTACTGGTTATTACTCGACTTTCTTGAAATGACTCTCTAAACACAGCTGCCTCACAGTCATGGTAAACATTCTTCACAAAGGTCAGTTTGCTCTACAGGCCCCAAGGAATGTGACAGCTTGATACCTGGATAAGCCTGGGCTCAGTTTCTGTTTCTACAGAAAAGCTGGAGTCTCCAGTGGATGTTGGTAAACAAACCCTGGAGCCATTACTTGATAGGGATCATAAGCTGTTACTCAGCACCTTGCAATATGGAGTTGGATGTGACCTAAATGAAAGAGAATAAAAAGTCAGAAAAGTATTTCAGAAGAACCCGAGATGAGTCATTGCACACAGAGCAAGCTGGTACTGAGGTGTTGTGCCCAGTTATTCAGCTGTTAATCCACGGCCTGTCCTGATTACCATGCACCAGGCTGAAGTACTCACTCAAGTATTGTAGCTGCTGGTAGGCACAAAACCTCTCTCTCAATGTCCATATGTCCAGATTTAAGTGCAGGAAGGGTAATAGCAGGGAGAGTGGGCCAGATTGTAATCCACTCATCTGCTCAAATATAGGGAATTCCTGTCCAGAAGATGAAGCCCTTTGATCTCTGAAAGCAAAGGCTAGGTAGATTCATGTTAGAAGCTGCATGCACAAAAGTCAGTACTGATATCCATTAGATAAATATATTTTAAAGTGTTACGTTCTCCATTGCATAGAAGGAGTTATGTCTTTCCAGGAGTTCAGTAATATAAGGATAAGTTATAGCTCAAGGTCTTACTGCAAACACCGCCTGGTAAAATTCAAACTGGTGAGGAGCCAGATCTCTCTGAACTTGCTGCTGCCTTCTGAGAGCTTCTGTTTGTTATTGTGGTGGGGAGGCCACATAGGGAGTGTTGGAAAGGACACAGGAAAAAATCTATCGTTGTTGTTGTAGGACCAATTCCATCTCCATGACTAAGACTGAGTGAAATTTGCTGATGAATAAGATACTACTCGCTCTGGTTACAATTAAGCCCAGAAAGAACATACCTGGATACCTGGGCTTGACTGTGCTAGTGTTAGGCACCATGCATGAAATGCCAGGCATGCCAATGCCAGACAGCTTCTACACTCACTTGGCAATCCAGGGAAGCTGCCTTCTGTGCACAGCTGGGCCCAGCAGATCACCTTACACACTAGTTTGTCTGACAGGACTTACTCTTTCCGTGCACTGTGATAAACTAGATGGGACTGTTGCCCTGTGGATGAGTGGAAAGGTTTTCAGGTTTGCATCCTTGCAGGCAGACAAATACAAACTGAAGAAAGACCAGAAAAAAAACAGAGATTTCTTAAGTACTTCAAGAGGTGACTCACTGCATCTCAGGAACGACTACAGGACTTCTATAGCATTGAAGTGATGGTAAAGTGAAAATGGACTTCAAGGACAGGGGCTATTAGCAGAGAAGCCCTTGTTTGGTTGAAGGTGATCTCATTCAAGGGCATATAGATCCCAGAGAAAGAGGGAAATCAGCAAGTTAAAACTATAATCCTGGGACTGGCAGAGGAAAGAATAAAAAAAGAGAAACCTGCTGTCAGCAAGAGCTAACCTGTTCCTTTAAAGTGTATTGATCTTATTTCCTCTGGTCTTATGTTACAGTAAATAAGGGAATCATCATCACCACTATCAACACAGTATTTGCCTTCTTTCAAGCAGATGGCACCATACACCAGATAAATAAGGCTTGAATCTGTCTTTAATAACTTTCTAGTCATTCTCAAATATTATGTGGTTGACTCCAGCATACAAGGGAGTCATAAACAATGCATTTAGCCCAGTCAGAGGAGAGATAGGACAGGAGTGGGTGAGTAAGAACCCTCTAGTACATGAATACTCTCTGCATTACAATGCCTGCAGCCTTGCCACGACCCACAAGAAAGTCACCGTGTCATTCTCTGTCACTGCAATGTCCCATCCCAAATGATGCAGATGAATTTAATCACACAATGGCCTGAAACACTTTTCGAGGGAAAAAGCCCAGTTTCTGTCACTGAAAAGAAAGTGGAAAATTCCCAGCACAGTTAAGCTCAGAGACTTTCTTCCACCCCAGCTATTCACCAAGCAAGGGTTATTCTAACCACAGCTCGGAGCAATCTGAGAGTGGCTGCTGGGATGCTTCTCAATTTTAAATGCGAAGCCGCACTTTGAGAGGCTGGCAGACAGAAGGGGGAAGGCCACAATTGCGGCTGCGGGAGCTGTCGGGATCCAGCTTTACTGCAGTCACCACCAGACAATAGGATCACCCTTTGTCCCAGCTCCGGGAGGGACCCAGAGACTGCCTGCTGGGCCAAAGGCTTTCAGCATCATGGCTTGGATGGGGCAGGCGCACTGACCGTAATCCCATGCCTGGAGAAGGAACTTCCATTACCTGTTCCTTTCTCCCCTAGCGGTGCTTTCCCGAGATTTGTGAAAAAAGCCCCGCGGCAGCTGCGGGTCACACCTCCATTCCGGGACGGTGCGGGGAGAAACCCAGGTCCGACCCTGAGCCCCTTCTGGGATCCCCTGTGTCAGAGGCACACACCGGGCGTTTTGGAGGGTGGTAGCTGCTCCCAGAGAGATCTCTGATAAACAGGAAGAGACAAGTATTGCTACAAATCACTAATCACTCCTAATATCAGCCTAGCAAGAGAATAAAACTAGATTTCCCTAAGGAACAAAGATGTAGCGCTCCCGCCTCCCCTTCCTGCCAATTCAGGTCTCTGAAGACCGCCGGTGCGGGCTGAGTATTTTTCTCGCAAACCACGTTTTCCTACCGTGCAGTGTGTAGAGAGATGCTGGGGAAAGCACAATAGCCTCCCCAGACATGCAACCCCTGGGCAAACCGGCGCAGCGGAGCTGGGAGCGCTCCCCGCAGCCGGGCCCGGCAGCTGCCGCTCCTGCAGGCTCCTGCCGGGAGAAGCGACGCTCTCCAGACTCTAAAAATATGTTTCTCTCTCCCTCTCTGTCCATATTGCCGATCGTAATGTCTAGCCCCACTCCTTTCCCATCCGCCTCAAAAATTCAAGGCGAGATGGAAAAAACAGGCAGAAGTGCCTACGTTGGCTACGTTTGCTTCTGACGCCAGAAGGGATTTAGGGATATTACCGGCAGCTTGTTTAGAGAGTCCAAAAGCACACCAAGAGCAAAACTAACGAACAGGAAAAAACACGTAGGCTTTAAGCACATAGTCGGGGAGCATCAGTTCAGGAGCCTGGGCAAAGGCTGCTCTGGTTATTCCGGCAAATTTCCCGGGAAAGGAACCACGTCCCGCTCTCAGAAAACGTATCGGTTCGTGTAAAACACAGCTAATGCTGGAAACACACAGGCATACACTTGTATTTATACACACAGCTCTCTCTATTATTTATATTCGCCACTATTTATGGACAGTGCAATGGGAAAGGGCTGCCGCATTCCACTCTCCTTACCGCCAGGAGAGAAAGCGAGGGCTTTTCTCGGCCCGGAGGCTCTCTCCCTCCCCGGCAGCCAGGGCTAGGGGTCTCTTCTCCAGCGGAGCTGAGCTATGCCCAGCACCCGCACCGTGGTGCGTGGTGTCCAGGCAGAATGGTCCCGATGCCTCACCCCCAAAGATGTTCTTTTCTTTTCTTTCCGGGGGAGGCTCCAGCTGGAGGTGAGGGATGGGGTGAGTAACGTGCGACTACCCGATGTGCAGCTTTTCTTTCAAAAAGCTGGTTTCGCCGAAGTGATAAAACCCCGAGCGACGGTGAATTTCCCCCCGTTCACAGCCGATATCGCTTCACAGCATCCTCCGGGTGTGGGTCACAAAAAGCAGGGCTGCGTGTGGCCCCCGGGACCGGGAGAAGGGAAATAGCCGCTGTGAAAGCGGGACACAAGGGACAGGCTCACTCCGTTTTCATGCGGTCGCCTTGAGCTGGCGTGGGGCAGGTGTCAAGCTGCGGAGGTTGGAAAATGATGCTCTTGCGGGAAAGAGCCCGTGCTGTCCTTCAGTGTCACGGCCGACGTTCCACACAGCGTCTTTCACTCCCTGCGCTCGGCCTTTCCACACAGAGCCTGTAAATCCCTTTCCCCACTGCCAATGAATTTGCACGTCCTGACAGCCTAACACCTGTCCCTTAACCCAACGATGGGCACTTGCATGCATCTAGCCAGACACATCCACATAAAGAAGACGAAATTCAGTGTGCACCCGCACTTTCAAAGAAAATACAAACTGGGCAGTAGAAGCACAAAAACTACATCCGACTTTAAATAAAAACATTCCTGAGAGACAAAGTAAAATTATTTTTTATCATTTAAATTACATATTCCCAATGTAATTCTATTCCTTTCACTTTTTTTTTTTTCTCCAAAGGGAATGTTTGGATTTGTTTGCAAATGAGAAACAGCATTTTGTGCATATAGACATAGAAGTACACAAGGAATCAGGCAGAGAAATTTTAAACTTGAACAAAACATCCACAATTTTTAAAAATAAAGTTGTACAGTTATTAATACAATAAACTGGTCTTGATAGCATTTTTGCATCTTCTACATTGTTGTAACTGTGCAAATACAAAATGATTGTAAATTTGCAACACCAATACATTAATAATTCAACTGAAATTATTTGATTGTTTTAAATTTATTTTTCCATTCAGGACATTGCAATTATTTGGTTTTACAACTATATTTAGCAGGAATGGGATTTATAGCACATAAATTATTGTTTTCTTTTGATAGTCACAATTTCCTAGTGGAAGGTATAGGTTAAAAACTACAAGATAGAAAGGGCACTTTATTCAGATCGTATGCAAGCCTCCACCTCCATCCTAAATTGCGTGCATACAAAAAACAAACAAACCCTTAAAATGTGCAGAACAACTGGATGTTGCTTGCTTTTTTCCTATAAGTGGCATTTCATCTTATTACAAGAGGAGGGTATTCGTATACATCTGAAGGGGGAGATAGAAACGATGTGGCTCCTACTGTGATATCCAGACACTAAGAGGCTGTTCACAGAACTCTGGATGAAGTAAGAGGGATGTCGGACAAAGAGGTGCACGTTTTGACAATGAAGCTGAGATGAATTTCCCAAACTGCTGAGTCCATGGACATGGTAACTAATCAATGAATCTGCATCCCAGCCTCACCTCGGCCACTCCACGCTGCCCCTGTGAAGTGACAGGCAGCAGGTAAAGGGTCACTCGCCTGGGTTAGGCCCTGGTTCCAGTTCTCTATCTGGGAAACGGAGAGAAATTCAGTAATGTCACACGAACATGGAGGGGAATGTTCCGGCTCGGCCTCCTGCCGAGGACACTTGTGATTTCCCTGATACAGGAAAATTTACCATTGACATTTACCGTGGAGAGAAGCCCTAGTCTGGCATGTGGAGAGTAGCCGTGCAGCATCTCCAGCAAAGCTACATGGGGTCCTTCACAGCAGTTATTCTTGGACTTCTTGCCAGCAAACTTTATCACATACGTCTCCTACAAGCCTTTAGGTCACAAGTGTGTAGGTCTCCTACAAGCAACAGGAAAAAAATCCAAGTTTCCCACAGCCCTTGTGTTCCCCTCCCCTGTTGCTGAACACTTTCTGCCTTATGAGGAGCTCAGAGATGAACTACAATCCCCCAAAGACAAATGTCTCACACAGGGATATTTCAAATCTCATCCCTGGCGAGGAGGAAAATTGTCAAGAGAAACACTAGTCAGACTAGGGCACTGACGGGGGCGGGTGGTCAGCAGAAGGGCCTGTGACATGGTCCCTGTGCCAGGGCCAAGTGGGTGACATTGGGATCTCCCGATGGAGCCTGAGCCACGGCCAAGAGCGAGCAGCCCCTGCGGAGCGTGGAGCCTCCCGTAGCTGCTGAGACTCGGCTTCGATGCTCAGCACTGAGCCCTATGCAGCAGAATTGCCTCACCTACATTCCTGCGGCTTCACCGCTGAAAGCGATCCCAGAGCGGTGTGTGTGGATCAACTCCTTGCACACCGGGTGAAAGAACCGGCACATGGACTGCAAAGGCCCTACCCGGTCCTCCAGCCCGGGAATTCCTCCCATCGGGACTCAGTGTCGGGAGCGGGCGCTTCTGCAGCCCAAGCCCTGGTTCTGCTGCGCCTTTTCCCTGAGCGGCAGCCGGGATTTGCGTTTGGAACAGCTACAGGAGGGGACAAGGGACCGACCCGACATCCCGGGTTGCTGGCTGCGGGTCACCCATCTTCCTCATCTTTTGGGCTGCACGCGTCCCTCGGGGCTGGATGGGGGTCCTGGCAGGGAGATACCCCTGTGGGACATTTACAGCCTCTGGGACAGGGACACCAGCGCGGGCAGGAAAAGGGGTGTGTGGGGAGTCAGAGCATGTCGGGGCAGCCAAAATGCCTCTCAGGACCGCGACTGGCGCCTCATCGTCCATGGGTTACTCCTTATCGCTGCGTTTGGCAGAAAACTCATGGAGAAGTGACTTTGAAATGTCGTTTTCTGATTCTGACAGAATCCCGAGGGGAAAAAAATCCTTTGCGCCGAAGGGCTTCTGCCCTTCCCCGAAGGCGAGTCCCGTTTAGGCAGGCAGTGGGGAGGGGTAGCAATCTTCTCGCAACAGCATTCTTCTCCAAAGGAAATAAAAAAATGTGTATTTCCAGCACTATTCTGCATTAAATATTGCGGCGCCTCAACTTTGCAAATGAGCTGGGTGGGTTTGTATCTCTCTGTATCACACTGCAGCTGCAGCCGAGAACCGTTTCACAAACGAAACCCAGACGGCCAGAACCGGCCCCCTCGCCCTGGCAGCCCGGGCTCAGCGGCTTTCGGCGGGCGCGGGCTGCTCTGGCTCGTCCCGCCCGCCTCCCGGAGCCCTCCGCCCCCGGGCTGTGCCACCGAGGGGCTTCTGGTGCTGGGGATAACTGCAATACGGCATTCGCACGGTTTGCAGCAGTGGTGGTGGGGTAACACTTTCATTTCCACGAGTGGTGTAGGTGGGTAGAGCTCGACTCCGGATTCTCCGTGTAAAAAAAAAACCTACTGAGTTTAATCGCAGAAAATTTGAGCGGGAGAGAAAAAAAAACTTTCGTTTACTTTATGAAACTCCGCAACTGATAATGAACTCCGCGCCCGGTTACGTCTTGGCTAGTTCACGTCACAAGTAATTTGTTTTCACGCACTTCCATGATGCCACATCTGGGGTCGACGCTGAGGCCCCCCATGGACCACGCAAGGAAGGAGGGGATGACACAGGGAGTAAGGGAAACTCGGCTCTCTTTTCTCGTATCCTTTTGTTGCTGTTGTTGAAGGGGAGCAGGGGAAGGGGGGGAGTGGTGTCCCGTTTTATTATCTCAACGAAATAAAATCCTCAGGGCGGTAATGACCGAGTTTTTTACAGGCGGTAAAACTTTAAAATGGCCACAAACCTTTCAGCATAGACCAAAACGCTCTTCTCTTCTCTTCTCTTCTCTTCTCTTCTCTTCTCTTCTCTTCTCTTCTCTTCTCTTCTCTTCTCTTCTCTTCTCTTCTCTTCTCTTCTCTTCTCTTTTCTCTTCTTTCCCACTCTATCATGGAAAAAAACCCCAAACACTTAGGTGTTTTGTGACTATGTAATGCAGGAGAAGACATGGTTTTGAAGGAAAATGCAGTCCTTTTTCACCCGGAAGGGTAGCTGTGTTCTGTGCACTTGAATGACAGCTGTTCCTACCTGCAGAAGAACCTCAGGTCATCTCGGAGGTCCAGAGCAGCAGGGCATAAACGAGCCTTATGCATAGGATCAAGGCATAAAGTGTATAAAGTGTTTTTGCCCAAGTAAAGCTATAGGAACTGGAAACCCTTCGAGATAAAGAATCGAGAAAGAGAAAAGGCGCACTTCCAAGACCGGCCAGGAAGGATCCTAACCTGCCTTAGGTCCCAAAACCAAACACTTAGGGAGTCGGGTTAGCCGTGGGAAAGGATTAGTGGACACAGATTCAAACAAGGAAACCTCCTCCCCGGCGGAGCCACCTGTGGGAGCACAACCCGTGCCGCTGCTCGCCGTCCTTCTCCCCAGACCCCGCATCCCTTCTGCCTCACTCTGTGGAACTGCAGGGCCGCAGCGGAGGAGAACCTCCCTGGCAGCCAAGGCTCCTCCACCAAAGACACGAGGGAGGGGATCATTATTCTTTCACTGTAAGACATTTGTCATTATAAATCATCAAGCGAAGTGGTGCCGCGAAGTCAGCAGGGGAGGTCCCCGGAGCCGCGCTTGGCTTACAGCTGCCTTTCGTAACACCACAGCCAGGAGATAAACCGGCATTGATTTAAATCGCCGTGCAGGAGAGTTCCTAAGTTCCCCGTATCCTCGGGTGTGCTGGGCTCCCGGTACCCACGCTCTGCCTGGCCCCCTTCCCGGCACCGAGCGGGGCATCCCCAGCGACACCTGGAACTCTTCTTGGTGTAAGCAGACAGCTCTGCCCCTCACCTTTGCTGGCTGCATCTGCCGGGCTCCCGCGGGAAGGGCTCCGTCCCTCCCGCTGCATCGGCACAGAGGAACGAACCTGCATCAGTGCGTGATCTCAGACGAAACCCACGAAGAAAAACAACGCCTTTCGAAGTCAAACTTGCTGCTGTGCGTCCGGGAAGACGACAGAGCTACCAGGATTCTCAAACACTTCTGGTTACTTGAAAGTAGCTCGAAAATGCAATTATTCCTGTAGGTGGCACTGGTACTAGGTGTTGCAAAAGCGAAGGCAGAAATGGAGAAAATTGCCTAGTAATTCCCAATTGGTTCCTATAATTTAAGGCAGAAGAATGGATTTATTTTTTTCATTTACTCTAAATTCATGTAACCTGTGACAAATGAAAACCCGATTTCTTATTAGAACAAAATATGCTTTTAAAATCTAGCCCTCTGTAGCTTAATGATCTGGTCCACGAGAATTGTCTATTCCCCTATATATCATTAAACAAATCCTAGTGCAAATAGAAATTAACTCAACACGGCTCATTCAAGTCAAATGCTTGCACCAGGAAAGCCCTAATGAGATACTGTCTGGTTTCCAGAGGGGTTGCTAAGTCCGATTGGCGGCAAACTTATTAAATCTGTCCAAGCAGCTAACACATCATTAAGACACCCCACCTAAATCCTCCCAAACCTCGATCTGAATATTCAAAAGAGGGTGAAAGCGATATGACAGTGGCACCGATGCCACAGGCCAGGTGGACGTCCCCGCGCCAGGGAGAGGAACTGGGACAGCCCCGGGTCTCGGCAGCGGTGGGAGCCGTGGAGGGGTTTGTGCACAGGGGAAACTTGGTCCGCGGGGACGTCCTTAACCCCCGGCCTTTCTCCCGGTTTAGCACTACTAAACTGTGAGTTTATTTCACCTGTTCACCCGTCTTCAGCGTGTTCAGTGAAGTGCACGCACATGCCTTCCCTGCAGAGGGTCTGAGACAGACCTGAGATGGCGGGCTCAGGAGGGAAAAAGGAGGAAAGGTCTCCTTTCTCCTGAGAATGGGTCAAATGCCCATAGTCACTCTCCACGGGTCGCCTGAGTTTGTACAGACCTAGCCCTTTTCCCACCAGGCCGGGGGGCGGCTCCCCGCGGTGTCGCAGGGACTGAGAGCCCCGGCCAGGCCAGGGAACCTGCCAGCCGGGGAACCTGCCGGCTCCGGGCGGCGGGAGAAGATGCTCGGGAACGAGCGACACCGCATTTCCTGACCGCTGGAGCTGAGCTTCCCTGCTTCGGCACGTCAGGGAGAAGAGCTTTGCGGGAGGTTGCGTCCTTATCCCAAAAGCAGGACACTTAAAATCATTGTGTCTCGATTTCTTGCTGTTTCACTTTCTTCAGATTTTGGGTCTGTGACTACCGAAGTGACTCCAAGACCCGATTGTATTTTGACCATCATTGTCTAATAAATATGCAAGAAATGTCCAGACATGGCTCATTTGTATTTGATTAATCTTTGTTAAACAAAATTTCCTCCGATTATATTTCCATTCTCCGTCTTGTCCCTGACGTTAAATCAATTTTTAAAAATTGAAATCACATACTGTCACACAGCTCCCTCTCTACTTGCCAGCTTGTGAGAGTTTCAGTTGCGTGTATTTCCGTGCAGGTTTGAATATCGCGTTAATTAAATTAAGGTAAAGATACCCTCCCCTCTAGAATCACAAATAAATGAACGCGGGCAGTTTGCGCAAACACGAATGTATAAGCCGGCGGGTTTTAGCGAGCTAAAGTAAGGTAGCAGGCTGTAACGAGAAACGCGAAATCTACCAACGACGGATCAGCAACTCGTGCCAGGATCATTCTCAAAAAGCCCTTTTCCCCGCAGAGGGGAGGACAAATGGAAAACAAGGCCAACCCCTGCAGAAGGGCCGGGGGTCACCAGGGGGCTAAGGAGCTGTTGGGGCGCAGAGGTCCCTGTCTGCAGCCGCACCGGCTGGAAAGGACTCTCCCTGTGAAAATCCCCTTGTCTTTCGCACAAGCGTGTGCCGGTGCGTGTGCTCTTGTGCCAGGCTGCAAGGGGGATGTCAGCACACCTGAGAGGTGCGGGTCAGGCCGGGTATTTTCAGGCTGGCAGGCTCGGAGGGGGAGCGGGAACGCCGAGGTCCGCCAGGATGGAGAGCGGCCCCGCACCCTCTCCCTCTGCCTGCAAATGCACGCTGCCCTCGCTAACCTACTGCGCTCAGCTATTTTGTGGCATAAGGAAATGCACATGGCAGCCAGTGATGCGTGGAGGCCCCTTCATCCTGCGTTTGGTTCCTCGCAGAAAACAGGAATGTTCCCTGGAGAATCCGTGGGATTTTATACACTCACGTGGAGGAATAGCTCTGTGCAAAATGAAAGCCCTGTTTCAAAGCTCCGTGGGTCTCACTCTCTCAATTTCACACATCTTCCTCCTGGGATGGGTCACGTCTGGCCATAGCTCGAGGTAGTCGCTGGACTGTCGCTAACCTTCCACCTGCCTCTGCCCGCTTTTCCCTGTCTGCCTTTCAGAGGCATCCAAAATCTCCTCCGACATCCCCACCGCGTTATCCTCTCACCCGTGCTCCGGCTCCAAGATGCTCTTTGCCCACCAAACTGTCTGCATCGTTTCCGGGGATGGATTTCCCGGCTTTGAGCAGCGTGGCAAGAGCTGAGGATGAGGAAGACAGGGCAGCTGCGACAGTCCCTCCGGCCGCCACACCACCTCCGTCCCGCAAACCTTCCCCACTCCACCTCGGAAAATACGGCCACCCAACTACATACATGGCCGGGGGCACTGTGTCCTTTGGGAAGGATCAGAGGGACTTCTGTTTACGAAATGCGCTACCATATGGGCATCCTTCTTAATAGTGTCGCAGTAGCCCACTCCCCTCGAGAAATGAGAGGGGGTTATCTTCCTTCCTTCCTTGAAAAAAAAAATCAATAAAAATCTGCAGCTTCAAAGAGGGGCTGGGGCGTGTGCCACATTGAATTTGTCTGGTTTCTTCCTACAACGGGAGAGCGGAGGCATCTGGGGAGCAGAGTGAGGCTCAGAAAGGCCTCACGAAGGAGGCTCTGGGAGGAAGGAGCAGGACACGCCGAGGTGAGCACGGCGGCGCAACGGAGCCCTGCCGGAGCGGTGGGATACCGCAGCGCCGGGACTCTGCTCAACTGCGGGAGGCTGGCACTGTCTTGAGGCCTGCCCGATCCCGGAAAGAGCCGGAGGAGGCCTCCACGGGCGGCGGTAGCCAGGGGCTGCCAGCTGCCACCTCGCCGGTGCCGGCCGCGCATCGAGGCCGCTGGCACAGCACACGCGATTTGCAGAGGGCAGCTCACGCCGAGTCTGTTTTGAGGAGGAGAGAGGGCGAGAGAGCAGAGTTTGGGGGAAGGGGAGGCAGGGGAACGCCTCTGGCTCCCCTCTGCGATGCAGCAGTGTCGGGAGAAGGCAGACGGGGCAGTCACTGCCGGTGCCCGCGGCTGCGGCACCGCTCAGTCCCCTCGGCACGGAATGGGAGGGGAAGCCCGGCTCCCGTCTGGAGCTGGCTCGAATCTCTTACGGCTACTCCCCCCACCACTCTCGCTTTACTTTGTCAGGCCGGGGGCCCCGCGGCGAGGGCGCGGGTGCGTGCCGGGGCAGCCGCCGGCTTCTCGGGGCGAGCCCCATGCCCGGCACGCGTGCCCTTCCCCGGCTGGAGAAGCCCCGACCCCGCGCCCCCCCGCTCTCCTCTCCCTGCCGCCTTTCCCGTCCGATTCTACAATGATTTCCTACCTGAAAAAACTAATCTTTTTGCCAGGCAGGTCAGACGCGATCAACAGGCTGTTGTATATTATGTTTTCATATTCCTCTCGTCTCCCCCTGCCCTCTACCGACTCACTGTAGATCTGACCTTTGGTATTTCAGCCCACACTCAGCAGTTGAATGGAAACAAGTTGAGCACGTTCACTTCTGATAAACATTATCCTTAAACCACTGGAGACCCGAGCAGAGTAAACGAGCTTTTCCGACAGGACCACATCAGGAACACACATTGAGAAAGGGAAAGAAACAAAATATCCAGGAGATCAGAGGCGGGCCGGGGGTGGAGGGGTGGGAGAGGGAAGGAGGGGGAATAGACAGGTTGGAGGACACGGCGGAGGGGGGAGAGAAGGACCCAACTGTGAACACAATAGGCACAGATGGGAAGAGAAGCTGCCCGAGCAGCGTGGGAGAGCAGAGCAGGGTCACGCCCGAGCATCCCAGCCACCCTGAGGGAGCTTTAGGGGCGCCGAGCGGGTCCAGGAGCGGCGGGCTCGGGCTTGCACCACCCGTGCGCCCGGACATGGTCCCCGGCCACACGCCACTGGACCGGGCTAAAGCAACGGGAATCAGCGTTGATCAGGGCGGCCGGGGCGGCGAGCAGCCCAGGCCCCGTCGGGCTAGGAAGACACGCTGTGGGGCGAGCAGCCGTGCCGGGGATCCCGACAAGAAACTCCACTTCAACAAGAAATACCGCATTAACGCGGATCGAAAGTTTTATGGACTCCCACCCCCTTTCAGTGTTTCATTACATGAATAACTTAATTAAGGCTGGATCCCGGTCCCACTAGTTCAATGTCTTCTGCCTTAAAAATAGCCAAAGGAGGTCAGCTCAGCACAGAAAGTTTGCTGGCTTTAGCAAACGTGTGCTAGTACTGCCTTCGCAAAATGCCAGCACTTTCGGACAGTGGCTTTTTTGCGGGTGTGAGGACTGCTCCCCTTGTCATGAGTAATTCTATCCAGGTTGAGGAAAAAATACAATTTACAGGTGCAGTATTCTGAAAGGGCAACTCGCATTTTTGAAGTATCACAAAACTATCATAGGAAAGTTGCTGTTGTGGTGATCTGGTTTTAGTAGGGGGTTTTGGTTTGCTTTTGGGTTTTTTTTGCCTTTTTTTTTTTAATCCATGTGGGAAAAACAGAAATATCCACCGATATTTCGATTAAATAGAGGCAGCTGCAAAAGAGCCATGATTACCTCATTTTCACCACAAAACGTTTACAACATACCGCTAATTTCTGGGATATCTCCTGCAACATCTTATTTCTTCAGTTAGGAATGCTCGTTGCGATACGTAGAGGCTCTGAAATCTCGCTTAATTTTTTTTTCTAAAAATATCTTACATTTCAATTAAAATAATATGGAAACAATGTTTTTACACACCAGCGACATAAATTTTGTGTTTTACTCGGTGATATTTCGTGCAATAGGATCACCGCCTTACTTCTTTTCACGTTTTATTTAATTCACGGAGTCTGTACCTTTGAGACTCTATTAAAAAAGCAGAAAATAAAAGGAATAAACGACAAAGGAGAACCTCGGGAGAATAATACAGGAAAAAACCAACCAAACAAACAAGCAAAAAAATCCAACAAGACAAATCCTTAGCTAGAGCTGAGAGCCCATGATCTCTGTGCAACGTGATATAACGTAGGGCGTCAAGTCACACACACAAAAGATCAGCTCAGGATCCGTACACCGCCAAACCAAACAATTCTTCCACATACACGCCGTGACCCACGCATTCTTTAATTCCTACCAGCTTTGTCTGTTTTTCTTTTGATTGCTAATATGTATCAGTGCCTTTTATAAAGCTGAGGTCTGCTGCGAGGCACTGACATTTTACGGTTAAGCGCGGTGCAGTATTAGTGCGGGGATGAAAACCAAACCGGGGCCGGTCTGCGTTGGGCAGCGAGCGCCAGCATCCCGGTGCCGGTCCGCAGTGGCCGGAGAAAGCAGCATCGCAGGACCCGACCCATCTCTTCCCAAGGCAAGGCAAAATGCAGCTTCCTGACCGGCTGGTGATTTTCACCAAAAACGACTCAACTCTCATCGCTCACGGTCTTCTCGTACACCGCCCGCGAAACATTCGTTAGTGGGAAGGTGCTTTATTAGAACGAGGCGATCAAGAACTTCTCCACCGCGTCGGCACACTCAACGCGGGGAAACCGTGTGTGCCAACACATTACTCTGCTTCATTTGGGGAAAGGGGAACCGCTCTGCCAGGCTCGAAGCCCCCTCTCCGGCTGCTCAGTCCGGGAAAAGGGCCAGAAAGGGCGGCGCTGAGTTACCCGCCGAGCCGTACCCCGGTCCTGCGGAGCTGCCCCGGCCCCCGCCGGTGGAGCAAAACCCTGCCACGGCTCCAGCCCCGCTCAGCACCGCTTCCCGCGCAACTCACCTCCGCAGGTGCGGAGCGCCGTCCCGCGCGGCGGGCCCAGGTGCGCAGCGCTGCGCGGGAGCGGAAGCGCCGCCGCCGCCGCCGCGCTGTCCGTCATCTGCCCTGGCCACTGGCAGGGCGGCTGGGAGCTGGGGCCGCCCCCGGGGCGGGCTCGGGGGGGCGGTGGGCCACGGGCCCGGCCCAGCCCGGCCCTGCCCACGCTGTCCTGAGGTTGAAATGCAGAAGTCAAGGCTCTCTCGTCGGGATGTAGATTTCCTTGTAGTTCCTTTCTTCCTCGCGCTACTGTTCCCTCCTCAGCGGAGATCAGAGAGGCTCGGGGCCAGTGCGGCCAGGAGCACAGGAGGCCGGGAGTCGGCTCCCGGGCATAGGGACCCGTTGGGATTTAGGGCCGGCCTCGAGGTGCCCCGCTCAGAGGAATGGGTAAGTGGCCGGGAGCCGCAGGAGGGTTCAAGTGCTGTCAAGAGAGGGGGAGCACCCGTGCGCAGTCATCTGCCACCGCCGCGGCTGCCTTATTGACTTTGCTCGTGTTCCTACAAGTTGTAAGAACATGTTGAGGGTCAGGAGCAGGGGAAAGAGAGAGAGCTAATGACTAGTCGGCTTGTTACGAGTGTTATTAGGCGAGTGCGAGGCAGGATCGCAGCCGAGCGGATGGCTGGAGCCCGTGACACGTTGTATATTATTCCTGACACCGATCGTAGCAGTTAACATTTTAACACGCTTGTTTTACAGCCCAGTGTAATCGTGCTGTTAAGCGAAAGGCGCTAACAGCACCGGGAACGGTCTTTAAAAAGTTAGTCCCGACTCAGAAGCACCGCGCTGCCCTCGTCTCTCCCAAGATGTAAAAGAATTTCCTCAACTACTTTTCCTTCCTTCCCCTCCCCCACGTCTTAGAAGATGTTTTTCTTTTCTTTTTGTTTTCTTCGCGTTCCTTTTTCCTGTGGCAATAAAGCTGACTTGTCTGTTGGGGCGATCTCATTTTTCATCTCTGGAATGTTCTTATTTTTGGGAATATGCTTAATGCACACTCCGGAGAGCTCCGACGTTTGTTGCCACAGATTTTCTGTCTGTCTTTTCTTTTTTCTTTCTCTCTCTCCCTCTTTTTTAATTTTTATTTATTTATCTTTTTTAAACCTCTCACTTATCTTCCTTCCTCCCATTTCCTTCCTTCAGTCTCGGGGGCATCCCGCGATTAAAAGAAGCGTCCGTGGAGTGACCGGGGTGGGGGGGGGGTCCCTGTCTGTGACATCTGTCTGTGATGAGGAGCAGCTCAGACGCCCCCTTCTGTGCCGTCCGCCGTGTCCGACGGCTGTGTTTGTGCATTTGCTTGCAGAACCTGCCTTCGGGGAAGTGAACCAGCTCGGGGGGGTGTTTGTCAACGGGAGACCCCTGCCCAATGCCATCAGGCTGCGGATTGTGGAACTGGCGCAACTGGGTATCAGGCCGTGTGACATCAGCCGGCAGCTCCGCGTTTCCCACGGCTGTGTCAGCAAAATCCTGGCTCGCTACAACGAGACCGGCTCCATCCTACCGGGGGCTATCGGCGGCAGCAAGCCTCGGGTCACCACTCCCACGGTGGTAAAACATATCCGGACCTACAAACAAAGGGATCCGGGCATCTTCGCCTGGGAGATCCGGGATCGTCTGCTGGCCGATGGCGTGTGTGACAAGTACAACGTGCCGTCGGTCAGCTCCATCAGCCGCATCCTCCGGAACAAAATCGGGAACCTGTCTCAGCAGAGTCACTACGAGTCTTACAAGCAACACCAGCCGCCCCCACAGCCCGCTCTGCCCTACAACCACATCTACCCCTACCCCAGCCCCATCGCTGCGGCAGGAGCCAAGGTGTCCACCCCTCCCGGGGTGCCGGCGATCCCCAGCACCATGGCCATGCCCAGGACGTGGCCGTCCTCTCACTCGGTGACGGACATCCTGGGAATCCGGTCCATCACAGACCAAGGTGAGAAATGTGGGGGAGCCGGGGCTACAAACGCAGCCAAACAGGGCCGGAGAGGGTCGGTCCCCGGCTCCTGGGTTCTTTCCTCTCCGAGGAAGATAGTTTCGTTGTTGCATTGGGGAAACTCCTCTCATTTTCCCCAGCACGGGCCAGGCACTGAGCTTGCTGGAGGATGCGTCTCGGAACGTGGGCAGACCGAAGGGCCTGGGTGGGCTGCAGGCGTACCAGCAAACCAGCGCACCGGCCATCACCTCTGCCCTCCCTGGCCGGAGGGAGCGGCCGGGCTGCGGCGGCACCAGGACGCTCCCGGTCCCGGTCCCGATCCCCACCGAGGCTCGCTGCCGCACTCCGCTCACGGCGCTGCCTTGGCCTTACTGAGAAGTCAATTTTCTGTAGTTTTCGCAATCAGGCCAAATTTGCTTCGGCAGGAAGTTCAAATGTCATCTAATTGCTTTCATTCTGATGCCGCATTTTCCTCCGAAGCGGTGGTCTAGGAATAAGGCCCAAGTTTTCCTTCTTTTATCCCTTTCGCATTCTTTGTGTTTCTCCGCCTGGAAACTACGTCGCCTCTCCCGGCCGCTCTCTAGCAAGGAACATTTTTTCCATTTCGGTCTCTGCCAGTGAGGTAACAGTGAAGGCGTTACTTAAAGTGTCCCTGAAAATACAATCCAAAATAACCTTTGCCTACAGCGATCGCTGTGTGCCATTCATCTTTCAGTATTAGTGGAAAGGTGGGAGCTGTGATCTCTGTTTTCGCTGCCTTTTAAACAGCAACAATCCAGTTCTAGCAGCATTTCAAATGCAAAATAATCCTTTAGGCATTGCAGAATAATTTTCGTCCTATTTAATCAGGAAGGTGATCTTTTTTTTTCGAACAACACATACGCGCGCACAAGTATGTTTGAATTATATGCATACATGCAAAAAATTCTAAGTTTGTTCTTCGTCGCCCTTCACAATATAAACTTTATCCTAGTTCTCACTGGTACAAACAAATATGCTTGTTCCTGAGTCGACTTTAACAAACACATGCCTGGCCATCTCTGAGGCGATCTAGAGGTAGTGTTGGCAAGGAACATTAAAAAGAATGAGAACATTACAATCACATGGAAAATGTAGGTGTATTTTTGTTTTCGTTTTTTTTTTTTTTTTTTTTTTGTGAGTTCCTCATTTATTAACACCACATTGGCAGGCAGGCAGGCCTCTGCTGGTGCTGCCGAGTGCCTCGGAATCTGCTCCGTCTCCCTCAGCCCCCTCAGCGGCACACATCTTTCTGCAGTGTGAAATCTCCCCCCTCCCCTTCCCGTCAGAGGGTCGGGGCTGCGGAGTGGCCGGTGCCGCAGATGGGGGCTGTTCGCCCTTGATTTATAGGGTAAACTGACCTTGCTGACACGGAAAGGAAGCCCCTATTCATGGGAAAGTGTGAGATCAGCAGAAAAGGGCGCTCACCGAGGGAGCTCAATTTCTTAAGACAACTTCAGATTTGTGCCTTTCCCCAGCACGGCGAGGGGCCGAGCGAGGTGGCGTCGCGGCAAAGCCCCCTCCCACGGCGGCTCCGATGCGGACGGGCTCGGGGCACGGCTCCCCCGGCTCACCAGTGCGGGAATTTGTCCCTTCGAGGAATTTGTCCGCCTGCAAAAGATCCCGGTGTGCCCACGGCGCGGCTGACAGGCGTGTAAATGATAGGACTGTTATCGCTTTTCCTCCCCGCTTTTTTTTATCTTCCTCCTTTTATTTCCCCATTTTAAAAAGTGTATGTATTTATTTACTCTCGTATTTCGTTTTCTTTTTCTCCCAAAAAGTGTTTGGAGCCCAGTTCCGGCAGGCGTTTCAGGTCTGTTCGTAACATGGGTGTCGTTTCTCCTCTGACTCACGAACACACACCCGTGGGACACAGCCGTGGGAGATCCTGGGGGACAAGTGCCGGGCGGGGGCTCGGTCCCGCCACTGCGGGGACGTGCGGGCGAGCGAGCCAGCCAGCCCTGGGCTCGGTTGCTGATCTCTTTTCGCAGGCTTCACGGAGGGAGCCGACTCCCTTCTGCCCACGAATCACCCTCTCCAGGAGCTTCAGCGAGGTGTGGCAGGCTAGGGACTGGCTTCCCCTCAGCTCTGCTCCGCAGACTGCCTCCCATGGAGAGAGGGAGACGTCTCCATCTCCGAATCCCAACCCCTGCCTCTAACACCCTCTCTCCCGCTCCTTTGCTTTCCAGCAGTGAATGACACTTCGCCTTACCCTAGCCCCAAGGTGGAGGAATGGAGCAGCTTGGGCCGAAACAGCTTCCACCCGCCGGCCCAGCATGCCGTGAACGGGCTGGAGAAGAGTTCCCTTGAGCAGGAGGCCAAGTATAGCCAGGTAAAGAGAGAGGCGGGGGGCGGGCGGTGATGTACAGGACTCCTGAGCTCGGCTCCGGGCTACCGCCCTCGCTTTGGAGCCGGTACCGGACTTCCCTCGGTTTTGGTTCGCAAAGACGGGCGGGGAAAACTCTGGCTCTCTCCGCTCCTCTCTCCGCTCCTCTCTCCGCTCCCTACCCCTGCCCGGCCGCCTCGGAGCCCAGCACCCCATCCCGCCGTGCTGCCAGCGGGGCGGCAGCGATCGCACCCCGGGCCGGGGCTGCAGCGATCGCACCCCGGGCCGGGGCTGCAGCGATCGCACCCCGAGCCGGGGCTGCCCCCGCCCCGTCCCCCCGCCCAGCGGGCACTCGGGACCCGCCGCCACCGACCCCCACCCGGCCGGGCCGGCGGGCTCGTCCCGCCGCCGCCTCCGCCCGTACAGCCGCGGTTCACTCTGTCCGCAGCGTGCTCTGTAGTCAGGGGAATAATTTGAAAATGAGGTGTAATTGCTTCCTACATTAAGCATTTTTAAACGCTTAAGTAGACGGCGAATTTCCTACGTTTTAATTACAACACAATATACCTGTTACTTAATAAATCTCTGTCTAAATCTTTGTACTTGCTAATCAAGTCCCATGCCAGGAGAAAAGCTATAAAAGGCTCAACTGTTATTCATTGGGAAAACACAGGTTTTGAAAACATTTTTTCTGTGTGATGGAAACATTTCAAAAAGCATCAGAGGTCTCTCAGACACACTGACTTCCCGGTCGCGCGTTTGTTATACTTAAAACCAAGTCGAAGAAAACCCACAATCGCTGCTTAGCATTTTCCCGTTCAAAGACAGAGGTTTTGGACATATTTTCTGAGTTCTGTGTCTGGTTTTAGATCCATGTATAGGAGACTTTTGTAACTCATGTTTGCTGGTGAGAGTAGCTGAATCAGAGTCTTTCACATTCAAGATGCGGAGCACAAACTGCGGGAATACTTGCAAAGAGCAGGCAGAGTGGGAAATACTGTAGATCCCAACAGTGAACAGCTACTTCATTACATATATTGCCTTTTAAACAAAACACCACCCTCAATGCTGTCCTATTTGTTTTGTGCTTCTATTATCCCTTATTATTATGTTCACTTCATATCACAAATAATGTGCGCTGTAGTGTAAGCCATGACTGTATGGTTAAAGATAGACTTAGATTTAGCATTACTACACCTTCTCCAATTTTCTGTGAAGATTAAAATGAGCATCAACAGTCTTGTTAAAAAATAATAGATACAGCTTGTCACTATTCTGTAAGAGCAGCTGTACTGTGGCTTCATTGTCTTAGGTTCCAGGCTGGGCCTTCTGCACACAGTCCTGCTGAAATATTCACAGGATCTTGTTCATAGGCTATAAACCATGGCCTCTGATGGATCTCATTTACTTCAACAGACGTGTTGAGAAGCAGTGTTTTATAAATTGGGTCATTTTCAATGCTGGTTTGGAAACTATTTTTTACCTTTTCTGTTTTTTCCTTTTTAAACTTTCAATATTTATGATTTCATCTTCATAATATTTTAGTATGTTTTATTGTCAATTACAGTTTTATTTTAAAGTTTTGTTCAACCTGAAAGATCACCTGATAAATGTTATTTAAACATACGCACTATTTAAAATTTGAGAAAATTGCTATTAATAAAATGGAATTCATTTATCCAAAGAAATTGTCCAGAGAGTTTCAAAGGACAGAAAAGCCATATTCAGAACTCTCTAAAACAAGATATAGAGGAGGTTCTTCCCAGCTTCTTCCCTGTAATAATATAGGTAAACAGAATTTGGGTTTGGAAAGTTCCAACACATAGACCTGTCTATTCATATAGTATTCAGAATTGTTATCCAGAGAATTAATTTGAACATGCATTAATTGCTTTGTCTGTCCCAAGTACCCTACCTTACTAATTTAGAATGTGTTAAAATAGATCATACTAAATAAGGATGGGAAAACGTGATTATTTGCAGTTTTTGCCACATTTCTTTTGCCAAAACAATTATTCCAGACGGTATGAAGTTTATGAACCAAATTCCTGCTGCCCCAAGCACCGACTTACTGTCTTTTCGCTGAAAGTGCTGCGAGTCTGGAGTGGCAGTCTGTGGCAGTAAAGACTTAGAAAATTCTCTGACATTGTGAGATCCATGGCCTCTTGTAATGTGTACGGTTTTGGGTGTAAAGAGATGAAAAGGGGACATGAGAGAAGGTTGGTTCATTGGTGAATTTAGCAGCGGGGTATCTGGAATGGTGGAAAAGGGGGAAGTCTCAGGCATACTTAATATGCCAGAAGGACTATGGTGAAATAGGCTCTATCTTTGTACTTTGGGGTAAATGCTATTTCCCTACCTCTTTTGGGCAAAGCTCACTACAAACATTCTTAAGGGTCTTAAGGAGGCAAACATCAGATCTACCCCAGAGAAGAAAAGTGATTGTTCTGTGATATTCCAGTTTTATGTGTGTATTTTCAAAATCAGAGGTGCCTACAAGGGGAGGGAATCAAGTATTGGTGTTTAACTTAGGCTTCCCAATTTTACCACTGGAGCAGAGGAAATGTGCTCTGAAACACACTAGCAATGTATTTTGTGTGAATTTTCCAACAAATATCATCTATGTATTAAAGCATCATCAACATCCAAAATTCACCTGTCCTTAGCTTGCAAATAGTTCCCTAACTACTAGGCAAGTGAAAGACTTGCTCTTCAGCCTTAGTCATGGAAGATAGTATTTTTCTTCTCAAGAAATCCCCTGGAAAATCTTTGTGTTAGAAAGACCAGAAAAATTGAGACCAAAGAACAAGGTCTTGTGTACTTTTACAGTACATTTATTTGATTGCCTCTTTTAAATGATAAACATTTGTTTTAAGACACGGGATACTGGAGGCAAAACTCTTATTGACATCCCAGACTTGTCAGGCAGCAGCCAAGGCTGACCTCTCCAATTGGTTCCAATGGCTACATTTCAGCCCTTGTCCCACACATTAGTGGGAATTCACCCACAAAAAAGGCAGGAAGTCTTCACATTTTTCTCTTGACAATATGCAGTTGCACTAGTTTAACATGAAACTGAACCTCTGGATGTAGAACATTTTTCATTTTATGTATTATGGATTTCCTAAGGCTTTTGTTTGCAATGTTGTTCATATTTGGGTTTTGGGAGTTGAAAGCTCAGCCTGGCTGTGACTCTGTACAAAGCATTCCACAGGAAACCAAAAGATGCCTTGTCAAGTTTCTATTCAGGTTTAATTACCTGATGTCCCAGGTTGTCATTTATACATAAGCAATTGCACAATTTCCCTGGTGTGTCATACTCACAGTTGTGTCATATGGCTTTTGAACAGGGTGGCTGTGAATCAGAGAAACTGAAAAGGAAAATATAGTTTTCTGAGAGCTTGACAGTTTCTTGTTGCACACATTTCATACAGAGTTCAGTTATATTGCATTATTTACTCAGAGGGGCACATTCTGTGTGGTGTTCAGGTGCTTCTACATGTAATTATGCTACTGTTACAAACGATGAATATTCTGAGTATTTTCTTTTGCATTGCACAGTTTGTACTGACTACTGCATTAAGAAAAAAAATAGCTGAAATGACTGCAATATGAACACATTTGTAACCTGCATTTGAAATCAAAACACTTAATAAACATGTATTGTATTTAAAATGCAGATCTCAGACATCTGATGCTTGTGACTTGCTGGACTAACATCACGGATGTTCAAAGTGAAAAAAATTTGTGGTCTGTATTTACACATGTATGAGAATGAAGAAGACCTGACATATGTCTGTATGATTCGCTGAGAGGCAAATAGCTTGGAAATAATTTCTTTTCAGAATGGCTTTGTGTGTGCATTTCGGGAAGCAGATGTGCATATTGCCAAAGGGAGCTGATGCTCATTAATAGGAAAAAGCTTGTAACTGGGGGGGGTCTAAGAGCAAACTCGCTCCTGGAAATGGTACGCTTGTTTGGAGCCTCATGCCAAACCTACTGGAGCTGCAGAACCACTCATCCTAATTCAGAGGGGCTTGTGAGCTGAGTCTGAGTGAAGTCTTCCTCTGACATGCTGGCCAACCCCCTAAGCAGCAGCTACCTCAGGTCTGTCTCAGCTGAACTTCTTCAGCTGTTAGGGGCTCGAGTTTTGGGCATTGCTGGGACATCCTTTGGCTGCATTCTGACTGGGGGCCATGAGCTCTTTGTGCTGCAAGCACAGAAAGGCAAGGCTGCATTTTAGGGCAAGTGATTGCAAATGTAGATGCAGTTCTGGACAATTACTTGCACAGAAAATGTAGGTAATATAAACATTTAGTTCCTGATCTTTCATTTGTTGATGAACAACGGACTGTATATTTGGTGCTATGCATAGCTGTATCTGCACCGCTTAGAATCCACAACACAGGGTAAGTTCTTTGGGGAGATCATTAAAATGTAGCCTTAAATATCATGGCAAATTACAAGGTCCTCCTACACACGATTTACCGAAAAAATTAATTAGCAAATTGCTTACTTGCATCTTATATTATAAAGCACGATCCAGGCAATTGGATTCCTGCTATGGATCTGTGCAAAATCCATTCAATGGCAAAGGTCCAGACCTACTGCTCCTCAGTCATAGCCAGGCAGGAGTGAGTGGTGAAGCTCTGAAGGAGAGGTGTTTATTTGCTTTCTTGCTGTAGTATCCAGCAGCACTGTTAGCAGAGTCTGGTGCAGGGGTTCGGACTTTGGTCTGCAGACTATCTGGTTCTGTGTCACTCCCACTAGGATCTCCAGATCAGGCCTGCTATCAAAATACTGCCACTAAGCCTGCTCAAGGTCTAGGCATCCTTGTCATTGCATGTTGTGGGTGACGGGGATGAGCTGATCCCACTACATGCACCCGATTCCTTCCCAGGTGATCTGGATGGCACCCAATTCGAACCCCATTTGTGAGACCTGCCTCTTACTGGCCACCTGCTTCCACGGCCAAAACACAGTGCCCTGTCCACCAACCCACATGGCTTCAGGGCACTCCACCCGGATGAAACTAATAAAGAAAGTCAGAGAGGTGAGTGAATGGTATGATGACACTCGAACTGCACTCTAAGCACCTTCTGCTCAAAGGACCCCAACCCACCAGGACAAAGATTACAAACAGCACCAGGGACTGGAAAGTGGGAGTGATGGGAGATACCTATCACAGCCAGGGAGCAGAGTGCCAGGAGCAGGAGTATTAAATGTGATTTGACCTGTTCAGTCTTGGCTCTTGTAGTAGGTTGGGAAGTATATAAAGACTGTATGGTGTGCTTGAATTTGTCTGTTGTAGCAATTTACCAGTTTTTAGGAATTGCCTACACACCTAATCGCAACAACCATAGGCATTCAACAATTGATGAGTTGTGGATTCACCCTCCTTAGTGTGCCAGCTTTCCAGTAATTGCCTCTGCAGCATCAGAGATTTGTTAGACAGGGGACACTGCAGTTTTGTCTGCTCCTGAAGAGAACGAGGTGGGGACTTTACTAGTTTGACCCAATATTTGCCAAGCTTCTAGACATCAAGAGTCCCTTTGAAGTGTCTGTGTCCATAAGCCTCATCCCTCAGCTTCATTTAAATAACAGTATATATATATATAAATTACAGTATATTGCTAAATATATAATATTAAGAAGGCATTTTTCATAGAACCTTTCATTAATACATTATGGTATTAACCAACAGCATAGAAAAGAACAAATGTTTGTTTCTTCCAGTGTATTTGCTTGTTCAGTGTCCATGTGTGCCCTGCCCAATTCCAGATTTTGCCAAAATACCAAGGGGGAATTATTGTGCAAATCTGTTCTAAAACTATGGGAATCTGTTGTTAATTCCAACTCAAAGGAGTTTGCTTATATGACATAGTTTTCTTTTTCTGTCCTTTGCTATTGTCCTCATAAGCCCAGTATATCTGTCTAGGGAACTTAAATTGTGTTTTTGTCATCAGAACCGGGCTTTGTGCTTACAGCAAGCAGGATTTGTGTTCACCCCACTTTGAAATAGTCTGGTTGTGAAGTTTGTTAAATAGTAGAACGTACCCCAAGATCAAGTGTCTGCATTGGAAAGGCAGTGGCTTTGGTTTATATCATCCTTCTTAACTGGTGTATGAAAGGGAAGCGACCATTCAGCGACAGGGCAGACCTTGAACTATAATCTGCATGTGGACATTTTAGTGGACATATTAGTGTGTGCTTGGTGTGCCATGGTAGATCTCACTTCACTGTGGAAACCGTCGAAACCCATCGCGCTTCTGAAGAGGCACTGGAAACCCTCGCTCCCTGCTTTTCCCTCAGAATGTGCTTAGGTTTTACAGCAACCTTTCATCCACTTTCATCCACTGTGCCTTCTTCTTCTACCTCTCTTTCCACCATGTTTTTTCCCTTTTTTTCTTCTTCCCCCCTCTCTCCACCACCCCCACCCACTTTTTTGTTTTTTTTTATTCTTTTGTTTCTGCTGCAGTTTGCTTTGGAAAAGACATAAAATGCCCCTGGCTCCTTCAGGAAAGGATTGGTGATGGTGTGTAAATTCAAGTTACTATTACTGTTTCCAAAACTGGGATTTTATTTCCCTGAAGAGGCTGAGATTTAAAACTGGATAAGAAAATATAATTTAGAGCGATCTTGATGCATGTCCCAACTATAGTTAAAACACTCAATTGATATTATCTGATTTCTGTGTTATTCACTGCAGCTGGGGATGGCTGTAAGGAAAGGAAACAACTTTAAGTTAATAAAAAAGCACGTTAAACACGGGGAATGGGATCTGCTCAGTATGAAAGGACTGCACTTTGTTTTAGAAGGAATTAGTTCATTGTAGTGCATTGAATTTAATAATGGGAGAAATATCTGTAAAGAAAATATCTTTTAAAAGATAATGTATAGGATCGAGTAGCTAACTATGTTTGAAGTCTTAGAGTACTCCAGCATGTGAATTAGTCCATTTTAATTGTGACTTCAACTAGAATACCAGCGTTGCTTTGCACAATTTACAGTGAAAAAGAAATAGTGTAATTCTCCATTCTTGAAAGGTCTCTTATCCTTTTTCAAATCACAGTTTTCTGGAAATTGACTCAGAGCAACAGAGCAGCTGTAAGCCCCTTGCACATGGGTTATTTTTAAAAACTTCTCAATTCCAATGTATTATCATTGTTCACTCTTTCTTGAAAAGAAAGGTAAATATTGTATTTTATAATATTATACCAAATTAATATCCTATGTACAAAACATTGCCTCTTCTGTTTAAGATTTTTTTGTATGTCAAAGTTGTTTTAGACCAGTATGCTAATTTTTCAGTCTTATTCTCTGCTGATTGCAGTGAAATTAATAGAAAATCAAATCAGGAATATGTTCAATAAAATAAGTTAATTCATCTAAGAATATGGCTATTTAGTCTAATACAAAAATATATTTACAAGAATATTTTCCAGCACCGCAAAAAGCAAACTGTGGTTTGCAGGATTAACTCTGTCTAGGTTATTCAGATACACCTTAGCAATTTTATCTTATTTTTTCTAAAAAATATTTTTAATAAGAACCATTATCATAAACTGTGAAAATTTACTTAGTGTTCACTTTTGTAACCCTTCTTCTTTAGGTAATTGTGACTTACCTGTGCAGGCAATTAATTTTATTGGAACACTGATCTGAATGAACATTTGTGCTGTCACATCATTATTGCTGTTGATGCTGCAGCACTGAATTTAGCTCTAATTTAGTAACTACCATTTCTACAAAAATATTGCTTAGTTTTATCAATTTTAGAACCCAAAAAATCTCCATTTTTATTACTTAGATAATTTAGTAATGCTGTTTTCCTAAATTATATTTCTATTACAGGCCTACTGCTCCTGTTTTATTTGGAAAATTTGTTTACTCTTCCTTTGGGATCCCATATGTCGGCTTGATTTATAAATCATATTTAACCTCCAATTATAAAGGGAGATTTAGCATGTTTGCTTCCTTGATGTTCACAGTTTGTGTTTGATTGCTCCTCGTTTTGTTGTCATAATCCTTTTAACTGATTATGTGTATGTCACTAAAAATGAGATATCCTTTGGATTTTTGTGCTGATTTGTTCTTCTGATTGAAGGACTAGATGTTTTGCTCCTTGCTATGCTTTTTCTTGCTGTGGAAAGAACTCCTTCTGCAATAGCTTCTTTGCGACTGTGTTTTCAGGCCATTTGGAAAAGATTCCTCATTTCCAGAAAACGTTTGAAGGTTTTCATTTTGAAAACCAGCAGCGAGAGGGTGTCAGCGTGTGTGTGCGGAGTTGTGGCAGCATCCCTGCAGAGAAAGCTGCTCCATCATCCACTGTGCTGGGTAGCCCTGCCCCAGTATCTGCCCCAGTATCTGCCCCAGTATCTGCCCCAGTATCTGCCCCAGTACCTGTTCTATTACCTGTCCCAGCATCTGCCCCAGTATCTGCCCCAGTATCTGCCCCAGTACCTGTCCCAGTACCTGTCCCAGTATCTGCCCCAGTACCTGCTCTATTACCTGCCCCAGTATCTGCCCCAGTATCTGCCCCAGTACCAGCCTCAGTACCTGCCCCAGTACCTGCCCCAGTATCTGCACCAGTATCTGCCCCAGTACCTGCCCAGTATCTGCCCCATTACCTGCCCCAGTACCTGCCCCAGTACCTGTTCTATTACCTGTCCCAGTACCTGCCCCAGTACCTGCTCCCTGGTGTCTCTGCTGGCTGGTTTCAGCTGCTCTAGGGGAAGGGTTGTACTGCAGGATCAAGGCAATGCTCTGAGCTTGCTGTTCCGAGGACAGGAAGGATTAATTCCATCCAAGTCAGGGTCAGAACGGAGAGATGCAAACGAAAACAGCAACCTTGTTCACCAGAGGTGTGTCCCTTAAGCCATGGCACAGACTGAACTTCTGATGACTGCAGCAGGGGATTTTGGGCTGAGTCACTGTCCCAGCTCATTCAGGCTGCTGAATTAGGTAACTCGAAGGCTATGTTGTTTCTCCAGGAACATTTTTTTAAATATAAATCGAGAATACTTCTACAAAGCCTGCATTCTTAGTCCTTGCAATACACGAACTATTTAATTAACTATTGTAACAATTAGATTACAATGGCCAAGTCATTTAAATTATTGTAAATAATAGCAAAAAATATTTTACATTCTTTTGGACACTCACTTTAGAGTTAGACTATAAAATTGAGGTGACATCCACCTGTGGCATGATATCTGCTCTTGTTTGTAATCACATAAAACTGATATAATATCCTTTACTGCCATTAATGATATCTAACATAAATATAGGTCTGTGATCTTGAATGTTACAATTCTGGGTCATTTTCTGAAACATTTAGAAGCAACATGGGAAGATTTTGATACTGCCAGAACACATATCTAGCAAGTAAAAGTCAGAGAAGGAAAAGAAACAAAATAATATCACTTCACTACAATATATTATTAGAATTTATACCACGAGGTCAGAAAGCGAAATGTAAATTGCATGTTTCTCTGGTTCTTCTGTGACCAAAGCAGGAAAAACCAAAATCGGGTAGTTTGTCTGACAGAGATTGACTGGGAAGTTTGACCAGAAACTTGTACCCTTGTGTCTTCTTACTGTGAAGGAGAGAGGAGGCTGAAATGCTACTACACATTATACAAGCATAACCTTCAAAACAGATATCAACGTGTGTGGTGGTTACCTCTAGTTTGGGGAAGAATTGTTCTGACTTTCAGGAGTCCAAAGAACTAATGGAAATTACTTATTCCAATGACATTTTACATTAGCTTGGTTCTAGACTTGCTTTTCATCCACCCACTCCCTCTGTGTGGCAAATCGCAAACACTCTGAAAACAATGGCAAAAAAAGTCGTCTCTAGTTAGTATTGTATCTAAAGCGACCAAAACTAAAGATTCCATCTGTTAAAACTACTCAACCAACTTCTTTACTGGTGAAAATATGCGCAGTCTGCTTGTTTCAGCAGTACCATTTTGTGTGACCTAAAGCAAAGCTTTATGTCCACCCTGGTTTTGATTTCTCACCTCAATATTCCTCTTACTGTTGCTGGCAGGTATCAGCAGCAACTTGGCAGAAAGGCACCAGACCCGACTTGTGATGCTGACCCAATTACTCTTGTTTTGCTGGTATCTTTAAATGAATTTGTGAGTTGGTGGGAGGTCACGTGTTCCAGGTTTCAAATGCATTTCTCAAATTTGGAAATACTTATTCCATTGGTTGTCTCAAAACATTGATAGAAGCAGCAATTGAGAGCAAAAGTTTCTCTCTGATCTTGAAAGCAGGCACTTTCAAATAGGAGCCCTTATCTCTTACACAGCAGAGGTCCTTGTTCAGCTACAACTACATGTTTGTTTGTTTGCTTTAAAAATTAGATTTCCCTTGAAAAACGATGGTTCAAATTAAGAGAAAAAATATTTATAAAACTTAAAAACCAGGTTCAAGAACCTCTGCACTTAAAACAAATTCTTAGGGTTTTAAAAATCCATAAACACTGTGGGGTTCTTGCACTCCTAATTACGAATGTTTAGATTTTGGTGTTCATTTCCTCTGATTGAAATACTGCAGGATGAATTATTCATCCAGTATATACAGGGTCAGGGAACTTAATCCCTTCCATTTATTTTAAGTGAATGTCATGTTTGTAAAAAGTGCCAGGTTGACAGACAAGATTCAACCCTTCTGATAACCCACATTTTGTATCTAAGGCTGTTTGGAAGTAAAAACTCTTGTATCAAGACTATTAGATCAAGTCTTTCACAGATGAAAGAGATGAAAATTAGGTGTTCTCTTTTTTTTTTTTTTTTTTTTTTTTTTTTTGAGTAGCCTAGTTTTAAATCATATAGAGTGAGATTTTCTCTATCCTCTCATCTTTTAATTCAGGTCAGTGGAAGCCTCTGACTGCTTTGTGGGTATGGTTCAAACCTCCCAGAGCCAGAATTTCAGTCTGTGCTGGGCTGGTTCCTACCCATCCCAGTGCTGCCTGCTTGGCTGAGGGCATCTGTGGCATCCACAGAATCATGGTTTTGAGTGGTAAAGCTTTGTAGCAGTGCAATAAAAATGAGAATGATTCACCAATTCAGTGATGACAGACAGCATTGGTGGCCTCTGACAGGTTGCAGCTGGTGGTCCCTATACAACAGTCGCCACATCCTGCCCTCAGTACTTGGGGCAAGATATTTCTGACATTCAGAACAGATTATAAAAACAACAGTTTTCACAGCTGTATTTTGAATAAGAGTGTGTGTGTATGTGTGTGTGTGCATAAAAGGGTTGTTCTGGCTGCTATAAATCTGTGTAGGTATTCTTTTAAATTAAGATTTTACAGAAACTAGTGACTCTTTGGTCAGTTTCCATCTGTTTTATCAACAACAACCCAAGTGACACCTACAGTAGGACTCAATAGGAAACCTGGGCTTCTCCATGAATTATAGTCCAAAGCCTTTGTGCCATAAGGCTGCAGAACATATGTGTGATTGGATCAAATATTTATCAGCAAGCCTATTGATAAAATATTTATCAACAATGTCTGCATTAATGTGAGGGGTTCAGGAGCTCAGATTTGTCTCAGGTCATTCAAAGTCATCTGCTTATGGTTGCTGAGGAAACCCTGGTGGCCTTGTCTGTAGGAGATGCAGGAGGCCAGGATGTGGGCTTGGACACTGCTGGACCAGCAAAGAGATGCCTTGTTGGCACATTGCCTGGCATGGATCTACCCTGCACCTACTAACATATCTCTCCCAAAGCACAGCTGCGGGCTCACAGAGCATGAGCGCCCATAATGAGGAATCCTACTCAAAATGGGGCTTCCAGGCAGAGCCTCGAGCCCCCTGCTTGGTACCAGCCTCCTTGGCAGTGGAGATCCTGAGGAACAGGGTGGATTCACAGAGTCCAAAAAACCTCTTTTGAGGTCTAGAAGCTGAAGGTTTGTGCTGTCTCAATGGGTATGAGACTTCAGGGACTTGTCCCATATATTTTCTCCTTCCAGCACCCACCCCTTCAGAGTTTCTGTACTTGTCTGTGCAGAATATGTTTGGGTTGTGGCTTTGATATCCCAGTATTACAACCTGGCTTCAATTGCTCTACTGCCCCTGTGCAAAGCTTTTCGTTGGTGCTTGTTACATAATTCAGAGGTGCTCATTCTTGTTCCATGTTTTCACATTGGAGAAGCAGCTTTTTATGGCCACACTTTTTATTTCCAGTAAATTCAATGAAATAATTTTCCATGTGATTCAAGAATTGTACTGATTTGCAGTACAATTATTTACAAGTTTGTATTAATTAGTATTATTGCAAACACTGATATTTAGAGCTGAAGCTAAAGTGTAATTCTGAGTCACAGTAGGGGCACATAATACAAGTTACTGGCCAGATCACTTATTTGCATTCTCAAAAAAGAAGGCAAGTTCAGCTTCAACAAATATTTATGGATTTTGAATGATAATTAGGTTGTTGCTGCGGCTGTATGTTTGTACTAATTAATATTCCTATTGGAAGCTTGTGGCCAGGATTCCTTTGCTGTCTCTTGCTGCTTTAGATTTCTGTACAGTTTTACATTGACTGAGTCCAGCAGAATAACTGCTTTGTTTCCCAAATGACAATGAGAGGCTAGTCTAGACAGTGGAACTGTGACCTACCTGGATAGGAGAATCGTGAGCCTGAAAATAATCCAGTGCCCTTTATGAACGTAAATACTGGAAATCAGGCAGGTGCAATCCAGGCAGAAATTGAACAGGTGAAATATTAACACCATTTGAAGTTTTAGCAGGAAAAAAAGTCTTTTTCATTTCTTAGCTTGACACTATTCAGGTTGGGTCCAGTTGTTCCAGTGATGATGCTACAGGACTTTCTGACTCAATACTCTGCTTTCCTATCCAGACAGGAAACATTTCTGAGAAAAAACGCTACCCCAAATCCTAAAACAAACACTATACAAATTGAAACTTAAGCAAGATAAACGGTCTTGGTTTGTACCTGTTGTGCTGAAGAAACATTTATGGGTGTGAAATAAACCACCAAACACTTTTTAGTTAAATAAGGAGTCATTAATTGTGAAATCGTGCCATAGCTGACTGAAGGACTCTCCCTTCTCTATTTAAATAGAAACCCTTCTCTCCAGCCTACAGAAGGACCTAGGAAAATAGCTTGCAGGAAAGGACCCAGCCCTGCAATTGTTTTGTGCACAGAAGCCCTATTGAAACCAGGAGAAGCTACGAGCAAGGAACATTGGCAAATTTTTTATCCCAAGTATCCAGAAAACAAAGTTTTAAAAGACACCATCAATAATACTACTACTATAGCTGTGACTCATGCTCTGAACAAACAGTTACCAAAGAGTTCAAGATGTTCCACCTCCCCCAGCCGCTGTTACCTCTTCACTTTGGGGAGTGTTGCTTTCAGATTTGTGACTGCACCTGCCCATGGCAGCTCGAGCTGAGCCCACCCTCCTTTGTGGCCAGGAGAGGTGAGGCACAGGGATGGGTCTGTCTCTCCTGTCACTGGGATGGCTGTGGTCCCTGCATACCCAGCAGGGCTTGCAACAGTGACCTGTGCGAAATTTGGGAAATTTGGAAACGCTGCAGTTCATTTACTCCAGCCTGTGGAAATCATTGCCAAGTGCATTAAGGTGCTCAGTGAGAGAGAAGGGAGAGGCTCATTAGAAATGCCTCCAGTAGCTCTCAAGTGCAATGATTTGGTGCAACCGTGGGCCTTTTGGAGTCCATGAGCAACAGGAAGGTAGGTGGGCGTACTGTGGGCTTCACAGCTCCTGCCCTGCTCTTGCTGTGCATTCCCAAAACATCTGCTGGTGGTCCCTGTCTGGGACAGGATGCTGGGAGAGGTGTGAAGTGCTGATCACAGAGCAGTAACTGATCTTAAAAGCAAAGCAAGAGGGGCCACTGAACCCCTGAAATTCAGGGGAATGTTTATGGGTTTCTCTCTTGGTGTCTTGTACAAAGCCCCAGCAGCTTATGTTATGCCCGATCCAATGTGTCTTACTCTCTCAGAAACTCTTTTCCCTTCCCTCTCCTTTCAGGCACCCAATGGCCTCCAAGCTGTCAGCAGTTTCGTGTCCGCACCAGCCATGCCTCCCTACGCCACGCCAGCCCAAGTGTCACCTTACATGACGTACAGCGCCACTCCATCCGGCTACATGGCCAGCCACGGCTGGCAGCACGCCGGGGGCACCCCGCTGTCCCCCCATGGCTGTGACATCCCCGCCTCTCTGGCGTTCAAGGGCATGCAGACGGCCAGGGAGGGCAGCCACTCTGTCACGGCCTCTGCGCTCTGATGCTGGAGCTGCTCCAGGAGCACCACGAGCTCGCTGGCTCCTCGCCCCTGAGCCTAGCTCAAGGACTGCTCTCCTCATGCCGGCCACGCTTGGCATTGCTCCTCGTGACTTGTGCCCCGTGAGGCTTTCGGGATTGAAAGAGCCGAAGACCACATCAGAAACTGAGAGAAGCGTGGTGTTGCGCTCTTAAAGACTTTGCGTTCCTCAAAGGGCTCGTGGAGCCTTGTTCCACTCTCTCCTGGTCAAACCACACGTATTTATTCTTAATCATCACGAACTTTCTAAATGTGCAATCGTTACTAAGATTTGTGCAAAAATCAACAAAGAAAAATCACCACGGAAAATTCTGCTATGCCTTGAATCAGCAAAGGTGGTTGAATGGGAAGTGTTTGCCAATTGCCTAGAGAGCAACCCTTTAATTGATGAGATTATACAACCCGCTGTTATTAAGAGGTCCTTTACTTTGTCTTATTGGGTTTTGGTAATCAAATATAGAATGAAGGCAATAGGTGGTGTTCAGATTCTTCTGGCATGTTGCCATCGTCAGGCAGTAAAGTAGTAAGATCTTTGTGATTTTATCCATTTGTAAATAGAGGCTTTTGACAGCATTTGTTTTCACCTTCATTTCTTACCTTTTTTTTTTTTTTTTTAAATTAAGAAGATAATTTCTAGTTATTTTCTATGTCTTTGCATGGTGGGATGATAGGTGATGAGGTTTAGGTAAGGGTTTTTCGTCATGTTTTTGTGCCTACAGTGGAGGCTTCAACATCTTATAAAGTAGTTATGTCTTTGGCAGAAGAGTCAAAGACAGAAATCCAGCTAAGTAACTCTCCACAGTTTTACCCAGCCTCCCAGATTCATGAAACACTACATTAATATGAAGTGTACAAACAGAAATGGGTGGAAAATACCTGAACAAAATAGAAAACTGTAGAGGAAAATGCTGTTAGTGTGCAACCTGTGCAGAGATGCTTAAAAAGCCCTATCAGACAAAAACCCCATTGAGAAGCAGAATTGTACCATCATTCTCAGCTCATTTGTGTCCAGATTATGTTGTAATTTTTAAAAGAGGACCTTGTCTTTAATTTCTGCTTTAATGAATGTAAAGTTTGGCTCTTGGTAAAGTTTACATTGTTGTTCTGAAGCATTTTTTTCCCTTATAGATATACTGGTGGTGGTGCTACAAACAGAGATATTATTTAATATTAGCAAATTTCTTTTCTACATTTCTGTATGCAGTGGCAAGTACTCCGTGCCAGTTATTTTGCTTTAAACTTTAATCCCAAGAGAGCTAACATTCTGATTTTTGAAAATTTACCTGTTTTCCTTGGGCAATAATAAAGTTCTGACTATTATTATGCTTTTCCCATGCTGTAGGTATGTTCAGAATATGAATGTGGAAAAAAAAAAGGCCTTGTGTGACATTTCATATCCATCACAGACTAATAATATATTGTATGTTTTTAAAAGTGTTTTCAATAACTTAAATTACTGTAGACATAGTTAAAGCAAAGGAGAAAATATCATTCTTCATATATTGTTCTATCTGGATCCCATATTAAACACTAATTCAGTGAGAAAGTAAAATACAGTTCCCTCTTAAAATATAGTTTACTTTTTGTGGATTTCCAGCTTTCATCACCAAGGTAGCTGTGGGTAAATTTTCATAGCAATCTACGTAATCAGTATTTATGTCATGTACAGTATGTCCACTGAAATATGGATGGACTCTGCTGGCTGCTGCCACCTTTTCTTCTTGCACTAAAAAATAGTGAACAGAACTGCATTTCTGTAAAGAACACAGATATTGTATTTTGGCCCAAGGAAACAAAGATCTGATCTTGGATGTGATTCATGTTCTTCAGCCTCAAAGGTATTCAACAGCTGTTTAGCTGAATGAGATGCTGAAACCCTTGAAAAAGTATAACACTTTTCCAGGAATGTTTCTTTGAAACCACTAAAGGTAAAGTGCACACAAGTGCATTTCCACTCTGCCACACTGTTAGTGACATGATGGATGTTATTCTACCTTTGTGCTGTTATAGCTGAAATAAGATGAGCCTTAGCACCATGGAAAATAAATCACTTTAATGCTAGACAAGCTGTTCACTAAAGATAAAATGTGGAAAAAAACTAAGAAAAGATCAAGTAGATAAGTGATTAAGTTGGCAAGAGGATTTTAGCTTTCAACTAAGATGTTCTACTGGATTACAGAATTATTGAGTGAGTCTACCTATTGTTTTCCATAGAACTCAAACAAGGGGCACCAATGGGAAAAGAAAACAAAGAAAAAAAAAAAGGAAGAGACGCTTTACAAAGCACAGCTTTTTTGAACTTCAAGACTTCACAAGCCTGTAACATAGTGTGCCTGTGTTAAAAGTTTTCAAAATTTTCTTGAGTAACATGATGTCATTTCTGGAATAAAAGTTGTCTTTCCTGACACTCCAATAAGGAATTAGTGTATTTTAGGAGACAGAGAGAAGGATCCTTAGCTTCTCTCAGTTATTTTCATTATCCTCAGCTAAACCAGGATAATTTATTAAACAAGGACAGGACATTCTGTGAATGATTCCTCCCATGGGATACACCATCATAAACCATTTTTGTTTTGTGTTTGTTTAGGTACAGCTCTCCGTGCCTCTGCCTGCTGTACATGGCACCTTACCCCTGAATGGGAAGTCAGTGGGGCTGCGTGCACAAAGTGCAGAGTGAGCAAAAGTGCCTGACCTTGGCTCTTGGTCAACTGCCTGTGATGGATTTTTTTGGTGTGAAGTTTCACAAACTTCTTTCTAAAATGTAAACCTGCGATGTAGAATACTCCTTTGCCCAAGGACTATTTCACTGCTTATACTCATGGGTGAACTGAAAACTGCAACATGTTCACTTACTAACCACTCAACTCAAAACCATTTTACATTGAATGAAAAAGGAAAAGGGAATTGTGTCCTAAAAAATAATAAATAAGGGTTAACTGCTGCTGTCAAGTACAAGGCTATAAGTCTGGAATGAACCCCAAGGTGAATGAATGCATTTGGGATATATTCAGTATATGTGGTGCAGAATTAAATTTTTAGTTTTTTTCTTTAATCTGGAAAGTCTACACTTTATTCCCACAGTGTTTCCAAAGAAATCAGTGAAGCCTAATGATACTCCCTTCAACCAAATTGTGGTTGCATGGTCCCAGTTCTGAAGATCTTTGATGTAAAACTGAATTTCAGCCCACACTACACAAGGAGTAATGGGGCATTGGGCTGGCATGTTCATAGGTTTGTTTTTCCATACCATGCTGTTTTCTGTTTTTGAATGTTTCTCCTTTTATCAAAGATCAGGCTGAGCTATTAACTGAAAAAACCATGTTGGAAAGGATGTAAAACCGAAGGCTATATATGTATATACAGTATGTTAAAAGCATTTTATTTTTATATTTTGAATGCTCTAAATTAATAAAAGACAAATTATAAAGTACTTTGCTTTAGTTTTTGAAATTATCTTAGTAGTGTCTTCTCTCTGGCCAAGTATTGATAATAAAATGCAACAATGAGGAACACTTGCCTTGAAACCATAAACTTTAACAGAGATAATTTTATTGATTTTAGCTATGAAATATCATAGGCATGAAAAGCCACCGTTGCCAAAATCAGACAAAAGAAAGGCTTATTGGACATGTTAATACAGGCATCCTTGAAAGAGCTGAAAACACATTTCTATTTTTAGATTTTCATTTTTATTTTTTTAAGTTTTATTTTTTTTGTGTTTTGCTTTTCCAATGCATTAAAAACACTTGTGAAGATGAGATTTCACACGTGAAATGCCATTTTCAAATAATAATGCAGAAAGATACTTCTTTAGGATTGCTGAGGAAAATGTTTGTACCTCCTTCAGAGGAAGGACCTTATTGTGAACAGAGTGAAAGCAGTATGGGAGATACTGAAACTTTCAGTAATTGCAAGATATATGCCATTTGACAACAAATCAAGTCAGATAATGGAGACATTTTTATAACAGAATAATGAGTGATTTTAAATTATTCAAAGAGTTTTTCAAAAGGAAATGTAGAATGGCACAACTGACTGCATGAACAGAAACTATGTCTTCAGTTAGCAGAGCAGAATTTACTGTATTTCATGGAGTTAGAATGGCTAGTAAGAACACAAGTACATCCCTGGAATATTTATATTTACAGTGTATTTTTATTAAATTTTAGCTTCAGAGCAACTTTTTTTTTTTTTATCTACAGAAAGGTGCATTTCTTTATGGTGTATGGCTAGCTAATTACAACTGCAGTTGTGCTATCAGTCTACAACTTCTTTTCACAATTCCATGGTGGAAATGAAAGGCTAAAGGGGCAGTCAAGGTGCACTGACCATTTTTATCACAGGATAGCTCTTTTGGGATAGTATATCAAAGTGGATAAAAAGTTTGCAGTAAAATCTCATATGCCTAAAATTACTTTTTTCTGTTAATTGATTTACTCATTTCTTCTATGAATCCCATGTTGGTTTGTGTTTTTATGTAACTTGATGTATACTAATTTCTTTCAGTATCTTCTATGATCTGAATGAGATTTATGTCATATTTATAGCTAAGAACAAGTAGGATGTTTAGCAGCATACATGTTTTTAAGGTTGTGGCTGTCCTATTCTATCCAAACTCCCAAGAACTTGAAAAGCTCTTCCCTGAATGCTGAAATCATACTGGGCTGAATTGAAACTGGACCCAAGACTGAAGAGTTGCAGAGAATGAATCATTTTATTGATGCGGAGTCAATGTAGCTGTCAGTTTACATTAGTTAGTATTACTCCCCTAGGATTATTCTATTTTTTCTTTTAAAATACCCTGAAAGTTTTTACCTTGCCATTTCAGCTTAAATTTTTAAAAAAGTATACGATCACATAGAATGATTGTATGTCAAGAAATTGCACTTTGTCCTTTAAAAAACTCACAGTCTTATGTTTACTTTATATTTTCTCTTGGTCCAGCAAAACAATTACAAACACCAAGTGATATTTAATTATGCACTTACAGAAATGCATGTACATAAATGTTTTCTTGGAACAGGATCTAGAGATCATATTTGTTTGGAATTGTAATAATATCAGTGCAATCTCAGGATATTCGACACTACAGAGGATAAGAACCACTTTTGCTTTATTATAGTGTATTTTAGAATGCATGTAATTTTAAAGAGTACATTTTTCAGAAATGCTACTTGTAATTAACTGTGTCCTGAAGCCACGCATAAACGTATTCGTAAACCAAAAGCATCACTGCGCCACCTGGAAGAAAAGATATAATTTTACTACATAAAAAATCCAGTATTTTCAAGATTTTATAGAATATTTCTAGTGTGTAATATAAACAAGAATATGGCAAGACCTTATTTATGAAATGGATAATTCTACTATTTCCTGAGCCCACTAAAAATTCACTAATTCATGCACCATACCAGTTTGACTTAATATAGATCATGAAGTTGATATAAATAGCTTGTATATTAAATCAAATTCACCTTCAGCGTGATTTTTCCTAATACTTTTTCAAGATTAACTTCTTTTTTGTGGTTCTTCTTAAAGTGAAACTTTAAACCCTAATATATGTATATATGTGTGCCTGTTTAATTAGATTTGTCCATGAAAGAGCAACTTGACTGATGGAATGACAAAAATTAATCTTCAGGATGATAAAAACACTACCAGGTAAGAGTCAAGAGAGTTTTTCACCATGTCTAAAATGGAAAATCACTATGTGGAAGTGAATATAATCTTTCCTGGCTAAAAACCCACAGGCAAAGTTTTGATCTAGTGAAATGGCATTATTTGCTAGAATTGGTAACAGTATAAAATCCCAGCTTGAGAGCCACAAAAAAATCTTTACTGTTAGCCAAGCCAGACTGTAACTGGGCTGTAATTACTGTATGAGATTAAAAAAGGAACATTTAGGAGGGTATATATAAATAACTAAACACATATAGAAGCTTCTAGTTGGAGAACATGGATAAAGAGAACCAGGTTGCATGAGTATAAATGTATTATTTGTGGGTGCCAGCACTGGGGCATACATATCTTCTTGCCTTGGCCTTTGCCTGTTGGTTCAGTTGGTGGCTTGGAGTGGCACCTCTGCTGAACTGGGCTCACTTTTCTAGGGATAGGCTAAGACAACCAGGCACACAGAATACCTACAGTAATTTCACGATTATAAGCCACACCTGATTAGAAGCTGCACCTCCCAGTAGCCGGGCAGACCACGGGATTTGTCCATATATAAGCCGCAATTTTTTTTTTTTAAAAGTGAGGATCCATGTGTAACAAAGTAACAAATTAGTAATAGAATCACGCCAGTGCGGGGTTTGGTGTCAGGTGCTCAAGTTGCAACAGTTTTCATAGACCAGCGAAGCCTTTAAAGGCAGCCCCAGGCACCCTCCCCAGCCGGCTCTCACTTCCAGGTTGGCATTTCACTGGGATTTGTCCATAGATAAGCCGCACCTGAATATAAGCCGCAATACTGGGGTAGGCTGGATTCTTCAATGAAAAAGGTGCGGCTTATAATCGTGAAATTACTGTACTTGAGATTCTTCCTATCATTTATCCTAAGGATCCATCATCAGTCTTGAAGTTCTCTATGAGAAGGAACTCACAGACAGCTAGAGAGAGCAGACATTTGCAAAAGGCTTTGACCAGCAGACAAATCACAGACACAATGTCTAAGATGTGATCTGAACTCAAATTAAGGCTGATTCCAAATCTCATGCTGTGTGATCTGTTTGTGTATCTCTTTTCCTGTAAACACTCACATGTTGGAAGAAGGAATTACCTTCTCAGTCACAATAAAGACTGTATTATTGTTTCATCAGAAAGTTAAACCTGTATGTTAGTTAGCCAACATAACTACAAAAGTATTTAGAATGAAGTTCACATGTAACTGACTTGCTGGATTTGGGCCAGAATGCATAGTCATTTGTAAGATGGAAAATTTTATTCCAAAATCTGCTGTGCTAAGAGGTTCTGGGAAAGCTAAACACTGCCTTCTCTTTGTCTTGTATGTAATCTAGTATCTTTGGAGTGTGAGAGAGAAGGCTTTTAGTTCAAGCACTCCTCGTTTCCCCTCCCCACCTTCTTCCTCACCCTGCACAATAACCAGGCATGGTCTAGTACTTAGCCAGATGGATTGGATATGCAAACATTTACAGACAAACCTAATGCCTCCTTTATACTGCAGAACTGGCTCTGTACCTACTTGCTTTACCTATGTGTGTTTTTGCATATTAAACAACCAGCTTGAACAACTGGAAATACAATTTCATGGAAATGGGATACTGTTCAAATTGGGGCTTCTGCTCTTTTGTCGTAGACTGCCTTTGTGGGCTGACAAAGTCTGAGGGCCCAGTGCTTTGCTTTCACGATTAATCAAAACCAGTCAGGGAAAAAATCCTCTAAAAGCCAAAGAAGATACAGCTCTCAACCACTGTGCTCTCACATTTGGAATAATAATTAGTAAGAAGTGGTCAAACAACAACCCCAGTTTTGAGCTATCCTTGTCCTCTTTGTTTTCCAGGGCCATACAAGTCTCTTCCCAGCTCTGCTATCAGCTTTTATGTATCTGCCCCCATAGAGCATAGAAGAAGAAAATAGCTGGAATTCGATATGCTTGGTCTGTGCTTTGACTAGTTGAGTGCATTTTATGGAGAGACTCTAACCTACATTTTAGGCTGACTTCACATAGGTATGGAATAGTCTTAACGAAATCAAAAGATCACATTAGAAGGAATAAGGAACTTTAAGAAACTTCCAGAAGTTTTACAGTTCAGTCATTTGCATGCACTTTGGTTTGTCCATAAATAAAACAATTGCACAAGCCAGTAATTACTTGGATCTGCAATTCTCTGATGTATATGTGTAAATGATTTTTGAAGACACATATTTAGCCAAATCCATACTACTAGATGATGCTATTTTAAAAAGAAATAGTTAAAAATGAAAGATATTTCGATTCATTCATTTGACTGATATTCATTACATTTCCTTAAGAAAATGAAAAATATGTTAAGAGAAAGCAAGAACAACAGCAAAATAGAAATGACAGAAGGAAAATTACCTGGACCTAGCCTCATGATCTTGGGAAGCAAGCCTTTGTACAGAGCCAGAAATCTGTAGCAGAAGAATAACAAACAAAACATTTCAAACAATATTCTTGATCTAAAAGAAGAACGGAATTGTAGCATATGTTTGTTAAAATGCTGGCAGAGCACTTAGAGGCAATTATTTGAAATTACACGTGTTCAATAGCAAGCTGTATCTGGATTTTAACATTTTACAGAGGCAGATCAGATGAAGAAAAAAGTTAATCAATGTTCAGTCACAAAAGCAATGTTGTAAGCCTAGCCAATCAGAAATATGACTTTAATCAGTGAGATGGGTTTACTTTCAAGACAAGTCTGTTAACAACATCTGCATATAGGGACAAAATGACTGATATAATTGAATATCAAAGCCACAACTTAGTCACCACTTGAGAAATATTTTTAAAAGTTGGAAAATGTTATTACCACAAGGATCTGTCCTCAGTTTAATTATTTCAGTAATAATTTTAAAGGTACAGAGGCTTGCATAATTACAATTAGATTAAATTGAGAAATAGTCTGTTTTCTGTTCATATTTTCCTTTCACAAAATGAAGAATTGAAAAAATTGCACATGAGATATATGAAGCATTTACTTGGGGAACATAAATTTTGACAATGCAATAATCATCTTGTAAGTCTCTTGTAAAAGTTATTATGTAGTAGGAAGACATGTACTTGTAATTCTAAAATAAATTTTTTAAATGTTACTTTGGGCTCTTTTGATATGTGAATTCAGGGTGGCTTAATGGTCCTTGTCAAATCTGAAATATAACAACGTGCTTTTATGAACCCATACGAACTAAAACAGGTCTGGACATTTATTAAAATAAGAATGTTTTACCCTTCCTCTTTATAGACTGTTGCCATAGTTTTAAAACAGGTTCTGTACTTGATCTCTCCAGGAACTGGCTGTGGTCCTTGAATCCTACTTTTTGCAACATCAAAAGGAATGTTAATAATTGAGGCTATTGTTCCCGAGACTAGCCCAATTCCAAATTTCCTCAAAAACTCCAAATTTGGATCCTACAAAAAAAAAAAAAAAAGAAAAAAAGAGGAAAGAAAGAATAAAAAAGGGAAACGGAAAGACCTGTGCAGGTTAAGCACTATAAAGTAATAAGCATTTAATCAGAAAACTCACACAACACACTCGTGTTATTTTAGCGGAACACATTAGGATTTCCTATGCTGGAACTTGTTTTCTTGACAATCCTATTGGCCATGTTTTTACACATGGTCTAAATTGCTGAAGTACACATTTCCTCACACAGGATTTATAAACACAGTTCATAAAGAAAGACTGGTATGGCATATGGGGATGATTTGTATAATTGGGCTTCACAATGTACTTAGTATTACTGTATCAAAACAGGAGAAATCCAAGCACACTATTAGCTAATTGGCCAGAATATTTTACAAATGACAGCAACTTCCACCATGAAGCCTACTAAAACACTCATTTGTGTGTTGGACCCCCAAATGCTAAATTAAATAAAGACTAATCTCAGTCTGCTGCCATTCCCCTCCAGGTTTTTTACATTTATTTTCACATGTAGCTGATCCACTGTACTGAGAAGTGCTAGCTTCCTGTTATTAACAATCCAACTCGGCACAACGGCAAGAGAGCCTCCACGTTCTGCGCATTATAAACGGTGGTAATTCACTCAGCTAATTGGCTGAAGAATTTACAACAGATTGTTTCTGAACCCTACTACGTGCACACGGTAAAAGTTAGAAGTAGGTTAGAAGTGCATCTAAAAACTTCTTTGCTCGCTCACAGTTCACAGTTCAACTGGGTTTTATTTGATCTTTTAGAAAGACCTCCTACTTTGGCATTTCTGGACATCAAAGAACCCAGAGTTTATCTGGGAGTCAAAGTCCCTTGAAGCAGGTTTAATCCTATTTCTCTAAGTAGTGGAAGTCACAGGGAAGTGTGTTCCAGAACATTTCCTATGCACATAATTTGGTTTTGCTATCGGTTTTCAACAGAGGGACACTTTTTTGCTACATCAGATTCTTTATATGGAGCTTACTTCTGTCATGAATGTGCTTTAATTATAGAAAATCATCATTAAAATAACAAATGATCTCGCTGGGTTATAACATCAGCCCAATGTTAAAATAAGAAAGTTTTTGTTTCCTAAACTTGTATGTTTTTAAATGAAAAAGAAACCAAGAAAGGAGTCTTAATTTCCAGATTAGTAACAAGAAAAATAAATTAAAACTTCCTTAATATGCATTGGATGAAGCCCATACAGGTCTTAAGAAAGATGTCAAAATCAAAAGAGCTCTTTATTTCTTGCAGAAAATCTCAATACCTTGATTTCACAAAACATGAAATGTACTGATAACTTAAAAAAATTAGAATCGCTTGTGGTACAAGAATTGTAGCCCTTTATAAGCAAAGATCTTGGCAAAAAAATTCTGTTGATTTTCTGCATGGAGTGATTTAAACGCAAATAGAATAAAGCCAATGTTTCTGGTATCTAGAGAAGAAAAGAAGACCCTTTTGAAGCATTTTGCCCATTCACAAAACTGGACTCTAACCAAATGTAGCATAGTCAACACCAGCTTTGCTATACTTGATTTTATATGATAAACCTCATGAGAAAGGTTTTTCAATGAAATTAATCACTGTTATATCTGGATAATTTCATTAGTATAAAGATTCAGTATAAATTTAGGTGTCAAAAATCAAAAGTAATTTTTTTTTTTCTAAAAGCAGAGCTTAGTGGTTCTGAGGTTACTCCACTACTCATTCTAATCCAGTCTTCGCCTAAATCACCTTGGCTTACTATTTCTTCAAGTCCATTGTACTTTTCACTCTCCATTCCTACATAGAACTTCTATGCTGGCATGGATCTGAAAGCTGCTGCAATAAAATGATTGTCTGCTATTCTACTTGCCAAGCCGAACAGCTCATTTGGGTTTCCCATTTCTTCTTTGCCTCTAGAAGTTCAGAGCCCCTTTCTCTTACAAGACAATGCGCTGCTCAGCACCCCTGGCGTGATGCAGCTACCCTGCTAAAAGGAGGCATGTCTGCAGTGCCTGGGGCTGGCAGTGCCCAACTTGAAATCAGTCTTGGCCACTTGTCAAAGGGGGCTTTAAGAGGTGTGAGGAGATTAAGAAATGTGATAAGAAATGTGGCAGCCACTTGAAGGTGGTAGTGAGCAAAGGGTTTAATGAAAGTAATATTTAAAAGCAAATCTAATTATGATAAAAAATTGCAAAGTAAAAGCTGCTGGACACCTATGAAATGCAGTATAAAAGCAGATGCCACTGAAAAATAATTTCATTGCAAGGGCAGAGGCATAGATGCTACTTCTCTGTGGTTGATACACTAGTGGCCATTGAAAAAAATCTGGCTTATTCTATGTTCAGTAAACAGAGCACAAGGTTGGGTGTAAATGGTCTGTTTAGCAGAATAGACTGAACATATGAAAAATTACTCATTATGGACATTTACAACCCACATATGTAATTGATATCATTTGACCACTCAATCTATAAAATTTATTGTTATTGGCAAAATAGAGAGCAAACATCCCTAACTGGGATGCAAATTTAATGCACAGTTTAGCTGACAGCTAAAAGGCTCATTCAGAGACTTTAACACATTTTCCACTTATGTTACAGACGGTGGACAGCAAATATATATAATCAATAGCTAAAATTATTTCACAAGTGTAGTATTCTTCACAATTTTTATGTATTATAACTTTAATATATTTGCCAACGTTACAAGACTGGCCTTAAAACTTTCTATTCTGGCAAAATATACAAAGTGAACAAAATAGATCTTGTAATGAAATCAAGAATGTGAGAAATCTAGCCAAATTAATGAGAGTTTAATATTTTTCAGACTAACTGCAAACCAGCTTCTACCAAATTCCTTGTACAGTAATTTCACG
>VRYO01001269.1:9318559-9446993 GCA_009812075.1 Sialia sialis | reverse complement strand
AAAAACAAGTCAGACTGCATCATACTCAAAAAAGGGCTACCAGGACCATTAAGGAGAACTTAGAGATTATTTTAAGAATGAAGGAGAAGAAATGCTTTCCTTGTTTAGCTTGCAAAAGAGACACTGCAAGAGAATGAAAAATGAGGAAGAATGTAAAGAAATAAGGTATAAAAGAAAAATATGCTCATAAGTAGAATGTGGTTGGAGATCTGATGAAACTTTCTTGCAACTGAAAGAGTAGAGTCCTGAAACAGTCTTCCAATAAGAACAATGGGGGGGAAATCTTTACGACTTGTAGGGGAGAGTTTGAGAAGTTTATGAAGATCATAGAACAAACCCCATAGTGCCTTAAATTCATATTCTGCAAACATGTTGCTGAAGCCAGTGAAAAAGCAGTCCAGTTGCTCTCACATAAGACAAATCTGAACGAAGTGAAAATGATCTTCTAACATGAGGATGGTAGAACTTGTGGGCTAAAAAGAGTAGGTATCTGAATTCTGGGTAAAACCAAAAATATTGGAGGAGTTATTCCACATAATTTTCAAACACATGGAACAACACAAGCCCCCTAAGCACAGCTCACTATTGGTGAGTCCTGTAATTTAAGAAGTATTCATACAAAATAAAGTGCCTTCTACACTGCATGTCTGGTATGATGGGAATGAAGAACATAAACCTGTCTCAGTTCTACCAAGACTGCATCAGTGCAGGTTCACATCTCCTAGTACAAGAGCTGTCACATCCCAGTCTAGCAAAAGTAAATAAAAAGAACTTTAAACTTTTCTGTCTGCTTTCCAATGTTGACCTGTAGCATTTGATTAGTTCAGAGCAAGCTGGTTCAAATGAAGGTGGAAAGTTGGTGAATTTTGTGACCACAGGGGAGGCTCCAATCCCTCCACACAGCATCTGCCCACGCATGAGACATCAAACTGCTTCACCATGAGAGAAAGGCATCAAGCAATGAGGCCAAGTGGAGATGTGGGAATCATAAGAAACATAAGGGAAGAGAGTTTTTAAGACAAGACAGAAAGACTGTGTGGCCTGTGCTGAGCCTCAACCAAAGAAGACAAGCTCTGTCCTCCATGGTTCAGCACTACAGACCTATCAGAACAAAACAGCTATTCCATAAACCATGTGTACAGGAACATGAGTAATAAGCACCACGTTTTCATTTGAACTTGTTTAGAACCTTGTCCTACGGCAAAGTCAATAAAATCTTTCAATCAAGACCTGCTTCAAATGAAAAGTCACTGGAATCATACCAAAACCATAAGAGAATTGGGTGTTAATGTGCTAATAATGCCACTGTTTTAAAGCAAGAGGAAATATGTATTTATAATGCAAAATTGGGTTATTAAATTCTGAAAACTGATGGGCTGATATTCTGGTCACTGGACTGGATTTTTTTATATCCTCAGTTGGGATTATTATAACATTTTGCAGAAAAGGTCCTAGAAGTGGGGCCCAGATTTTAACTACCCTCCAAAGAGTGTACAGATTGAACACCAATCTTGCAAGCATCTTGCAAATATGTTTAAAATTTTTGCATTGGCCTTGACAATAGCCAAAAAAGATAGAAGTGTTACTTAAACTCTGGCTCTATCTTTTTGAACAACTGAAGGTATAATAGAGGTAAAAGTCTGACAAAGTGGGAGGGTAAGCTGCTGCACTGAACTAAATTAATTTCTTATTGTGATAAAATTTGCTTTATTCTCTCTCCAACATCTTTCTAGTCATTGTTACCCTCTTAACCTTTAATGGAATTTCTGGTATTCCTTAATGTTTTCCATAGTGCTACAGATCTGTAAAATAGTTGTAATAAAGGAAGAATTACATTACCTAGCAATTTTTTCGGTCTTTAAAAGGTTACCTTAGAAATCAATAGCTTCCTGGAGTCATAAATAAAATAACTACTTAATAGTAACTATGCTTTAAATAATTTTTAATAGAAAAAACCCAATAGCAATAAAGTTTAATATAAATGTTGCTGGGTGTACTAGAGTGGCTAGCATACATACAATTTTGCATAAAAAACCCGATTTCATACTGTATCATATGACTTTATATAAAGTATGTCCACCCAAAATGTTTTTAAAAACACAGCATAATTTGTCTTTTCCTCTACAGTTGTATCAAGTTAATAGCTTTATGCAAAAGAAAATTTCTCAGAATAAATGTATTTAAAACATGCTTTTGTGTATATAATAACCAATATTGTCCATCTGGCAAAGATACACTTTAATTGAAGTTACACAGAAAATAGTCAAAGTACTTACCAGATGTCTCAATAACTCTAAGATAAAAATATATGCTTGAAACAAGATGTCTGGGAACACATGAGCAATATAAATTTGCCCCAAAAGTTCATCTGTTAACCATTGTATTGGCATCATCATTTCTTTCCTCCAAGTTCAATCTAACAGAAAGTTATAAACTTTGACTTTTCATCTTCCAGAAATACCAGCTTTCTTTTGAGAAGGGAAATAAAAAGAGAGAAAAAAAGAAATAGCAGGACAGACATGAGAACACAGTTGACTAAAAATGAAGCTGTATCTTCAACACTTAACTTTTCGAAGTTATTTTAATAACTTCATTTTAATAGCTTTGTTTTTACTTGCAAAAATGCACACCAGATAAATACAACGTTCCAGTAGCACAAACACATTTCTTCTTAGTACAAAATCTCCCTTGTCTATTCTCTACACACTTTTATGGTACTATAATTAGAAGCTTTCAAAGAAAAGTTCATTATAAACATAAAAAAGCCCCTACTGGAACCTAGAAAATTCCTCTTTTCTTTTTGTGCTTCCCCAACTTTCAGAATCATTGGCCTGAATGCAGTCTTCCCCTAAATCTCACCTGTCATTTAGGCAATGGAGAAGGGACAGCTTGATGCTGGTTTGGATGAGGAATATTATTAGAAGAATAAAGGTCGGAGAGTGGGCCAAAGGAAGCAACATGGAAAAATTTTCCTTTGGGGTCATGGCCAAATAAAGTTAGTGGAAATTTGAGATAGGCTGGATTCTCTTCAGGTCAAAATTCCATTTTGGATGTTAAAAATTGTACTGGCAGATGACATCTCACATTGAATTGTTTCATTATACAGGTTCTTACAAGGACATTATTGTTCAGACCTGTTCTGGCGCTGAATTCTCCTAATGTAGAATACAGCTGATGTCTCAAGGTAAGTTAAAGTCATCCTGATGTCCTTGGAACAGCAGTAAATTTAAAGGAATGGTGTGAATAATAAAAGAATTCAACTATTTAATTAAAAGCCTCACATGTTTGCAGAAAACTCGACTCTCACATAAATGTCCAAGAACTAGGCAGAAAGCACCCCACTAGGAGAGGAAAAGTAAGACATCAAAGGAGCTGTGAGCTTATGATGTACAAGAGTTTGAGAGAAATGAGTTTGCTTAACCTGGAGAAAAGAAAGCTGAGGGGACTTAAGTTCTGTCTTCCACCATCCAAAGTTTATACAGGACAGTCAGACTTTCTCAGAGCCCAACAACAGAAACATGAGAAGCAACACACAAAGGTTGCAACAGGAGGATTTGCCTGGATGTAATGCAAAATTCTTCACAGTGAAACATTTAAGGACTGGAGGAGGAGCATAGAGGGGCTGCAGTCTCCATCCTTTAAGATTTCGGAACACACCTACACAAGGCATCTGAACAATCTGGAGTCAGATCTGCTTTGATGAGAGATCCCTCCCAACTTAACATCTTTTTATGACTCTATAATTATGTGGAATATCATGGGGTTTAAGTCAATTTAATCAATTTGAGTAAAGGAGAGTGATTTGAAATTTATGAATTACTCAAATTGGTAGGAGAAATCAGACTTGGGTTATTATTTTTAACTAAATACATGTTGGAATCTAAAAAACACATCAGATTTACTTTGTCCTGTTTCAAATGAAATTAAATAGAGAGACAGAGGAAACATCATAATATGAAAAAAAGTAATTATTAGGAATCTTCTAAATATCATCCACCTATTCTTCAGTGCCACTTTGCCATTAAATAGGATTTTAGTTTTCCTGGTTTTATGAAATAATTTTGAGATAAGTGACATATGTCACTTGCATCTAAAATGCCAGTGCAAACAAGAAGATGACATTACCAGAACTCCTTTAGGATTCTGTTACAAGGTCACATCCTGTCACTTTATACAAATATTATTCTTCTGTAAAGGAATTGGAATGTGAATGATTAATTGCAGACTAAGGACCAGAATCATATGCAGCCTTTTTAGAAAGAAACAACAAAAAGAAAGAAAGGAAAATCAAGACATTCTGTATAATAACTGCCTTTAGACACATTTGGTGCAACTATGGAAACTTCAAAGTTCTGAAGTAGAAGACTAAGAAACATTTGCTCTTAGCACAATGGCTGCTTTGATAGATTTAGAAATTTAGGATGATGTGCTTAATAACTAGGTTTTAATTAAAAAGGTTGAATGGCTCAAATGAAAAAATTGATGTAGTGAAGTATTTTGCTTAGGAATGTTACTAAAATCCTGTTCTACAAATCAAAATAAAGGATAATTAAAGAATATCAGATTAGCATTTGACAGAAAATAAACTTTGATAGGCTAGCATCTATCACTGTGAGAAAGCTGGAGTGAAATGTTTTGCACAATGAGGAGTTGTATCCATTATGATCTTTAATCTCTTAAAAAGGGTATGGAGAACAGTGTTCTTTGGAGCACAAGAAAACTGGGCAGCACTTCAAACCTACTAAATAAGTACTTATTAGTGGCTTCTTTAATGGCTTCTTGTGTTAATTTATTAAGCTGTTAGTTGTTTTGCAAGTTGCTAGGCATTTTCAGTAAAACAAAATATTTAAACCAGAGGCAATTATGAGGCTAAAATATAACTTAAACTATTTTATTAATTCTGACAATATAAAATAATTGCAACTTTTTTTTCAGTAACATTTGATACACAGGTCAAAATTAGCTTAACATTTACGAGCCTTATCCTGCATTTCTTAATCAAGGACAGTTTTTATTGTGCTATCAACAGAAACTTTCCTCCTAGTAAAATTCAGAGGATTAATATGCCAAATAAGTTTAAGATTCTAATCTCAGTCAGTGGGGGAGAAATAAAATGTTTTACGGCTGCCAGTGTCCCTACTTATATTTTTAACGGAGGAAGCGTGGGGTTTTTACCTTCACTGCCCTTTTGGGTGTCTCAGCCAAGACAGGAGGAAGTATTCCTTTGTAGAAGCCAAGTAATCTATCAAAGAAAAAAAAAGAAATTATTTTTGTATGGATAAACAACATATCAATACCATACTGACAATTCTATTTTTGCTTTTGAGCATTTCCAGGCACACAGACAAATAATGATATTCTCTTCTTACCTGCTAAACAACTAATGTACTAGCATTTATATCATGTGCAGGTGAGATGATACTAGGAAATCAGAAATGAATATGTAAAAATTCAGTCAGAAATTGCATTTATAAGGTGAGGAACATTTTTGACTGTGAAAAAGAAGTATTATTTAATTGCTTTAATTTGCTTAGCAGAGCAATGTTTATATTAAAAACTAAAGTCACAAAATCACAAATACAGATTGGAAAAAACCGTGACTTCAGCAAGTTGCTTGCTGAATTCAAAAAACACTGCTTGCTCATTCTCAAATGCTAGGTCAGACATATTTTAAAGTTTAGTTTTAAACTTGACTCAAAATGTTATGAAGTTTTTTTCTTTTAGCAACTTAGTTTTAACTCAAGTTACCTATGTAGAAATCAATAAGGGAAAATATGTATGTCATCTTGGAAAAAAAAATTTGGGCAGCATCTTGTCACTATGTGCGTGTGTATATATATATATCTGTATGCATACACACACATATACACATATATACATACATACAAATATATATATATATATATATACACATATACAGCCTGCTACATGCCAGCACACATGGCATTTGCAGGCAGCCTGAGCTCTCCTCACAAGGCTAGTGTAGATAGATAATGCTGGGTCTTGGGAAAGCTTTTAATGGCAAGAAGTTTTCAAAATCCCCATGTGAGTAGAAACAGACACAGTCCTTGTCTGCAAGGTCTGCACACCAAGCTGTATGGTGCATGGTGAGAGCTCAGAAAGGGATCTAATGGAATCACCAAGAGGAGTCGTAGAATTATCAATATTGGAAGAGACCTTCAAGATCACCCAGTCCAGCCATCAACCTGGCATTATCACTGCTGCTCCTAAAACCCCAAAACCACATCACCCAGTGCTAGACACAGATGCCATCTCCAGGGCTGGTGACTCCACCTTTCTGGGCAAACTATTCCAATATCTTTCCACCCTAATAGTGGAAAAAAGCTTTTCAATACCTAATTTGCATTGTCCTTGTCTTAGCTTAAGGTGATAAGTTACCTTGTTAGCCAAGAAGAATATATCCTACAATTCCTCCATCTTCAGAATGTATACACATTCATTCAGGACTGTAAGAGCATTCTGTCTACACACACAAAAAATACTTAAAGCAAAGCATTTGTGGTTTTTTAAAATGTTGAAGGGTGGTGATGCTGGAATGTGACGATACACCTTTCTAAAGCAGCCTATTATTTGGGATTTTTTTGCAGAATGTGTAAGAGATATGACATCAATAGATTCTCCTATAGTTAATCTCTACATGTCAAAAGAAAACAATGAAATTCATATTCCCCACATGAATTTAAAATGCTATACCATTTCCCCCATTCTTCTTCAAATGCTTCTCTGGAAGCATCTCTTCTGCTTAGGTTTCTCCAATATAAATAAAATAATTTAGGCCTTGTAAGATGCTCTGGGAATATTGCTTATCCTTACTCTGAAGAAAGCAATGTATGAACTCCAGTCCATGACAAAAGGACACTTTGAGCATTTAATGCAATGATGGTTTCATGAAAAAATACTGAAAGCTAGGAGATTAAGGAATCCAGTTGTCATCAGATGTTAAAATTCCCCCATAGTCTTACTTTTCAAACATAAATATACAAACATATATTTATGTATCTATTAAAATAGATATGGATATAACAATATAAATATACTGGATCAGTAAAATCATGCAATCATAGAAATAGTTTGGTTGGAAGAAACATTAAAAATTAGTTCTAACATTCCTTCCATAAGCAGGAAATTTTCCACTAGACCAGGTCACAATGAGCCTCATCCAGCCTGGTCTTGGTCTTTATTCTCAGTCCTGGGCTTGTTTTAGTCTTTAATGGTTCATACATGTTCAGAGCATACTGCTGATTCAGCAAGCAATTGAAATGTCAAATAACTTCAAGAAGGTGATTCATACATTTTAGTGTGAGTTCAAACTGAAACTAAATTCTAAGTAGGATCAGCTACAAGAACACAGATCCCTGTAAACACTTCCTTTCAGCTCAGTCTAAAACCCTGCAAGCATATCTACAACAGGCATCCTGCTTGTAATTTCTACTATTCCACATGATTGGAACTGGAAAATTAATGTCCTTCACCTCTTTACTCACTGGTGTAGCTCTCACTACAAAAAGCTATGGTCTTGGTCCAGATTTTTTCATTAGTAAGAGATTCATAAGCAGTGAAATATGTAGTGTAGAGCAACAAATCGGTTTTAAAAACACACAGCAGCACTACCCAGCCTTACAAAATACAAAATGTTCCTTTTCCATGTTGCCTTTTTGTATATTCAAAATGCATGTAGCTATTGGATATATAAACCTTGTTACACTTCCACAGTCTCTGAAGATCTCAGAGAAAACTTCTCAGAGAGAATGTGGAGAGGAAGGATATACTAGGAATTTGAGCAACACAGTTGTCATCCTAGCAATCTTGCAAGGCAGATAGTAGCTTCTAAAGAAAAATACAGCACTATATCAAAAGTCAATGTTGAAACACCAGTGATTCATGTCACCATTAGACCAGGCAGTGGATTATTTGAAATTCTAAAGAAAGAGGAATTGAAAATAAGAAAAGCAATTCTTAATTGCTTCTGAATCACAGAAAGCTCAAGGATGCAAGGGACCTCTTAAGACCATCTGACCCATCCCTTTGCTCAAGAAAGGCCACCTAGAGCCAGTTATCCAGGACCATGACCAGCTTCTAAGTATCTTCAAAGAATGACTACCCTTTAAGGAAGGAGATCCCACAACTTCTCTGGGCAGCCTGTGCCAGTGCTCAGTTACTCCCACAGTAAAAATGTGTTTCCTGATGTTCATATGGACCCCCTTGTACTTCACTTTGTGTCCATTGCCTCTGGTCCTGTCACTGAGCACCACTAAGAAGAGCTTGGCTTCATCTTCTTTGCACCCCTCCTTTAGGTACTCATGCCCACTGATCAGATTCCTCTGAGCCTTCTCTCCTCCAGACAGCTCTGTCTCTCTCAGTCTTTTCTCATATGAAAGATGCTCCAGTTCTTTAATCATTTCAGTGATCCTTAAGCTGAGCTCTTTGTGTTATGTCCATGTCTCTGTTGTACTGGGGAGCCCAGAATGACCCAGCACTCCAGCTGTGGTCTAACCAGTGCTGAGTGGGGAAGGAAGTAAACACCTTCCTTGAACTGCTGGCAGCTAAAGCAGCCTCCTAAAACAGCCCAGGATATCAGCAGTCCCCTTGCTGGCAGGCCCTACTGATAGCTCATGGCCAGATTGGCATCCACAAGGACCAACAGGTACTGTGCTGCAAATCTGCTTTCCAGCTGATTTGCCCAAATATAATACTGGTGTGTGGGATTATTCTTCTTCACACACAGGACTTCACACTTCCCCTTGTTGAACTTCATGAGGTTCCTGTCAGACCATTTCTCCTGCTTGCCAAAGTCCACCCAGCTGGCAGCACGACCCTCTGGAATACCAGCCACTCCCCAACATTTGTATCATCAGTAAATTTCCTTCCTCTGTGGAAGCAAATCTCTTCATGGAAAACAGACAAGAAGGAGTTAAGGTCTATTCCTATGGAACACATTAAGTTAAGAAATCTAAAAACACATGAAACTTTGAGGATATACATCCATATATGCAATATGTAATTCAGTAAACATGGTAAGAACTAGCTCAGTATTTAATTATGAGCTGTGGTTTAGGTTTTTTTTTTCCCTTCCTGATTTGAAATAGAAACAGAAAAAAGGTTAGTAAGCACAGCCAGTGAGATGAAAGGAATAAATGAAAGGAGGAAGTAGAAGACAATCACATCCCATCACTGCCTATTGTCACTGACTAATTTTTTGCATAAAGTGTAGTTGCTTTTAGAACCTCCTGTGCCTGAGGTGGAGGACAAGCAATTGCTCTCAACTTTTACAAATAACATTTTACAAATTGTACCCATTAAAGATAGTTATTTCAATCTTTGCAGAATGAACCATTTGCTTAATTAAAAAAATTAGCATGATAGTAACAAAAACTTAACTGGCTTTGCCAGTCGAAAAGCACATAGACACACAATGATCTTATACTTCAGTTTTGCTTGGCCAATTGAGTTAGCCTATTTGCTCACAGAGAACAAAATTTTTCAAAGTCATCTAATGAATAGTGATGACATTTCACATTTGAGAGATATTATCACCTGGACTCAAGCCTTCCTTCAAAAAACTGGCATTCAGAAAAATTATGAAACAGCAGCAACAGCAATCACTGCAGGGTCTGATAGAAGAAAGAGGAGATGACATCATATCCCTAGCTAGAGACGCTGGAAAGAACAAATAAATTTCTAACAGAAACACAGCTACATCTTATTTTGTTTCAGCATTAAGGGTCTAAATGAACATCACCATTCAATTGTATTCTGGGCAAGAGCCCAAACTCATCTTAGCAGCAGTTGATTTTGAAACATTACAGTCAATCACATCTTCTCAATTTGTTCTTGCAGGCTTTCCCTATCCTTCTGGTTTCCATTTCTTGTTTGGAAGCCTTGAGTCATTCACCCTGGCAAGACGACCAACCTAAATCAGTTATTTTCTCTGAATTATACTGAAATTGCGATCTTGCTTAGCTTGTTGTTTTCTTCCTCTGCCTTTCACATAATTTTCCCTTTAAGGATCTAATAAAGCTGATTGAAGGCATAAGCACAATATTCCCTTTCTTTTGTTGCTGTCAAACCCAAGGCATTTACCCACATTGTTTTATAATTGAAACAAAAAACCTCTTAGGTCCAATTCTGCTTTCATTACCTCTGCATTATCCCAAGTATAAATAAAAGACCTGGCTTTCAAGACCACATCAGTTACATGAAACAAATGCACAACTTTCGGATTTTACAAAATGTTTTATTTAAACAAGGAGGAGGAATTTTTAAGATATGATTGGTAAAAAGGTGGGTGTTGTTCAAAAAGAAGAAGAAAATATGTCTAAATATAATTAAATTTGCTTAAAATTTCATTTGTATCAGGAAAACCGCACCTTTCAATTTCAAGCTATGTAGCATGTTTTGAATTTAGTACTAACAGAAAATAAATAATTGGACACAGGGCAATATTACTTTAACATAACTATAGTGTGAAGTGATCTTTGTGTTGACCTAGCTGGATATTGAAAAGATTTTAAATTCCCAGAAGTTTCAGAAAAACAAGCAAGTGCTTCATGAAGGCAGGCACAAACTAGTACGTAAGGGAGAAGAAGGGACTTGTATTTAGCCATTTATTTTGAAAGCTGCTAGCCACTAACCAGTTCACACATGTAGTCCACCCTCAATCCCAGCATTTCCAGCTATGCTGAGGAGGTATGCTAAAGGGAAGCTGTGTCATTCTGGGACAGCTGGCACAGAGTTGGGCATACTTGAGAAGATATTAAAGGTTGGACACATTCACAGAAACTCAGACTTGAACACTTTTTGCTTTCCAAAAAGCATTTCTTTTTCTTGTGAAGTACGTTGCGTATATTGTCCTACTGAAAGTGTTAAATACACATCTCTATAGGAACCCCATATAAACCTATCAATGGCACAGTTAGCTAAACTGGCTTCTGAATTTCTATTATGCAGCTATATTTCTTTATTTATTCTGTGTCTGCCCTACAGATATCTGCCACTTTAGATGCTGGCACTAAATGCTGGGTCCTTATTTTCATAGCATATTTCACTCTCTTTTTACAAAGCTTTCATTGTAATACCTGAGAATTAAGGAAAAATAAAATTTGCAACAAGTAAAACAGAATTATACATTACCCTGTGCCTGTAGCAACACTGTTACATTACATGCTAAAAGAAGATCAAGCCTCCAGCTATAGGAATACTAGAAGCAGACCAATTAATGAAAGAAATCTGTCAAATAAGTTAGGCCAACACAGTGTATGAAAAGTGACTGGTTAAAAAGGAAGAGGCTGTCGGTGAAAGCTATTAAGATACTTCAGGAAAGTACTAACAGTGGAGAAGCTGGCTCAGAAGCAATCAGACTGGCCAAGAAATGGATTAATAATCAGCATCAATCCCCCTCACTTATTCGAAACGACAGTCATCACTATTTACTGCATGTGGGTCAGATTATGAAGTTATTATGATCCATCATCCATGTGACTGTTATTCTTACTGAGAAATGAGTCTTTCTTCCATGAGTTTTAATCACCTCTCAATCTCTCGGTGAAAACCCTTGCTAATATTTGGCTTTCTAAGCTGCACTCTGAATTTTTATGAGTTACAGGACGCACCTAAATATAAATCCCTCAAGAAAATGCAAGATGAAACTTTTTCCTTCCTTACTTGTGTCTGTGGCAGAAAAAAAAGAGAGTTAAAAAAGAATATTTGTAAAAATTTCTTTCTATTCAAAAGATGGTCTTTTATATTTTTAAACTTTTATATACTATTTACATATTTCTCATATACTTTTTGTGTTTTGCTATAACCAAGCAAGAAAAAAAAATCTAGGAAGGTAAAGATGTAGCCTCACACTATAACACACAACACAGCCCCAACAGTTTCCCATGGGTGGAAAAAGGACATCTTGTTCTGGATTTTTGGCCCCAAGGATGATTATAAATTACAGTAATTTCACGAATATAAGCCGCACCTTTTTCCTTGAAGAATCCAGCCTACCCCAGTAGTGCGGCTTATATTCGGGTGCGGCTTATATATGGACTAATCCCGTGGTCTTCCCAGCTACCCGGAAGTGCGGCTTATATTCAGGTGCGGTTTATAATCGTGAAATTACTGTAGTTATTTAAGTGGCACATTCTTACTGTGTACTGCTCATCTAATATATTGATGTGAACTAAATTATACTGGATTTAAAAAAAATGTAGATAGGCTGAGGCCCTGTGCAGCTCGGCTGGCACTGCCTTCAGGGAATAATGGGGCTGCCTGGGAGCGTGGCAGGCAGTGAGGCAGGACCTTGTCAGCTGCAGCATCCCTGCTGCAGCACCCTTGCAGCACCCCTGCTGCAGCACCCCTGCAGCTCCCCTGCGGCTAGCCTGGCAAAGCCCTTGCTCCGCAGGGCTCCCACCACTGCTGCCTCTGCCTTCCGAGCACTTTCCTTCTGGTCTGGCCCCAACACCACTGAACCAAATACCAGTTTGGCCCTTGCTCCTGAGAAGCCTTAAGCTGGTCTGTTTGATGTGCTTCCTGTAGAAATCAGTGCAAATGGCAGCGTTATTATCACTGGCAGCTGGTTTAGTCTCTTACAAAATTACCTGCATGTAATCACTAGCTGGGCTGTAGAATGGGTCTACATGTCTCATTTCTTACAACTGACAGCATTTCTTCCCCCAAAGACTTTCCCTCTAGCTGCCCCTTTGTTTGCAAGAGGAACAAGCTACAGACATGCCAAAACAGCTTTGCCTAGAGCTTCTGAAACAGAAAAATTCTTCATTGCATTTTGGTTTGTCAGGATTGGCAGAATGTTTCATTTGTTCAGAAGGAGTTTTAGTTGTTCAAACACTAGAAGAGAATTTATGGGCTTTTTTCTCCTTTTGCCAACAGCACTGCCATAACTGGTACAACAGGAAGCAGTCACTGTTTTAAAGTAGCTCCACACCTATGTCTATTGAAGCTAAAGAATGTAAGAAAATGATTTTTAGTCTTGATACCAGCGGAAAAAAATAGATGTTTTGGGAGATATGCTTAGAAATCTGTATCTGACAATAAAAAAATGAAAATCACAGAGAGGATAATTACATATGTTTTCTGGAAAAGACTGACAACATTTCTCTGTGCTAAAATGATGCTGTGATTCATTAAATGAAAAGACATGAGATGAACAAAATTTCTGTGCTTGCCCTGGGAATGTGTTCTACTTAAATTGGTTCTGACTTCATAAAATACAACATTAAGTTGTTTTAATTCCATCAGAAAAAATGTGGCTCAGGAAGGAAATTTTTGATTGCAAGTTAATGTTAGCCTTCTTTGGAATAAGTTATACTCTTCAATATCCACATACACAATCCCTAGGGAGTTATATGACGCCATGTATTCTTTCCCATCTGCTAGTTAAATACGAGATTCAAGAGGCTTTCAGTGTCATTATACAGATTAGTGACTCCCCCAGAGGAATCTAGGTTCATGATACAGTGAATAACTCACAATGAGATTCTGAAGACCAACATTCAGAGATCATTTTGTATTTGTATGAGTTTTGCACCTGCAATTATTTGTGCTTGTAATTTAGGTTACTTAGATGTTTTTAACTTACAGATGCAATCAGCGATGTAGATACTTAAACTGAACTGAACTGCAGGCAACCATAACTGCAGGTGCAAAATTTTGTCTGCAATTATTTGAATTCATAAACACATCCATCTCCCAAAGTCTAAAGTAAAACTAGGCCAGTAGTGGTTTTATACAGTATATTTAACAAACTAAAATATTATGCCTAATTTTCCAAATTTTCAAAAAAGCTCATGACCACTCTTTTTAGTATTAAAAGGAATAGGGCATCATTACATATATACAAAGATGAACTAAAAAATTTGGTTCCACCTTTTAACATCTTGACCTTTGGGGTGTTTTTCTTACTTCCTTTACGGTATGTGTAGCAGGAAAATAAGGAAAGATCCCTGATTTTTTAACAGCTATACTGTTGATAGGTGCACCAGCAGAGAGCAAACGTGCTATATGCCCTTAGATCAAAGTATGCAGAATTTGTAGCACTATTCAGGCAGTGAATAGCACCATGAACATGTACACATACTGGCACTTGAATTTCCACCTCGCAGGCAGTTGTGGCATCTAGACATACCATGGGAGTGAAAGAGCATTACTGCACAGATGTGTGAGGAACCCCTGTATGAAATGGCAACTGCCTGCCTGAAGACAGACAATACCTGTGTTTGTCATCAAATATGGATGTTCTTATACAAAAGTTATGAGAAGAGTTTTAAGTACTTGAGAGCAAGAAAATAACTCCTCAAAAAGCACAAATTTTCTACAGTTACAGCTACTGCCCTTAGGTACAGAGGCAGTGTCACAGATCTTTTCCTTCACCTTTGCAGGGCCATTGTGATACAGTGTGGGCACAGGTGTGAAACCCAGCTCCAGCCCCTTGTTCCAGACAGCTCATCCCAGCCCAGGTTACACTGCTTAAGAAAACTCTGCCATATGAAGATCTGCATTACACACTGACAGTCACGGATGCAGGAGCAATGCCCAAAAGGATACCTCCTACTCTTCATGCACCGAAAACATCCTAAAAATACCATATGAATTACAGTAATTTCACAATTATAAGCCGCATATCCAGGTAGCCGGGTAGACCACAGGATTTGTCCATATATAAGCTGCACCTGAATATAAGCCGCATTTTTTTTTTTTTTAAAGTGAGGATCCATGTGTAATAAAGTAACGAGTTAGTAACAGAATTGCGCCAGCACAGGGTTTGGTGTCAGGCGCTCAAGTTGTAACAGTTTTCATTGACCAGTGAAGCCTTTAAAGGCAGCCCCAGGTGCCCTTTCCAGCTGGCTCTCACTTCCAGGCTGGCATTTCACTGGGATTTGTCCATAGATAAGCCACACCTGAATATAAGTCGCACTACTGGGGTAGGCTGGATTCTTCAATGAAAAGGGTGCGGCTTATAATCGTGAAATTACTGTAATACATTTTCCTCAGTGTTACTCTCATCTAAGAACAAAAACAGTTAAGAGTAACTTAATTTCTTTTTTAAAAATCACAATACATTTTAAGCATGACAGGTCCCTTTTCAGTCAAGATGCAGCAATGTTTTCAAATAGATTCTATCTTCTGTACTCTGATAGTCCCAGACTATGATGATATTTTGCTTGTCCTTTGTGCACAATTTACAACATAAAGCACTATGATGTCATGTGATTGCTTTGTTAGGTGACTAACCTTGACTCTGAGTTTCTCTAAGAGAAAACAGATCGGGAAGGTAAGGTTAAATGACTAAGAAATTAATAAGTTTTACCCAAGATTTAGCAAAAGATTAAAAAAAAAATTTTGACTATTAAACTATTAGAAACAGATTTTTCAAGGATGTGCACCAGGGATATACCTTTATGATGAAAAACCTGCTACAATATTGTAATGCAGAATTGTGTAAATATTTTTTGTGCCCAAATCAACAGGCAAGGCATATGTGTGAACAGTGTAGAAGTTGCTGTCCTAAATATTATTAATTGCTAATTTTCCTAATTGTTATTATTATTGCTTTTTATTATTCAGTGATCTACTCTAATTTTATGTAGTCTTGTCTTACCTGCCAACTGTCCTCATCTGCATAGACATCTGTAAGGAAACCTGACAGGTTTTTTCTTAAAAAGTAATGGAGTCTGTTTCTTGGTGATGTGGCGGTTTGTACTGGATTATTTATTTTTTAAAAAAGCCTGCAATGCGCTCTTTGAGCAGCAGACCTGCCTCAGCAGGTTTAACCTGAACATCTCTTTTGAAATGTTTTCTTTTTCTCAATATACTCTTCTGATCCAGCACTCTTCACAACTTGAATTCTTCTGCAGAAAAGAAATTTTGCCACTTGGGCATTGAATAAACAAAACAAATGAACCCTCCCTCCTGAGTTACTTTTAAAAGCATAAGAGGTATTTTACCCTGAAAAAATGAACAATTTGTTTCATATAGCAATTCAAGTAAATACAACATGTGCTATTTTACAGTCTACAGAGTGATTTTGTTTTTGTTTCAAAACTTTCTGTATTTCATGACTTAAAATAAAAGTACCTTTATAACCATTAACATGTCAAAAAGAAGTAATTTTTCACCAAATTTGCTTTTCTTTTAGATCTCTAATTTTGTCTGAGTTTCCATAAGAGAATCTTTTTTCCCTTGCAACTCACAAACATGCCACGAGGGTTGCTTGGTAACCAGCTCTGTGCTGGATCTAGAATTTGGACAGATTAGCCAGAAATTACCATCACATCTCTACAGCAGCCTTGTTTGCTATGATCTCACATCTGAGTGTAACTGCAGTTTGCAGCCACACTCTTCCCTCTTCACCATCATCAGAGAGCATTACAAAGTCCATACAAACAACACTAGACACGACTCAATGATTGCCTGGTATTCTACAGAGATGATGTAGAGACGTGAAAACCTTGCCCATGGACAGTACAGCCAGCAAGGACATAAGAACACATCTATGTTTTCTTAAATGGAGTAACAGCCTGATTCCTTGAGAACAGCTGTGGAAGACAAGAAAGTCTGTGCTACAGGCAGTTTTGAAGATGAGGGTGGGCAGAGAGCTCCAAGTACAATGATTTGGGCTGTAATTGTATCAGGTCTTGAAGGAACACATGGCAAAGTCGTTTGGAGTGCTGGGCATCCACAGGCAATGCTCCAAAAAAACAAGCATCCAACTTGATCAGCGCTGATACACAACACAGTAGGTTCTTTTATGGGTTCTGTCCTGCTATAAGGCAAAAATGCTGAAAATTCCATGAGTGTCAGTGAGCTTTTATAAAAAGTGTGTCTATATTTCAAGAATAAATACACAGTTAATTATTTTGTACTGAAACCATGTCAAACTGGCAACATAGCAAAAATCCCCTGCAAAACTCAGCAGTGTTGTCAACAGCCTTGAGTTTTCCCTTTGGATTACTGAAAATCAGACAAGGATATCACCTGAAGCCAGCTGAAGATCATCTAAAATGTTGCATAAATAAAAAACAGTGAACTCATAAATTGATAAGCAGAAGTATTTCTGAAAGATGTAGTTCATCTTAACTTTTATTCTGTCATGATACACTGATTGGTTTATGATGAGTTTTTCCTCCAGGGAAGAACATTTGTTTTAGTAAACAAATTTTTACCCTTTCTCTTGTGATAGTGAGTAACACAGCTATGGACAGCTCTCCAGTGATTCACCTCTTACTAAAGTCAGAGTAGGCCTCTTTATTTTAATAGCATTTGTACCACATCTTTTGCAAAGACATTTTGAGAGACTTTGGAGCACATAATTACTCATTTTCTTTCAAAGACTATACATTCCTTAATTTTTTTCTCTAAGCATCCAAGACCTTTTTGTACCTGTGGTTCTCCATTTACATTTTTTTCCTTTTTTATTGATGAAAGCTATAACCCCAGTTCCAAGTAAAAAATCTTGTTGCCATTTGTTTTCCAGAGACAGAACAGAGCAAGGTAGTGTTATATTCAGCTTTAAGCAAAAACAGTGAATCTAACTTATGAATACTGATATATGTCTATTATCCTGTACAGATCTATACTACTAACAAACACAACCACCCTTTCATGAATTCCACATTTTGATTCAGAGTTTGTAACAGAAATTATTTTTTTGTTTAGATACACTTAAAAATGGCTACAGTTCTGATAATGAATATCTAAAACTTATACTTGGGGACATAAAAAATCATAAATAATCAATAGAGTGGAAAGAGAAATGCAATGCTTTCCACTGTCTCCAGGGTCTGCCCTACATGGACCCCTTAGAAACCACAAAGCAGTGCCCTCATAATGTAATGAATGCTTGTACTTTGTAGGAGAAGTACATTTACCACGTATACAGGGACAGAATGAGGCAGTGCATGAAGTCCTGGGATTGCAGCTCGAGTCTGCTACCATTTGAGCTAAAGCAGAACTACATTAGCTGGCACTAGCAGCACTTCATTTATCCTGGCTGCAGGCAGGCTGTCGTAAGGCAGCAGCACAGCACACACACAGCCACAATCACTTTTCAAGCAAAATGAGTAGAGAAAGGAGCTAAGGAGAAAAATACAACCTTGTATTAAATTTAATGTATATACCTGTCTAATTAATTCATTTTTCAAAGTTATTTAAGCCGCGGGGAATGAAGGTTTCCTATGAGACATTATATTCAAGTGGCACTCCATCACAGCAAGTCAAGCACATAGAATCATCTTAGAGATGACAGATAATAAAGTAGTACTTTAGATTTTCAGCTTATTCACTCTGTATTTGTTTGTGATGATGTGGTAAAAAAAATGCTTCGGATCTCATTTTTAACCATTTTACTGGACATCTGGTGTTTGCTTCTTAAAGTTTCACTATTACCAGGGTCACTGTAATTCTATAGCACATCTGGGCCAAATTCCCTGGCAGATTTTAGTGAATTCTGTGGCAGTGGAAACATCTGTTACTGTGCACAGTTCCACACACAGAGAATTGTGAGGAGCTGCAAAATTTTCTTGGACGTTTTGCATTTTGGTGTCCAGGAAATTACCCACTGGTAATGGATGATCTTTTAGTTGGTTGTTTTTTTTTTTTTTAATCTTCCGTGGGATATGTCCAAATCAAGTAAAACCACATAGATTCTAATCACTAACATTTTATTTTCATCAGTTATTAAAGAAAACAGTGGTGCCTCAGTCTTCATGTTTTTAGAAGTACACACAGCCTTTGGAAACATTTTCTTGGAAGTGGGTGAACTAATGCAATGGGAAACTGGCCTAGTCACTGAAAATGTTGAGAACTGCAAACAAAGCCTTGCCCAAAGAGTTGAAGAGACATTTAGCAAAACTCTGTCTTGCAACAAAGGTCCAGGCAAAGTATAGCCTTAATTCTTATCTTTTAAGGTAAAAATAGAGATTTAAAAAGTGGAGCAGTGTGATACATCTGCCATTTGTGCACAACCAGCTTTCGTGCTAAAAATCTTTATACATTTAGTTATGGATTATAATCTTAAGCTTCAGTTATTCTTTTTTAAATGAGTTGTTACAGTGAAAGGCCTGTGAGAATGAATGTTCTGGAAGAAATGGTTTTTTACTCCCTAGATTCTGAAGCACTTGTGCCAACTGGTTAGGATAAAATCAGTATGTTACAATTGCCTGGACTTGATCCAAAAATTTGCTTGCAAAACCACAAAAAACTCCAACCAACCAAAAAAAAAAAGAAAATTCTAATGCCAGGTTTCTTTCCAGTAGTGTAACACATCACTGATTAAATCACCAGAGAAGTAAGCTCTATTTGTTCTGTTACTTGCTGAGTGACTGAGCAGTTCATGTTGCATGTGCTTGGACTGTCAAAGTAAAATATCATTTACATCTCAGCCTAATTCCTAATCTGAATTAAAACCTAAATTCTTGAGAATTATAGCAAAGATAGGAAGGAAGGGAGGAAGGAAGGGAGGAAGGAAGGAAGGAAGGAAGGGAGGAAGGAAGGGAGGAAGGAAGGGAGAGAGTGGGGATATGACAAGAGCAGAAAAAGGTAAAATGCTACACCTGTGATGGATGTGAAATGAGCCTTTATGGCTTGAAGTTCTTTTCAGGGTGACTGAAGATATGCTCAAAAGGGATAAAATTCCCTTTCACTCTGCTATATTTGTTCTCATACAGATTAAACACCACAGTGGTCTTGAAGACAGGGAATATGAGCAGCAGTCTAGGTGGAATGCAACGAAGAGCTAGAAAGAGACAGAGATGATGCCTGGAACAGGAAACCTACGATATACCCTACCAGACTGAGGGAGAAATTCTTTCCTTCCCCCCAAACTGTAAATAGGCAAGACTCTGAGCCTCCAACAATAAACCAATTCCCCCTTCCCCAAATGGATTTCCTTTTTATGTCAAAAGACTAATCCATGCTATCACATCTTCATCTGTATCCAATCATGCTTAAAAGGAAGGAAAAAACCCCTCTCTATCATGCTTCTAGTCAATTGTGCATTAAGAAAAAATAATCCCTCTTGATCCCTGACAGTGACTTGCTGAAGCTCTGAAGCATGATGTAAGTACAGTCATTACTCTAATGCAAACGTCCAAGTGTTATGGTGGGTTCAGGGCAGTGCAAGATTTCCTGTTCTCAAAGCTTAATACATGACAGGATGAGTTACGAGACCAGACTGCAAACTCAGAAGGGACTCCTTAGGAGACATCATTTACTCATACAACTTTTCACCTAGAAACTACATTGAATAATGTACTTGAAGAAAAGACCGAAGTAATGGCCCTGCAGCAGAAGTTCTCCAGATGATTGTTGCAGGGTTTTTCTGCGCTCAGTGTTTGAACCCTGCACTTGCTTATCAACAGATTCCGGGTACTGGCTGTGGTGAGCAAAGTTGAATATCCATGAGCTTCTAGGTGCCAGAAAGCCTTTTCTATACATGAAAAATATATCTATCCATAGCAATCAAGTAACTTTTATATATTCTCTTTCACAAACAGAAAAACTTATCCCCTCGATTTTTATGAACAAGATTTATCTTCCTGCCAGTATAGTTTTGTGGACCTCTCAAACGTCTTCATATCTCCTCCATATTTTCTTTAACATGTTGATTTAATTCAGTATTTTATCAGTTGTGTTACCAAAGTTATATAGAGAGGCAAAATTCTGTACTTCCTTACTATGCCTTGGTTGTGTATGCTTTAGGATTGCATGACCCTTTTTGCCATGATACAGCACTATGAGTTGATGTTATATAATACCTTTAACAGTTTTTTTCACCGAAAACAATGTTGTCGGCATTGTTGATGTAGTAACTATAATCTCAATTCTGGTATCCCCTCGACTTACTTTGTGTTTGGCCATATGAGACTGCCTTTAGCTGCACAGTGACCATGAAATTGGGTGTAATTCTAAAACAATAATCTGTTCTCACTTACTGCCCCTCCAGTTTCTGTGTCTATTCAAACAATTACTAACTTCATTAAGTGTTCGCAGGGAATAAAACACAATACTGATTCTAAAGGAATAGGCCTGGGATGAATTATACATTTAATTCTAGAGATAATAACTGCTTTGAAGCATTCCCAAACCAAGCTTGAGAAAAACAAAGACTTTAACTGATAATATTTTGGTATGCATATTTAAAGTGTGTGAAAGTATTAGTTTCACTTCAGGGATATTCTGAATTCCTTCATCTGCCGGGCAGACAGAAAATTCACCCTACAGCCAGTAGAATCACCCTGAAAAGATAACTAGGCCATGATTCCACAAATCCAGTTTGGCTCATTTGAAGCTCCATTTGGTGTATTGGTTTGCTGAGTGAGACTGACTTTTTGAAGAAATTATTTATAAAATCAGTATTGAATATTACAGCACTAAAATCATAGAAGGTGAAACCATTTTATCTGATTTATGTTATCTAGGTAAATTATTTTGCACGTGTTGTAAAAGAATAATCCCATCAATGATGGGATTTGTACTCATAAAGGACAATTATAATTTATTGCATATCTCAAGAGATTATATGATAATTATTTTCTTTCCATTCAATAGTAACACATACCACTTTACTTCCTTACGTGAAAAAGGACTTCCTAGTTGTGATGACAGAAAATGGCTTATGAAAATATTAAAGACTTATACCACATGGCCAGGTGGTTTTCAATCGAGAAGGTAGTGAAAATTAAAGTGGAATTAAAGTCAAAGTTTTAAGCTAGTCTTAGTGATAAAAGACTTAGCAATTCTTTGCCATATCTTAATAATTCTCTGTCACATGGTTTCATCTGGTTTGTGTTGTTTTTCCTCATTTTGCACTCTCCTTTATGGTATAATCACAGCCACAGTGAGACATTTTGGTGCCCAAGGGAGTATCTCCAAACCCTGAGCACTGTCCCCACCAGCCCTCAGCCAGCTGCCCTTGCCATTTGTGTTCTCTGCTCTGTCTTCCCAGGCGGCAGCTACAGCAACTGAAATTAACCATATTTACTTCCAACAGTTTTGGCTACTTTTGAATTCTGGTTTCACACACATTTGAGACAAGTCAGCACTGCTGTGAAAGAAGAAATAATCCTGTTTCGCTCCTTTTCCTTTCCCAGCTGCTCTGTCCTGCCTCCACAACAGCCTATCCATTCTGCTGGCAAAGGGTCTGTGTGTGACATGATGACAGAGAACCTTTCTGGATTACCAGCAGGTTTCTCTTAAGAGGCCAGGTTGATATTAACACAATCATTTCTCCAACATCCAAGACTCCTGACCAGGTGCAGAAGGACATGTGCTGGCACAAAGGAGTGTATGACACAAAAGCAGCAAAGCATGACTCTTGGCACAGCATACACCACTTCTTGTTCTGGTCGCAGAGCTGGCTTAAACATCCATGAACCATGGCTTTGGTTAGACAGAAATCAGGATGTAGTGTATTATGTTTTCCTCTTTAACCTGAGTTTGGATGTATGGTTCACATCTTGCTGTGTATTTATACTCCTCCAGCTGTGCTACAATAATGGCACCTCGACCCTCTCATCAGGCAGTAATTTTGAATTAAAATGCCTCTTCTAGGGATGGCTTCTAAAGTACAGCACATACCACCTCGTGAATGTGGTAACCGATATGTCGACATTCCAGAGTGCTAAATAGGTGAGGATGTTGGCTTTCAGGAACAATCCCTTGCCAGATAATACTTCATTATCTGACAGACCATCTGGTTTCCAGTCCATCAATGCTATATTACTACAGTCAGCTCTCTATGCTTGATTATTGCCCAACATTTGTATAACTTTGTAAATAACAGAACGCAAAAAAAGAAAAAGAATCTTCCACAGACTGAACAAGACAAATCTCCACTTGCTTATGTACTTGTCATTGTCATTTTTGGATAATGGCCAAACAGTGGATTTTTGTCCATGTGACTCGTGAATTCAGAGTACAGCATACCCCATTGTTATCAGGAGAAAGATCACCAACTTTTAATTGCACAATATATATAAACACAGCTGGCCTCGTGACTCATTTTGTAATGCAATATGTTACTCCCTAAAATTCTGTTTCAGGTATGACCTCAAGACTCTTTCTATTCCAGTTGTTGAAGTCTCTGAGATTCACTCCTAGACTACCAGGAATATTTAAAGAATATTTTTTATCTTGGATTTTAGAAGGAATGTGAATGAAAAGCTGTATCTATTGGATATCCTTTTGGTGTCTGTTCAGAGCACCCTGTCTTAATAAGAAGAATGTGCAGTTTATAATTCCATAAGCAATGATAGCTGATCTCTTTACAGTAAAATAGGCATTTCTTCAGTAGGAGGAATGTGACCATGGCAACATAATGACATTGCAGAACTCGATCAGGAAGAACAATATTAGCTGTATTTATTAAGAAAGTATATCTTTAATTATGAATAGAAATAGTGCTTTAGTGCAGTTAAAAATGTAATGAAAGTTTTATAAATATTGTATTGACTTTTAAGTGAAGCTGGTCCTCAGTTCTTGTTTGTTACCAGCTCTCAGAATTTGACTTTTGTGCATAACTCCCCTTTCCACAGGAATCAGCAGTCTTTTTTTTTTTTTTCTGCAGTTTTAAGGTAAAATTCCAGTTATCACTCTGTAATTGATATTGTCATCCCTGCTAATACATGGTCTTAGCACTAATATCTGGTTCAAAATCTGGATGCCTAACGAAACTCTACAGCCAAATGAATAAAACTCATAGCAAAATATTTCTGGAAAAAAATTATGATTGGCTTCCAGTGAAAAATACATCAATAAACAATTGAATAGATGTTCAATGTTTTTTATATTCTTTTTCCCCCATAAATTGAATGCTTTTGTAGTGGGCACTCTAGCCACTCATGATCACACTCTTACTGGAGAGGTCTGAAGTATTTTTTCCAATAATGAAACAAAACTATAAGTATAAGCAAGTTAGGGTGTTTAGACCAGGCTTCCTCCCACGGAGGTTGGTGGTAGAGAGAGAAGTGAGCACTAAGTCTCATTCAGGATGCTCATTCAGGCACCTGATGTGTTGCTATGCTGGGTGAGAAGCAGGTTGATGAAACTGCACAGGCTCAAGCTAATTCCCACAAGCAGGGCAGAACTGGATTTCATGAGCAGACATGGTGCTGCAAAGAATACACTTCCCATGACTCAGACATGGTCTGCAGACCAGCCACTGGACTAGAGCTACAGAAACTTTAACATCTCACATCTTCTTGGGTTTTAAACGGTGGTTAGACCATACTCCAGCAAGTGGGACCTACTGGTTCAGAAGGAGATAGTCTTGAGTTCCTGGTCAAGCCCTTTAAGCCATTGTATAATAGAGAATCTATTTCAGAGGCTATTATTTCTAAAATACAAAGTAACAGATGCAACCGTACTTTATGTGGTGCCCAACCACATGGGTGTGTTTTAAGCACGATCTGGAAATGCTTAGAAGTTGATTGATTGAACCTACCAGCTGTCTCCACCTGGCAACTGCATGACCTTTCTGACAAGAAGAGCTTTAGGCTTAGATGATAATATCATTATCTGGACATGGCAGGTTTTTTTTTTTGTTTTGTTTTGGTTTTTTTTGTTTTTATTTTTTTGTTTGTTTGTTTGTTTTTTGTCTCATCAGTATCAAATCCTGATCTGGTGTGGTTGAAAAAGAGAAGTTTAATTTTTGTTACTTCTGTTTTTCTCCACTGAAAAAAATAATCACAATCTAGAAAAACAGTAGCTTATAGTTTGTTCATGGAACCACACATTGGATTTTAGAGCACGAGAACTATTGATACAGATGTTCTGGTTAAAGTGAAATGTATTTGTGCAGAACCAATTTTATAATCAGCTTTATTCACAAGCAATTCATACCATAGATTTGCAGTAGCTGTTAATACAGTTTTCCAGTCATCCCGTGCCCATACTCTAAGTTGCAACACGTTGCCCTTAGTCCCAGGGTCTGTCCTGGCAGGACTTTCTGGAGATCTGTGGACACACATGGTGGTGCTCTGACCACATCTTCCTCCCTGCAGCACTCTGGCCAGCTTCATTGTTTAAGTGTCCTCTGGGTAGGATGATGGTCTCTCTAGGCTGCTAAGCAAGCTTTGTGTTTGGCTCTAAGGACAAAGCAGATTTCGTCCCACAGTTTTAAGGGTTATACAAAGTTCTGCTAAATACAAATAGGTGCTTAGTTTAGTTTCTTTTCTGATGAAATACTGTCAAGCAAACATATGAAGTCAGTAGCAAACCCTGAGGGCTAACAGAATTCTTAGTTCAGCTGTTTTTCAGTGATGGGCAAGCACTGTCATTCGGATATTTCTGTTATAGTTACACATACATAAGCACTTTTTAATTAACTTCTTCCTGTGAGAGAATTTCTATTCACAGGTGTTTATAAAGTGGTCTCATATGAATCACAGAAGCAGAAGCTTTGGTCATGCATCAGTTAAGGTAGGAAATGTAGACATCCAAGGCTATCTGGAATGCTATCAGGCATCCTCACATTTCACCATTGCTATTTGGAACATTCTCTATGACAATGAAAACTCTTATCTATATTTCACAAATGGAAATTAAACATTTTAATTGAAAATATTAAGAAAAATAGAACAATAGATAGTGATTGACCCATATATTATAGGTATTTTCTACAGTCTTCTCTGAATTCAAATTTTATACAATTTCCATGTGGATTTGCAGAAATGTCATTTAGACATCTGTTGCCACAATCCATGCATCTGATTTACATGACAGAATTACAGGTTTCTAAATTCTGCTTCTCTTGCTGAATATCTTAAAACTTAGGGCAACTGTAAAATTAAGAAGTGTGTAATTTAATATGTTGTCTTAAAAACAGGCTCAAGTAATATGGCAGAAAAACCTTAGAAAGGTAGTGCAGAAGAACTTGGTAAACAATGTGTAAATTTACAGGTCACTAATGAACATGGAAGAGGTGAACTGTTTATATGGAGCCTACGGCACTGTGGACTATATATAATGATCACCCAGTGGGACAGAAGCAAATTTACATGCTCTGCTTTGGAAGGCAATATGAGCTTCATTTTGAATGAAATTACTTACCTGGCACAGAAGGAATCAAAGAAGGTTTTGAGGAGCAGACAAGCAGCAGCAGAATATTCTGCTCAAGATCAGGGATTTTTTTTTTTTAATAGAGTTTTTGAGCATTCGTATACTCTAAGCAATAAGAACCAGGTCTGCACACTTTAGTTTGCATTCAGATTTGCTCTCTACTGAAAACCAAATACTATTGCTTATAGAAAGCAGCAAGAGTACATTTGTGTAATCTTTTGGTGCAGAGTTCTTTTGCTCTTTTTTTGCTCCTCTTACTATCACAGGTCCCCAGACCCCTTCTCTATCAGATACCCCCCAAGAATGCATTTCATTTAGGAAGTCTCTCAGCATTAACACACCAAGCTATCCCAGCTTCAGCGTATTTCTACTACTGACCCTTCTCTTCTGACTTTTTTTTGGTACATATACACTTGTTTCCCTTTATATATCTGATTTAGGCCACTGGAAGCACAGAAGGGGCACTAACATTTACAAAGCAATGAGAAAGAATAAATCTTTATATCATACTGCCACTAGCTAGAGTATGAAAATGAAGTCTGTATAGCAATTACAGGTTGAACTTGAGGGGATCAATTTTAAGGTAAAAATAAGCGTTTGAGCATTTAACATACTGCCTTATGGTAAGATGATAGTTCCTCTCCCAGGTGCAGGATGTCTATCAGGTTATTTGAAACTGGAGTTGCTATAGCAAACATTCTAGCTAGTAACTAAACAGTTGTGCAGAACTTTTATGGATGTGGATAGAAGCAATATTTTAGTAGCTCCTACACAGTTTAAACTGTTGTCCACACAAGGCTGGTAACAAACAAAGGGTAACGTTTGTACGGCTTACACCTTAAAACTGTGCCTTACTTTTCATATGTCTACCTAAATTCCTAAATCCTGGAATATAAAAAGGATCTTTATATCAGAAATTATTTTAATGCATTAGAAATTATTTGAGCACAATCCAAACTTCCCTAAAAATTTGCAAAAAGCCTGAAAAACAATTCAGAGTTTGGCCACAGACAGATTCTATTGTCCCTGATAATTTTTTAACTCGATCTTCATTCAGACTAGCTTCCAGAATAATGCCAACAAGCAAAGAAAGCATGAATCAGAGCACAAATATCAAAATGGGGTGTAGGAATTGCTGGGATCTTGAAAAAAAAAATCTGTAAGAAATACTGTATGAATTTGAATCATGAGTGATTTGTCAAGTTCTGTGGTCAACTCTCTCTATGCCTCTGTATTTAATCCAAACATTTGCACAGAAAATCAACATTAAGATATAGATAAAGTAAGAGTTCCCCTAAAATTACTGTTTAGGTGTAAACGTGTATAGCAAGGAAGGAGGAACCGTATTTTAATGGCAGCCTTGGGTTGTGTTCCTTAAAAGAAAGAAAATTGAAGACTTGATATAAAGACTTTAGCCAATGGAATAGTTTTCACTGACTTCAGAAGCATGCGAATCAGGCCCCTAAAGTAACAACTCACTTAGTCGTGACTGCTAAATTTATAGCACTTATTTTCTTTGAGCATAACAGCATCCATTCATCACACTGCAGTAACAAAGCTGTAACCCGATCTATGACAAATATTACAAGCCTAATGGCTGATGTCCATTACTGACGGGACCAGCTCACCATTTAGAAGAGATTGGCACTGAAGGATTACTGAGCAAACATAGCACCTGAAAAAACTTGCATGCAGGAGTCTGTCATCAGGTGTGTGATCGAGGGCATTATCTGAGAACGCTGGCTCTTATCTTCGGTTGGAAACTGCTGGAATTGCCAACAATTCTCAACAAAGAGCTTCCGTCATGGAAGGCTGATACACCGAGCCAGTCTGGTGGTGCTTTACCTTCCCAAGGCTTCATTCCTTTTTATGGATCACCTGAGACCAAGCAGCACACCAGTCTTTAATAGCTTAAATAGCAGGACAACCTAGCAAACTGATGACAATCAAGGGAAAACCAATCCTTTTCGGTAGAAAGACAAAATTCCAAGCATTCCCCCACAGTAACTTAGAAAGACCTGCTTTAAAAACTGCATTTTCCCAAACAGGATGCTGAGAAAACTTTCTTGCCACCGATTCCTATAATTTTGCAACATTCTCTGTATTAAACTGCTCACCAGCTGAGTTTTCACCTTTTAAAGCAATACATTTGTTCTCAGGAACATATTAAATTGATTTTCACCCTTTTCTCTTATGCAACCCTAGATAAAATTAAAACTATGACATTTTGAAGAAAATAAAAGAAAATTGCTATTTGTACAAAAATGCACTGTTATTTTTCTTGTTGTCATATACAGCTTTGGAAGTTATTAATTACTTGTAACTATTAACATGAGTGGTCATAGACATTTTACTTTCCCCAAAATTTTGACAACGTATTTAATTTGCAGAGGAGTTTTTAAAATGTAACTGAAAGTTTTGGTTTGCCCTTTTACATACTTCTTACAGAAAACCTAAGTTAATTTGATATTTAAATTAAATCACCCATTAATTAAGAAAGTATGAAAAAGTGAGATTAAATACTTTAATATGCTGTGACCCAATAAGAAAATCCAAATACTACTCAAGTATACAATTTTGCATTTTCAAAGACAAAGACATATATATGAGAATATTTTAAAATAAAAGCTGAAATGTTAATTAGCTATAATTCACCTTAATCCATAAAATTTAGGCCAGATTTAGTCTTCTAAATCACAGTGGCAATCAAAATAATACCTACATATTAAATGGTAAATCAGACAGAAGAGAAATGGTATTTTCAATAAAAGTGGTGTAGAAAAACAGCTCTTAAAATGCATAAGACATTTTTGATGAAGTATTTTATACTTTTGTATTTTATACAGAAAAATAGTTGAATTAAGACATATATATATATGGAATATATAATTTGTTTCAAGAAGGGTTTTAAAAATTAAAGAAGGTACATTTATCAAAATTTATTTCTTAAGTCAGGATATAAAGTTAGTTACTGTGGGATTAAAATTGTGGAAAAAACAGTTTCATTTAGAAATGAAAATTTTTCAGTAAGAAATAATTAAAAGTTTTTATTATTATTAAAAACTATGATTACATTATTATTAATGTAATAATGTTTAGAAGTCATTAAGTATTCTAATGGTGAGTGATCTGAGCCTATACCTGTATTAGGAGGCAGCAGGATTGTAGAAGAATTTATCCCAGCCATAGAATTTAACTCCTACAGAGAACAGCAAAGAGATGTATTGGGTTTGGCTACCTAATTCCTATGCTGCAGAGGTGTTTATTTATTATGGAAAAATTCCATTTGTCAGAACGAAATAAACCCTAAAAAATCATTCTGTATTTGAAACAGTGTATGACAGCTACAAAACAGTGTGCATGCAAGTTCAGGCAGAGCTAAAATACACAAAAATAGACAAATACTGAAGGCAAGCTATGTAAAAAAAGCATCAGCATTGATCTTGTATTCATAACTGGAGCCAATGCTTCAGTCAGAATTACTGCCCCATGTGCTGCATGAAAACTTCAGAAATGTGCTGCTAAGTGCCTGCTGGCTCACTGTGAAAGCAGCTCTCGAGACTGGATAGACAGCAGGCAATGGTGCAGTTTATCTGCGCTTATATGCATTCCTGTCAGGAGATGCAGCGTGTTAGACACACACTACACTTGATACAGACAGTTTTGGAATTAAATAAAAGTGTTTTTATTGCATTAAAGCTAGTATTGATATTTATGGGGTAAAAAACCACAGCATGCTGTAAGCTGCATAAACAAAGAAAATGAAAACTAAGAAAAACCCCAACTTCATATGTATTTAGAATTTTATTTTATTTGACGGAGCCAATAACATAACAAGCAAAACAAACTATTGGTTTTTCACAGTTCGATTCTCTGAGTCATACGGAATGCAAAGTGCCCTGAACTATGAGTTAGCATTATACAGAAACACACTTTTAAAAAACATTTTCATACTCCATCCTAATTCCATTTTATCTTGTTTTATTTAAGATGCATTCCATGGAAAATCTATGTAACTGTCAAATATTCGTAGCTATTTACACTGCCTTTTTATTTTGATTTGGCACACTGTTTTAGAGGAATATTTTCTCTTCCATGCTTCAAGCATGGATATTCTCAACATCTGGGTTACTAAATTTCTTTCAGAATGTGAAGCATGATATACAGGAAGACTTCAGTTTGGGTAAAGAGCATTGCAAAGAGAAGAGGGGCTGGTGATGGTGTCAGGGATGAATGACCAGCCTGTCCAGCAGTTACTGCTGCCATGGCAGCTCTACGGCTCAACAAACAGACTGCCTTGGGAACAAAGGTGGATTTTAGAAGTTTCGCATATAATGGTCTTTAACTTCCGACATTAAAAAAAGAAAACAAAGTAATTCATTAGGAAAAAATTTGAAGAGACCTCCACTTTCAATAATACAAAATTGTTACTAAAAGTATTGTAAGTAATATATTGTTAACCTACCCTGAAAACAAGAAAACTATGATTTCTGAAAAAATCCTACCTATAATAATAGCTTGCCATAGTCTTAGTACATCTTTGTAATTTACAGTTAAAATAATGAGCAAATGTATAGTATGTAAAACTCAGTTATTTCTGAAGTGAAAATGCTTCATCACTGAAAAAAGTACTTAATTTGGCATAGAATCTTGATCCACGTTTTTACAGATGTAAAAATTTTCAAATCAATGAACCATCTAAGTTACATATAAATAAAAAATTGTGTACTGTAGTAATTAAAAGGATTGGCATAAAAGAGACAAAGCTGTGTTTTCAGATGTAACCAGTAAAGAAATAAATTTAAGTGACGTAAAGACACGTAGGTTAGTCAGAGATATAATAGTGCCATTATAAGTAAGTATGAGATACAGTCTAAGAAATATGCTAAGTGTATGTTGTTTGGTTACTTAGGTCAGGACACAAAAAAATTAATGAGAATTTTTTCTCTCATCCACTTCAAACTATGGCTTAGAAACTTTTATTTGGAAAAAAAAAAAAAAAAGCTTTTGACCTAAAACACTGTTGCTCATTTTCACAGGCATGCTTTCTACTAAAATAAAAACGCTTTACTTTGCATTTTATGTTGTCTGCCAGGTATTTCCTGTGAACATCCCATCTAAAATCTCTTGGTTCTAGTAACTAAAGTCTGTAAAGAAAATCCTGGCAAAAGTGTAGTTCTAAGCTTCACGAGCAGCCATTTTAAACAGAAAGCTGGTTTTGTTGTGTTGACAATCACATTTTAAACTGATTCCTTCCAGATGAAAAGATGCTATTTCAAACAATGTAATAAAAGTGTGAAGTCAGCTGTTCTAAGGATATAAAAAAGATTTATCTGTTCTCTGGTCACTGTTTTTTTTCCCCTTGATACACTGGAATTTTTATTTTAAAGAAGAGGTTATCAAATAATAGCTACCAGAAGCCCAATTACAGAGAAGTAAATAACCACTTGTCTTTTGAAGAAACACGCCACATACCTGCAGTTAATTTTGCACCTCATGATGACTCCACTACCATGTTTATGAAATGTTAAATGCAATGGCTAGATTTACATAACTGATAAACAACTAATTCTTACAGCTGACTGCTGACAATCATCAGATTTCAGAGCTATTTCCTTCGGTAAGAAAGAGGTTTCAAATAGATTTCAGACTTTTTTATCTGTCTGTAACTGGGCATGACAGCCTTGCCCCAGCTCAGATTTGAGAGGTAGCCCCACATCTCTCCATCATGGTTTGAATCAGTTTCTCCTGTTTTAAATACAGTTTTCAGTTCTGGAGACATTAATGGCACTAAAGAGATATCATTTCAGAACAAGGAAGATTTTTAGGGACAGATCCCCCAAAAAGCAGCATGATCCAAAAGTATGTCTGAAGCTAAATTTGCCATTTAACAGTAATTGTTGAAACCTTTGTTCAGGGGATGTGCAGCCCTGGTTGTGCTGAAATTTTTGTACAGCCCTACGGGAGCCAAGGAAGCCGTGGAGAATGCCAACACCTATGGCACAGCCTGTAAATTCTTCCCAGTTTCCTGACTCTAGGTGGCTCTCAGCTCAGCAGCTCTGAGGTTTTAGAGCTCAGAGGCAGCACCATGTCCCTGCCTGAAGTGAGGAGAATAGTGCCAGGCAGAATTGTCTCCATCAGGGAGCAAACCTCTGCTTGGAGCAGCAGGGAATGTCACAGCTGTGTTTCACCTTTGTGAAACACTGCAGTCTTTCACACAGTTACTGAAGCAGGAGAAATTCACGGCAGCTTTCCTGGGCTGCTAAATTTGGCAGACATATTCCTCACTTTCAGAAAACAGAAACACATTCAGTGAATTTGATGATAAAGCATAGTATGGTGTTTTCCACACACTAGACTGAATAGAAGATTTATTATAACATGACATTTGAAGCCATCAGGAACCTAACACAGCAAAATGACAAATATCCTCTAATGTTAAAATAATAAAGATTAAACAATTTTGTTCCATTGAACTTCTGAGCAGATAGATTAAAATGTATTGCAAACAATTCTTGTAGGTATATTTTTACTACTTTAATATAAGCATCTTATGATGCAGTCATCTGATTCCTGGGAGCTACTGCTATAAATACTAACATTAATTATATTGTTCTATTATGTTATTTATGTTATAGTATTAGAAAACAGAGACACTTGAGTCATCATATCTTTCAGGTTAAAACTATATGATTATGAAAATACTTGAAAAAATACAATTTGAACCTTTAAAAAATGCAGATCAGACATGTGAGTACACCTCCAGTGGCCTTAGCAAATAACAACTAATGCCAGTTAACATGTGGCCCATTAACTTCTAAGACACTTTAAAGATTTACATAATTTTATTGTGTTTTGTTCCTATGGGAAATAAATAAGCATGTGTTCCATCTTTAAAGCACATGATTCTCAGGAGTGATTCTCTTTAAAAGAGTGTTCTTGTTTACTGCATTGACATATATATCAGATTAAATTTTGCAAGTAAAATGTGTGTCCATCTGTAATAAAAATGTGGTTAGTCAAATGCTGCCCTTAGTTACACCACTATAATTTCAGTGTATTTCAGACAACTACACACATAAAGTTTTTCACATTCCAAAGCCATTTTTTTATGTTTTCAAGTGTTAACATATGAAGATGGGGGTAGGGAACCTCTAGTCAGGAGCAGAGAATTCTTTCCTGAATGGGATGATGAAAACCTCATGACAGTAACATCAGTAAACACTGCTGGCTCTGGAGACAGTCCAGTCCATGGAACAGGGAGTAGCCTTGCACTCAGGATATCCAGCTTCAGGCCTAAACCTGGCACTACATCCATGAGTGCCCTCAGACAACTACAGTAATTTCACGATTATAAGCCGCACCTGAATATAAGCCGCACCACTGGGGTAGGCTGGATTCTTCAATGAAAAGGGTGTGACTTATATTCGTGAAATTACTGTACTTCATAAAATGAGCTGCTGATTAAATCTCCAGAAAACTTCTGAATTAGAAACCTGGATAAAATAATGCAATTTTGTGTCCAACATGTGTTCATCAGAGCTTTACCATTAAGGTGCTACCATGGGCCAAATAAGCAAATACCAGGATGCTCCCTGGTAACCATCCATGTGCATGCTCCAGTCCAGTTCTGCTTGACTCACTGCACACATCAATATCCCCATCTGTATGTTTGAGGTAATGGTACTTCTTCTTCTGTGAATTGTTTTGAGCTCCATTGGTTAAAATAACAAGTATCATCTTTATTTTGTGACTCAGTGGTGTTGCAAAAGCATCCAGCCACTTAGACTTGTTGGCACTGCATTAAGAGCTGGTTGTATACAAAAGAAAGCATAGCTCACATCACCTTCATATAAATACACAAAAGATGTCTCCTTTGTGGTCATATTTGATCTAAAACCATTTAGGTATAGCATAAATTAATATGTTAAAGTGAATTATCAGGGAAATTCTGTCAACCAAATTTTATGCATTCCTTTAATCTTGAAAGTAGTCTTTATGATTACCTTATTAAAGGCTGTAGCATCATTTAAATTTTATGTCTCAGCACCCATTCAGAGTAAGAATAAAAAATGGTGGCTTTAAGACAAAAGTCCAGATAAAATAGAGACAATGAAACGAAACTGATAATAGTAAGATCAGATATTGCACATAGGTACATGTAGACCAAGGGCTAAAGTGAGAGTAATTGGCATAAGGACAGTTTTAGGCAGAGAAGGTCTATTGCTCTGCATATATATATGTAATAGACTATGAAGAAGAAACTTCTACTAATTAGCCAGAAAAATTCTGAAATTCTTTGATTGTGGGGCACCTAGACTATGCTAAGGCATTGGTTTCCTTCTCACTACAGGTATGTGAGACCAATTTCTCACAGGGCTGTGTGGATCCCATCTTCCAAACTGCACAGGCATGAGGGCGCTTGCTGAGGAGTGTTGTGGTCAAAAGTAAATGTACCGAATTAACAGTTGATAAATTTAATGCTGTACTATGTGAACTTGCTATGTCCCTATCTAAATTTTGCAAGATCATGCTCACTGAAAATATATGAATACCAGCTTTTGAAACAGTGAGTATTTCTTCTTTAAAGATGTGCAAAGGAAGAACAAGGGTTTAAAGATTCAACCCTAAGACAATTTTATTCATGAAAGCCAGCAGATTTAACACAGGTTCCCAGTTTAAGCCACTACATTGTCCTTTATAATTTCAATTCGAATTCTTAATTCAGCAATTTTTTATAAAACTTGACACTTTTGATTATATTATTTCACATGGAATGTGAGAATTATTTCTGATACTCTAAGTTACAGTGAAGTCTGCAATAAACACAATAGTATGATAAGAAGATGCAAACAAAAAATGATGTGATCCACATCCATAGTTCTACAACGTGGCAGATGAAAAGAAGAAAAATAAGCAGTATACTATGAACTATGGTGATGCATCAGGACATATACTGATCAACATTTTGGAGGTGTAGTGCTTTTTTTTTAGCATCTTCAGGCTCATTTTAGCAAGCCTGGTACAAGCATTATCAGTTTGTAAGTGTGAGACAGGCCAGTAGGCCTAGAAGAGAGATGGATCTATATACAGATTTTTTTTCTCTTGAAGTACAAGGGCTAGCAGACTTTCTGCAGTGCTCAGGTGGAAATTACTGTTCCTGAAACGGAGCCATAAAAGGTACCTGTATTTAAGTTTGCAAGAACACAGTTTATGAAACTGGCAGTGTAGGTGAGTCTCTGCTAAGAAATAAGATTCTTGAATGTAGCAAGCAATCATGGGTCCAAGTTCACTTCTGCTCCTCCTGTTCTGAAAGTGCTAACAAGAAACTAAGGAGTGGGGCATAGTGGGGAGATAGCTGTGTGGGAAATACAGTAATTTCACAATTATAAGCCGCACCTGATTATAAGCTGCACCTCCCCGTAGCTGGGTAGACCAAGGGATCTGTCCACATATAAGCCACACCTGAATATTAGCCACACTTTTTTTTTTTTTTTAAAGCCAGGATCCATGTGTAACAAAGTAACAAATTAGTAACAGAATCACTGCCAGTGGGGTTTGGCGTCAGGTGCTCAATTTGCAAACAGTTTTCATAGACCAGAGAAGCCTTTAAAGGCAGCCCCAGGCACCCTCCCTGAGTGGCTCTCACTTCTGGGTTGGCATTTCACTGGGATTTGTCCATAGATAAGCTGCACCTGAATATAAGCCGCACTACTGGGGTAGGCTGGATTCTTCAATGAAAAAGGTGCAGCTTATAATCATGAAATTACTGTAACATCTTAATCTACAACTTCTGCTTCCCTAAGAGCACTGAAAGCAGAGCCCAAAGTCTCGTTTCTGATACCACAATAATTTATGCCTCCAGTAAGTGAAAATTAATCTCTCCTTTATAAATGCACACAGGGAAAAGGGATTTTTGGTATGACTGACAATGTCACACTTTCCTGGCTGGACATTTCATTAAAGGCTTCAGGTGAAGGGTAGCATTTGTATCTTACACAACCCTTATTTGGGAGCAGGAAAGGTCAGTGATGATGTGGTGAGTACAAGAGATGGGAGCTTCCTGCATGGCAGCCAGCTCTGCCAGACTCCTTCCCTGAGCTGCTGGCATTTAGCAGCAGCAGAGTGTCTTCTGGAGCCAGGAGGGAGAGCCAGGCCCCAAGAGCACTGTTGCAGTCTCTCAAACACTTGTTACCATGACATGGCAGGCAAGACAAAGGAGAGCGCTAGCAAATTCCTTAATTGATGCACAATCGCTGGTATCGCATAAACCAGGAGCCCTCCAGCTTTGGCACGTTTGCTGATGAGTCTGCACTCATCCAGCTCCTGCTTAGTCCTGGCTGTTCTCCCAACTACTCCACCCATAGTTGACAAGTTTTGTGCAGCTTTATAACCCCATTAATGCATGAGTCAGGGTGCTGCTTATTAAAAAAAAGGTGTGTGTGGTCATACAGACAATTATAGGTAAAAGAGAGTGGTAAGGCGGTGCTGAGAACAAGACAGGAATAATTATAAAGCTATTGGACTGTGTAAATGTGGAGGTAATTGCTCCTTCCCAAAGCAAATTAAACATAAATAATCAAATAGCTCAGCAAAAGTAATGAAGTCTCAAATTAATGACAATTGTGTTTTGCACTTTCCCAGGACCATCTAGCTCTAAGAAAGGTTAACAGGCACTTTAAACTGTAACTTACTGAAGAGTTGAATGATAAAACTGGAATCCAGGACACTACTACTCTTCATGTTTCAGGCAAGTTAACAAATGAATGAGAAAGTAACAGCTTTCTTGACTGAGTGCCTCCCAAAAAAACCAACTATAACCCAGAACATTTACTGTTAAAATTATGAGCCCATGAAAATCCAAGTCTATAAGAAAAAAGTTGTTTACTGAACTGAAATAAAAGCATCCATAATTTTAATGCTGTAACTGCAGATTAAGACAATGCAGATGGGCATAATTTTCCATTCTTAATATGAGACACAACACCATGTGTCTTTAATATAGATACAACATATACATTCAGCTAGAGCATTGGTTTATTCTTACATTTCAAATTCCAGCTTAAGTCACTATCAAAGAAAAAAGCAAGTGAATACAAATGCTGTAAAGATCACGATGATATAAAAATCAGTCATTTAACACAATCTAACATCTTATTTGTAGGATCTACAGAAAATGAAAAGTTTTCTCTATTAATGGTTTGAGTTAATCCTGTGTCCAAAGATTTTCCCCAATAAGCATCAGAGTATTTTTATGTTGGCCATAAAGCTGTCACTCCTCAATAAACAGATATGCTCCTGGTGAGTTTACCTCACTGTCAAAGATCTGTCAATTCATGCATCATCTCATAAGTGAAAACAGAACCTTTACTGCACAGCTCCTGGCAAATCCAGCTGAGCAGAGGCTGCTCATCACCTGAGAGGATTCCCACCACTGCAGCTCCTGTGCAATTGGTAGTGACTGGATGCTCCCAAAACAAGTTCACAAAATCCCTGAAATTAATAGTTCTCCCTCCCTTTAAAAGAATATTATGTGACCTTTAATGCTCTACTTGACTGAGCCTTTTTTTAGTGAGTCTCAATTAAATTTTATGTTTTGTGGCTCCCACTTTCTTGGAAGACAAGAAAAGAGTTCAAGGGATGGATCCTTCTTTGAAGAATTTAATTCCCCATGAAGAATATTTATTTCCAGCTAAAGAGATACTCAAAGTCTGGGGGAAGGGAGTTTTTGTAGGACTTTTCCCGGTGTTTTTTTGGTTTTTTTCCTTTGATTTTTTGTTTTTGTTTGTTTGTTTTATTAAAAGATTTCTAGTGTTTTGTAAAGAGAAAGGAGTTTACTGATTCTTTGAAATGGACAATGTTCTGTTAGTGGTTAGACAATTATTTCCTCTGTCCTTTTCATTGTATTGAAGACAAAAATCAGAGGGGTGGTTAAAGAATTCTGGCTGTTATTTGGGATGAAGAGGCTTTCCAAGAAATCTCCAGATTGCTACTGTGATACTGCAGTAACATAGTACCAGCTGATTTTCAGTAAGAGCCACTGCAACAAATGAAACATTTGCATATGTGTGCATAAAAATAAATATTTCCTAGGCTGATTCTGCATACTTAACCTCAACATAATAAGGTAAAAAAGTTAAGGCACGATGAAGTGTCTTGCCTAAACAGGGCTTTGACATTCTGGCTTACCTTAGTTGCTACTATTGAAAAATGAAAGCACAAATCAGCATAAGCGATATTCCCAAATGTAAACATTTTCAGGGACAGGTCATTAGTAACACTTCTTTTCCTACTGTGTTTCTTTATTTAGTTATGGGTTTTTTTAGTCAATTTAACATAAAATTACAGATGCCAAAGGGGAATTCAGAGTACTGGAGAAAGATGCCTAAACCCTTTTCAGTTTATTTTAATTCTTTTCACTTTAGTTTATGCCTAAACTCTTTATAGATTTAGATATTTATGTATTTTCAGAAAATGCCACACTACATTAGGGATGTTTCATATTGCCAATATGAAATAAACTCGGGGCATAAATGAGTTTCTTATACTTTCCTCACAGATTTACACACCTGAGCCTGAGAACCTCATACACTGATTTCGTTTGCTTAGTATCTAAATGGGAAGCCCTTTCTTGGGGCTCTCTTCTTCGTGCTTTTGTGGTCACACGAGGAATGTGTTGTCAGGACTAAAGGTTTCCACAAACTAAAATAATTCACATTCCACCGTCACTTCCTTCACAGTTGTCACAATCACCACGCTCCATAAAACTGGACAACTTGTGCAGACAGGAATAAAAGAATCATGGAGTCAAACAGGTTTTTCAGGATTAACTGATTTCTTTTCTTATTTTTATCTGAAATTTAACATTATAGGTCATCTGAGAATTTTAATATCTTTTTTTTTTCCTGGTGCTTACTACTGATGTCTGTTTAAATGTGAATTCCTGCCTCTGTCTAATTTCCTGGAGAAAAACAGGTTACTTTTTGCTTAGATCAGTATTGACTTCTTTTGAAACAGGCAAATAAAACTCTGCGTTAGCTCTTGCCCAACAGAAATTTCATGCAATCGACTGCTAAATTGTGATTTAAATATATAATATTTTCATGTAATCGTTTTCTTTCTCCTGCTCACAGATTTATGATTGATACAAACACAAAAAATACTCTGGTTTAGTTCTAGTATTGGGGCACAAGAATTCCATAGGAAATAACCTATGAATAATCACTTACCTTGGAAGGTGTCCTTTGATTTAGACTCTTTCTCCAGATATGAAAAATATTAGTGAATTGGGATGAGATAAATACTGTTTTCATACTCACTGACTTAAATATTGGAACTAGTTTTCTATTTAAAAATAGTTCTACATTATTGTAAATATTAATACTTCCATAGTTTTATTTCAAGAAGCAATAGAAGTTAACCTAAACACCTCAGAAAACCTCAAAAGCCACAGATTACCATTTCTGTGAAATCTTTTTAGCTTTTAAGCTTTTTGATGTCTATTGCAGTGAAAAAAACCCAACATTAACCTCTCAACAAAAATGAATTTACAACTAATAAGGGCAGCTGGGACAACTTCCTCTTTCAACACCTTAATGAAACTTCTTTCTAAGTCCCTACTTTCTCATCTCAGACCATCCGGTTTCATATGGATGTACTTAGGCACAGCTTAGCTAAATCTCACTACAAGAAACAAAACTGGTCTCGTTATTAATTTTCACTGCTCATCTCACCTCTGTTCTTCCAGTGCAGCTTGTGGATGCAAGAAGTCTACGTCTCACTGCACCTATGCTGCCTCCATACCCAGCATCTGCGTCATTATATATAGAGGAACATTTCCATTTTGATGAACATTTAGGTTGATGATCTCATGATCTCGTGATCTATAGATTGGACTCAATGATCTCAATAGGTCTTTTCCAACCAAATTGTTTCTGCGATATATGGATTAAATAAAAAAAAAAAAGGGTTTCTATTGTATTAAAAAAGTTTATGGAAAGCCTGCCAGCTACTCAAAGCTGGGATTTACTAATTAGTTACCTTGATTAAAGGCTAGCTTCCAAAGAGCTCCTGCGGATAACAGGCTTAACTTTAAGCATATGATTGATCCCATTACATTCATGGGCTTTAACTGGACCGCTCATAAAATTAAGCCTATATTTAAATGCCTTTCTGGATCAGAACCCAGCTCCCTTGGAGTTCAGGTTTAGAGCAGTGGTACCTTACGACGCCAGTACACTGATGAACTCTTCTTTCCATATTCTGTCCAACTGAAAAGCTGTGGAATTTTGCATACACAGGTCCTGGAAACATTTCTGTCACAGGTAACCGGGAATGCCATTTCATTAGAGTTTGTAAACATCAGAGCTGGATACACTCACCTGAGCTAGTTCAGAACACCAGGACAGGACACAAGAGTGGAGATGCAGCCGTCCTGAAGTCACTGCTGCTGAAGCAGGGTTTGCACCAGTGTCTCTGTGCAGCTATGCATTCTTTGACATATTATAATAACCAAAATTGGCATTGCGAGTCTAATTTAGACTAATCAAGACTTTTCAAATTGTGCTCGTTATGTAAGACTACGTTTGCCAAATTCTTGCAATTGCAAAAACAAAAAAAAGAAAGACTGGAATATAAAGGGGATCTAATGTCTGGAAAATGGGTGATTAAGAAAGGTCGCACAAAACTGACAATTTTAAAAACATATACTCTTACCCTTCTCGTTGGAAAATAGTCCTAAAACAGTCCCCCAGGCTCTTGTAACTAGTTGGGTCAGTTTTCCCTCTTTGAATTTGGAACCTAAAAAAAATACAATTTACATCACAGCATGAGAAGTCAGGGATTTTAAGTCACTTTTAACTTTCCAATTATTATATAAAAGGACTTTAAAATTTTTTTTATGCCTCTGATTCATTATTATATGGTGTTCCTGATATACTTATTAACACTGTTTTCATAGAAGCTGTTAAACCAAGGAAAAATAGAGCTTTAGTAGTAACTTTTTTTGTAGTTTATGGAACTCACAGTATAGCTATCACCTTTGACATTTACACCTCTTTCTAGTTGTTTGAAAAATAAGCTGTTAACCCTGTGCCTGATCCAAAGTCCACTGAAACTAATGTGAGGGTTTGAGTCAAATCCTGCTTTTGAAAATCTTAAATGGAATGCTATCGTGTGTTGCTAATTTTTTTTTATCTGACACAATTACAACAAAAATCAAGCAGAGACATGATCAGATACTAGAGCACCATTCTTTTTTCATAATTCAATAATAAGATGAACAATAAAAGCACGCAATTAATTGTTCTGATTGAAACCTTATTTTCTCTTTTCACATTTTGTCAACAATAAAACTTTTAACATGAAGCTTGTGGCTTTAAAAGGAAAATCAAGATTATGATTTAAGATTGTAAACTTCTTATTGTTGTGATTTATGGATAGCAACAGTGAGTTTAACAAATTATATTATTTTACTAAGTATCTCAGTTAGAGGATCCTATTTCTTTCAGTTTCAAAACTGCAGCTGCCACATTCAAGTAAATAGAATGGAGATGTTTAGATTAATTTTTAGCAACATAACTGCTTTTTAAACTGCTAATTACCAAATAGCACTAAAAACCAAAAAGAATATTGCTGATGGAAATTCCAGTCTAAAATAGCCTCAAATCAGGCAATCACTATATTGGTTTTATCACTAGGTACAATAATAACTACACAATGGTTTAAAGGAATAATTCACATTACAGCCAAGTACACTGCATGTCACAGATATACTGCTGTTCTGAGAAATATCAATTGCTTCTTATTCTGATCATGATACTGAATCTCATTTATATGAGATAACAAACCAAGGTATTTTTAACTCAAGGTTAAACAGCAATTTTCTCCTCTCTCACAGAATTCAGTAGGGTCAAGTCAGCATTTGTATTGTGGCCAAAGCTATTTATTGTTTTGAAAATCAGTATTTCTGTGCTAACACTTCTAAAATTTTGTTCAGTTTGAGAAAAAAAATGTAATGATGCAATTCTTTGGGCAATTATGAAGGCAAGCCCACACCTTTTTTGAAAACAGTTAGAAGGAAACATTGAGTCCCTCCATAGTCCTAATAAAAGTAGTTCAGGCACATCTGGGATCTCTATCTGGGGTAACCTCTTTTATTAGCACAAGAACTTGCTGCCAAGTTGGCAGAGAGAAGAATGTTATTCAATAGGCTTACACTCAAATAAGAGCTGGTGCATAAAATTTTGTCTGAAACGATCCCTTGGGAAGGCTAACAGTTGAAAAAAAAAGCCTCAATGCCATCACACAAAGTCCAACAGCAATATCAGCTACAGAAGGTTTTGCATTGGGGCAATCAAGCAATCCAAATTATGACAGAACCTAGTTTATATGCACATTTTAATATATTTAAGACTTGATTGTTTATACATTTCAGCTCAAAATCAAGAATGCTTTTCCTTTTCTTCAAGAAAAATTGCAAAAACTCACCCGTAGCATATTTTTCCAAGTATTTAAAAATAAAGTTTTCTTAAATCAAACCCTTTTCCTCGAGTTTCAATATTTGGCCTCTTTGTATACTCAAAAAAGCATCACTGTTTCTCAAACATCTTTTCAATAATGCACTTTGCTCTTTTTCACCCTGCAAATGCTCAGTGATGTCCTACTTGCATGTGTGTAAGATTCCTCACTAAATCATGCATGCAAAACTGTTTTTTGAACTGGGGCTTTCATTCCAGAATCACAGTGGATCTCAACAACATAGTGAACATATTTATAGAATTCTGTTTTAGAGCTTACACACTGGCAACTTCTCAACTGAATTTAAATGATTTAATAAAAATATGTCTTTAATAGCAATAATGAAAGTAATGGCATAAGAAATGCAATAATCATGTAGGTAATTTATGTTTTATCAGATGAAGGACAACTTTTTGTTAAAGAAGTTAAGTCAAAGAAGCTTAAATCTATTTCAGCTATTTGTTCCAATACAGATAAGAATTTTGTATTAAATGAGTCCATTTGTAACACTGAGTCACACAAATAACATATTCCTTCCTTTAGGGTTTTTGGATCCATTCCTTCCCTAGTAAATCTATTTTATAGCTTTAACTGCAATTCTAAAATACATGCCAATTATGTGCTTCAACCTAGATCTGCGAAATGGGTTCTTTGATTCAGAATTGCTTGCCTCAATAAAATCATGTGTAACTTTTTAATGAACTAGTTAATTGATTCACTAGAACTTGTTATAAGAAGCTCAGGGAAGAGTTGAAAAAAATATTTGTTTGTTTTCTTGGAGATAGCAGTGGCAGCCTCTATTAGTAGTCTTAATAACATAGAAGAGCTAAAGCATTCCCTTAAAAAAACCTCCAACCTGACCTGTTTTTAATGATAGTTTAGAGGAATGAACACAACTGGGGGATATGTAATGGCTTTCTCTGCTTCAAATCCATTCCTTTCTAAAAGCACTATAAAACCACTGAATTTCATGCATTTTTGAAAGTTGGATGGCTGCCTTATATCCTTTTAGCTTTTGCTAGACCAAAAAAGATAAATTCCCCTCTAAATACCATCGGTACACTAACTTCTGATCTAGTAATTTGAAGTGTGATGGCAGGCAGCCCTCAGTGACATGCTGAACAGCCATGTGTGCAGAAATGCTTTTCCAGGGCTAGGATGGACAACTTCCTACTCGCTACCAGCATCCGAGAAGTATCAGCGCTCACTGGGCACTCCAACACATCGTGTGTTTACTGCAAGCTTTATCACTTCAAAAATGAGCATCAGGCTGACTTTCCTCCCCTGTCATTTTCCTGCTTCTTTGGCTTCCAGGGCGGAATGATGCAGTGCTGAGCACTCCCAGCCCTAGAATGCTCACAGAGCTGTGGGAGGCACTTTGCACCCCAGGTTACCTCTTCCTACCCAGGACCAGCCAAGGCATTTACATCCATCTCCCATGCCATGAGGGAGCTCACATTTTCCTTTTCTGGCATGTCCAGTCCAAAGGGCTTGTCTTCTATGTCCCCTTTGAATGAACAATACCTTTGCAGTAGCTTCATTAGATACCAAAGTGCCCTAGTAATGTTTAAGACAACACTCGTGTCCTTCCCTGCTCCCTGCAGAAGAAATAGGGTTGGAATATCTGTAAAAAGTGGGAACCATGTAAAAACTATTTGAGGTTTTGGGGTCTGTTCAAAAGGCACTGAAAACAGATGATCTAAAACCATGAAAATATTTTAACTTACCCACACTAATCAGCTCTAAAACTTCTACTTGTGAAATTAATAAATTTTGCTAGCATGAGAGAGAACATTTTTTATGGTTATAACAATCCCAATCAATAAGTCATGATCCATATGTCTCAATGGGCTCTCTCTGAAATTCCATAATGTAGAAGATACCTGAGTTCTTTCATCAGTTCTCCAAACCACTTATCATTTAACAAGTTATCCATCATGTCGAAGAGCAATGACTCTACATAAACACATGCATCTGTTCCCAATGCCTAATTCCTCACAGTCCTTGCTGGTTTTTTTAATAGTCAGAATTTCATTCTGAGTTCAATAAAATCCTCAGTCCAGATCATGCTTTTCTGACCCCATTCCTATTGCAAAAAATCCTCTTGGTAATATTTTCTAATAGAATCAATATATATAGAAGAACAAAGAGATGCATGTTCTTTCAGAAAAAAAAAATCTCTCACATCCCTCTATAATATGCTAAACTTTTTGTTCATGTTTGCTGAATATCTCATCAAAGTTGTCTTGTCGGTGTCTGCTCCTACATTTTCCAGGTATTTAATGTTTAAAGCTTGTTTACCACAACATTGCCTAAAAATCCTCCCCATTTTATTGGAGAAAGCTTTCTAATTCATATTGACATTATTTTAGTAATCTTAAAATCTAAAAGGAAGAAATCAGTATTTTCATATCTAGATTGAAGCGGGTAATGAACATGTAAGTCCCAGTCATGTAGGACAACCACAATGTGATATGGAGCAGTCTAGACTCATCAAATTCTTGCCACTGGGTTTGCAGAGACTATGCCCTCATGCATAAATTCCAGAATTTCTTGCTGTTTTTATGCAGCACTGCTGACAAGTTTCTCAACCACAGAGTTCAGAGGGAAAGAAAAACACTGACTCAGAGAACCAAGCTTTATACCAGGCTGCAGGGCTTGCCAAGGAGTGGCAGCCTCAGCTGTATTTTTCCTTCTCTGCACATCTCAGCAGGATTCTATCATATGTTCTGCTCAGTTTTGAATACAGCTCCTAACATTTCCATTCATGGTTGGGGTTTGTGCAGTACCAAAGCAAATAAACTTAGGAACTGACGTATATAGATGCAATAAAGAAGATAATTACATGGCATAAAAACAAAACAAATTAAAATATCTGTGCAACTTTAGATCTAAAACAACTTTTAAATAAATGTACGGTCTTTGAAAAACTGAAAACTTGTACAGCTTTTTTGCACTTTCACTATTTCCCATGATTCCAGATACCCCTAACTGTATTTACCCCAACCTCATATGTTGATAAAAAATGTATAGTCTGAAGTTTTATATAAACAGTTCCCATGTTTATTAAAAAATAACTGCATTACATTTTAAAAAGATTTTTATTTGTTAAGTTAAACATTTATTCAGGTGTTACTATGAGTGTTATCTACTGATGCTCAAATTTTAGGCAAAACTTTGGACTGGAAAATGGACCTTAATAATATAATTTATTTCACTTTTTGGCTCAAGTTCTTTGAGTTGCTAACATTACTTTTAGGATAATAACTAAGTTGAGAGTAAAATTCTGCCACTTATTTTAACAGTAAATCATAGGAGCTGTTAAAGAGCTGAATATTACTTTTCAAACCACAAAAAGCCAAATTGTTTTAAGCAAAAGATACAAGTTTTTGCTACTGCAGAGGTCATATTTTGAGTGTTTCAATATTGCTATGATGATTGTTTAGCTGTCAAAAGCGTAAAAGGATATAATAAAATAATTACATTAAGAACAGGTAAAGAACAGAACTTATTCCAGTTATTTATCTCAAATCTATGGTAGTTAGATTTTTGTAGTCGAATTTTCTTAGGGTCCATATTTACTTTACAGAAATAAACCAGAACCTTAGGTAGCAAAGCATTGCAAAAAAATAATTCAAAATTCATCACAAATAATTTCCTTTTGTTGGAATAAATGATCCTTATTAAGTTTATTCACCCCTTTGAATTTTAGAGGAATTTGTTGGGCTATTTAATAAGAACAAAACCCAAATAGTCATAATCTAAATAATTGTAAAGATACCCTGAAAGCTTTCTCTGCAAAGTTGATTTTTATATCAGTTAGAACATCAGCTATCAGCTGTGATGGTAAAATTAAAAAATTCCAAACAGAAATGGATGATTTCTCACATTTAAAAATGTGCTTATCAAACATTGCACCTCATGAATGTGTCCATCTATACCCGATCTCTGCCATATTGCAAGCCAGGTCTGTTCTGTCCTCTGATTTTTACTTTGAGAAAAATACCTCAGGAATTGCCATGAAACATAAGCAGGGCAAGAGGAGGAACCACGACCAGCAGATGAGAAAGGAGCAGCTGCCCACATCCGAACAAGGGTGTGCTCATGGCAAAAGTTACAGCCAGATCAACAACAGGCAGCAGAATTTAGATGGAACACATTGGCTGTTCTGATCAAACTGGACCCAGTAAGATCATCACCTATGCCTCCTTTTAGATAGGCTAAAAGCAATTTATCTAAACCCTCATAAAACACTTGGTCGAAGCTCTTTCAGCCTCGATGATGCGAACTTACCATCCACAGCTTACTCTGAAATGACCACTTTTAACAAATGCTTTCCCTGAATGAGATGCATCATTGAATACAAAAAGTCTTGAACATGATGAAACAGTTTAGGTGTTTCACTGATACTCTCAGACAGTTCTCTGAATGTGACCCTTAGACCAGGGAAAAGTACACCAATCAGAAGAAAAACTTCTTTTTTCCTGTACTTCCTATTCCTTTTATAGAAGACTTTCCCCTCTCTCTTGCTTTTATATTCAAGCTAAACATCATTCCATCAAAAATATCAGTGGGAAAAAAATACAATACAGTACACATATTTTTATTTATTTAATTTTTTAGATATTAAAGCTGTATCTTTTCAGCTACTAATGAAGAACTCTTCTGGTTTTTTTCCCTGCTGCATTAATTCTTCCATTGTGTGCATGGGACAAACATGGAGTAGCTGAAATATCAGAAGGAAATTTTTATTTACATGTAGTTTAAAAAAATATTAATGAAAAAAAAAACTTGACCAGAAGCAGTCACATTAATCCATTTAACTGTTTAATGCAGATCTACCCTGGTAACATTGCAAACGAATAACAAAAATAACTAGTCAAAGCACTTACATATGAATAATTTCATGTTTTCCCAAGGAAGGAATTCAGCAGAAACGAAGCTTAAACTATAAATATTTTAATAATCTAATTCCATCAATGACAGTGTATGGGTGGAGGGGGAGTTCTAAACAACAACAAAACCAGTGAAAATCAAAACCTTTTCATTCCACACTAAAAAACCCTCAGAGAAACCTCACGAATGCGCAAGTTCCGTTTTATTTCAGGGATGCAAAACACAGAGAACACTTGCATTCCTGTTTCACAGGACATATAAACAATACCTATTTTTATTATCATTTGGAAATGTCTGCAGTGTTCTTCTGTGTGAAAGCCCATCCACGAGCCCTGCCAGAGCAGGAACAGCTCCGCTGGCCGCTCTGCTGCTGTGGCTCTGTACAAGGTAAATTCTGTCCCTGAAGCTTTGCTTTGGCTGCCTAGATACAAGTTCTGAGCACAACATAGGGTGACAGCAGTGATCATAAAAGGGACAGCTATTTGGAAGGTCATGAAGTATTTTGTGTGAAGGATTGTGCAATACACATAATCTTAACACAACAAGATCAGCCAGGATGTGCTGACTGTAAAAGCAATAGGCAAGTTTAAGCACTGCCTGTGTTTTCTCTCTATTGCCTAAGTGAAAGCAACCCCTCAAAATCATTGGACTTTTTTGAGCTTGATCTAAACTGGACTAATCATTCAAAACAGCACCACAAGGAATAATTTGTATTGTCAGAGATACTGGAGCTATTTGTATGATTATAAGTATTAATAGCCGCTCATAGCCTAACACATCAGCACAAGAAATCTGGTTTTCATTAGTTTTGAATAAAGTCTTATATGTTTTCCTTCAAAACAGCTTACAGAGAAACAATGGACAACCTGATGAGGAATATAAACTAATGACTAGAAGACATTTCACAAGAAATCATATATTATACGATAATTATGTTAAGACCCCAGAATGCAGTTTCAGTTCAGGGAAAAATGAGAATGTGGTTTGGCTGATTTCAGTGTGAAACATGTGCCTGCTTAAAAAGAGTCCATTTTTTAACCTCAATTTAACTTCTATTACAAAAATGTAAATCCTCTATTGACGTCCTGCTGGAAAGCAATTCTTGTGCCCTGTGACATTACTATGATCAGTGACCCTTTACCGAGCTTCTGCAAATTAAAGCTGCTAAAAAATTTAAATGTAGGTATGAACATTTCACCTACAGCGAAGTGATGTCAGGTTAGAGGAGTAATTTTGCTGCCTTTAAAAGGCAAGAATATTCTCCATTACTCCAAAGAGACGCAAAACCAAAACTCAACACAGCTTTGTAAGATCAAGCACGTGCCTGATTGGCCATAGAAAGGCTTCAAATATTCACTTCCTGGCCACTGCTTGAAATAAAGAAAGCACAGGTCTAAAACCCTTCCAATTTCAGAAAACGTAAAAACGATCTACATGCCACTGGAAAAAGCAATGGTCTTCTTCTACAATTTTTACAGAAAGGGCCAAGTACTTCTACACAGTTTTCTCAACAAAGCTTTGATGTCAGTGTCCATTATGGAAATCTCACAGGATCTCTCCTGAGAGTGCAGAAAAATTTTTTGCAGCTTTCTGGCATGAAGATGTAGGGGGAGGATTTTTTGGTGGGTTGTTAAATATGATTCAGTATTCATTAACATTTTAAGTTCTTTGAAGAGATCAATCCCATCACAGCTGAATTTTGGTTTTTTCCCCAATTTTTTTTGGTGTTAAAACGATTTAGCACCAAAAATTTTCAAACCATGACAACATGTACATTACACTCACTCTCTATGGTCAAAGTTAGAAAGAAAACAAAAAATATTTTTTCTCCCAAAGGAAAGAAATGGTCAAACACAAAAATCTAAATTCATTTTCAGAGGAGAATAGCCAAAATCAAATCGAGAGTTGCTGAAAGAAGTGTTAGCTTTGTGCTGGAAAATATTTGAAAGGGAAACAATTTCATTAATATATTGTGGCTGAGATTTTTAAAGTACTGGAAAGGATACAACCAGACTTACTCTATTGAAAAATTCAAATGCCCTACATTTGAAAATGTTAACTCACACACCTTTTCTCATTAACACACAAACCACTTTAAATGACCAATAACTGCTTCACATAATATGGACAATATCTACTATGCATGTGCTGTTTCCATTAAAAGATAACCTTTTTCCTATTAAATTGTATGGCCAAGTGACAGAAAACACAGACACTTAAATGAGCAAAACAAGGAAATTCTGAGCTAAAGATTGAAACTCAACTCTTACCCACCCAACTGCTCCCCAGTATCACATCCTATATAGAATTCATTTTGAACCAGTGCTGACTGCTCTCAGCAATTCTTAACATGAAGTAGGACAAAACAGGGCAGGTCAGGGATGAAATTTCCTCTGAAGCACTATGACTTTCACTGCCGTGGTGACCTATAGTAAAAGTAGTGAAACATCAGAGCACCTGCATTCTGCAATTCAATTTTTCAGAAACAGTGCACTTCTGTAAAAATCAAAACAAAAATATATTAGCTTAACTCTAAGGAAAGTTCAAATTTTAACTTGTTGGTTTTTTAGAGTTCACAGATACATAAAAACACATTCAAGAAATTTTGGTGTCACACTAAAATTTATCCTAGCAAGCAAGGAGAAACCTTTGACACCTATGAACATAACCTATTAATTCACTGTATGAAGATAAGAAAAAAATAAAGGAAATGAGTTCTCACAAATTCAATGTAGCGGAAAAACAGCAGTTATTTTCAGACTTCAGTAGATTAATTTTTATTTTTCTAACTCATATTATTAACAGTTACCAACAAAAACTAATGCTAAACAAAACTCAGGAGAATCTAGAATGCAGGCTGCACACCAAGGTCAGAAGAATTAGTTTGAATAATCAAAGCTGTTGTGGAATCACGGTCGTTGCTACAAAACTGTCAGGACACTTTATTTTTCTTTTTTTTTTTTTCTCCCAGAACCAAAATCTCCATGCAATTAACTTATTTTTCTTATTTTTAAATACATTTTTTAAACTAGCAAAGTTCAAGTACTTGACATCCCAGTTTTAAACAATAGAAAATAATACTGTAGTGGAAACACTAACAGGGTCTTGACAACAGCCGTGTAAGGCTGCACCTTTATATCACAACAAACTCTTCCAGCTAAAAAACTCAGTCATTACCCAGGATGGTGTGGAAAAAAGATCATTGTTGCTTCAGAAAAGACAGTTGCTTGAAAATTGGCGTAAAGTGGTGAAAATTATAAAGGAACATTACTTTTTCCCCCTGAACTCAACCTAACTACTCCAGAAAGTAAGGCACAAATCATTCATTAGAATGAGTCATAACAATGATTTGTGATCTTCCAAGTTTTCATTTTACGCCCCTCTGTTTTTCCTTAAAGACAGGAGGATAGACAAAGACTGGAAACTTTGGGTCATATGGATCACGGCACCACTGCTATGTCTGGAATTTTCTTATAAATATCCTATTGCTCTGAGGTTCATAGGCCTGACTGAAACAGCAGGGACGATCTCATTTGTACTTTTATAGTTGTAGAGGGATTTGCAAGAGTTAACACAATTTTCCATAATATTTCTTACCGACTTCAGGAATAAAGGGAGAGTTCCCTTTTTAATCAGTATCTGAAATGTTGTTAAGTCTAAAGGGAAACAGGAATTCTTTCAGATTTAACAAGACTTTTCCAAGTGCTGATAATTTTAAAGGTACAAAACAAGGCAACTTTTGAAAAAGAGAGGATTTCAGCAAAGCGTTTGTGGGCAGCAATCAGTGCAGCAGTCCAGAGGATACACATTTCAGATTTTATTGCTTTCTTGCAGCCTTGTGCCTTTTAAAGATTAAAAGGTTATTTTTTCCAAAAAGAAATGGCAAATGATTCCTTTTGAGTTCATTAAAATATTTAAATCAAGGAAGTATTGTCAGGTTCTGTTACAGTGATGTCTATCTCAGAAAACAGTTTCACTAAGCACCAGTGGGAAGCTAGAAAAGCGCCTTCATTTTGTATCGTCACAGAAGTCTTTAAAGGCGTTTTGCTCACATTCTTCTCCAGGCAGGCAGACAAACTATGCTAATGTGGCTGATCTGACTCAGATATTGTGCTTGAGGACTGAAAAATAGAAAAAAGAAAAGGCAGTTTTGATCTTATTCATGTAGTATTTCTTAGGGACTACTGTTCTGTTTCCTTATCACATTCGCACCTCTTCCATGTACAATTTTTCTTAAGTCTTCATTCTGCAACATGGATTCAAAGATAAAACTAACTGAATTATTGAATGTTGAATGTCTATTGATAAATGAAATAGGCTTCTTGCAAAACAACTGCTGGAAAAATGGTTTTGCATACTTATACATAATTAATAGGTAATTACTATATATATTATTATATATAAAACGAGTAGGATCGTGACCTTCTTGGAAAATTTCTGTGTCTTGTCTAATGCCAAACTGAGTAAGAGTGCAATAGTAAACCCTTAAGTGTTGAACATGTAGGCATATCCCCTCCCATCCTCTTTTTTCTTAGCACGTATGATGGCTAATAAGAAAAGCAACTCTTTGGAAGAAGAATAGCATAATTTATCATTTTCCCAAGTGATGCTATGATTCTTTCAAAGAACTAGCTGTATAGTGCCTTGCTATGTGATATGATACCAACAATAGGTTTAGCTGCTTCATTTTGGGTATAATCTTTGTGCAACCTAGTCTGTGCATGTGAGTAGGGATCCAAGTATTTGCAGGAACCAACTTTCCCTGCAATGGAGTCTGAAAGGTGCCCAGCCTGAAGTATGAGAAGGACCTATTGTACCTAAATTTTGCAGAGTAAATTGGAATTATCCTTGTTAAAAATCTAGTTTGTCCAGCTTGTGGGCTGAACCCCTTCCAAGAATAAAGCTGACCTTAAAGGTCTGCAGAAAGGTATCTCCAGTTTTATTACATGCAGGGGACAGATTTTAGCCTTTTTCTGTTTCAAGACTCTCTTGAAAATGCAGACAGCCATCCCACCTAACAGCTAAGAGATGTATCACCCTCCAATTTATTAGACGTTATTTATTAGAGGTCACAAGATGCTAGCTTGTCATTGGAACTGGCAGCAGAAACCACAGTCTCAGAATCGACAAACACTGCTGCTTTTGTTGCAAGAAGTTTTCCCTATGAGGCTGTGGTCTGGGAAAAGGGAAAATAGTGAAAGTCAATCACAGGGAATGACTGATGGATACACAGGGAGTGAGAAAAATTATGAAAATAGGTGGGATAGAAAAGAGTGTGGTGCTGAAGTGATGTATTGAGCAGATGGAAAACCTTGAGGCAGATACTGGTCAAAATAAGAGCAACGTATCGCTGCATCTGTTCCCTCCTTGTCATCTCTCAAACCTATCAAAAAGCACTGCAATTTTGCAAATTTCCCTTCTCTAATACTGCATCAATGGATAGTATTACTGTGACATATATGATATCTAAATTAATGTATGTTATTAATTTACTGTACCATACTGTATCAAATTATAATTCTTAAATTCATCAGCTCCCATTAACAATAAAAGCTGCTTTAAAGTATATAAGAGAAAGATCTTTTAACTTTTTATGAGTTGGTTCTGTAGGACTTTCTGCCAAAAGGATATGTAGTTTTCAGAGATCTCCCAGACTTACACAACATCTCATCTCTAATATCAAGTGACATCTCTAACATGTCTCAAAGTCCTTTTTTGGCTAAATGATATTCCTCTGCTCACTGTTATGTTTAACTTCTGTTCATACTCCAGTAATTGCTGTTTTCCTTCTCACCACTAGAGTATATGTGTGCACAAAAATAGCTTCTCTAAAATACACAGAGAAAATACAGTGTGACTCAAGGAGCTAATTTTCTTTCAAGGAATATGTGCAGAGAGAATGGTTCCACGTCTACACCACTGCTATAATTTATGTCAGAAGAGCAATGTATTTCCAGATCTGCTCATATAATGCCCTCTAAGTAGCCTGTGAAATTCCTGCCCGAGGTCAGGACTGTGTACTATGAAACACTTGAAACACTTTAATTTTTTGTCACTAGGTTCCTGTCCCAAGGGCTATGACTGTGCGAAATTTCAATTAATACACTGAAGAAGATCTTTAACATAGATGACACAGCCAGTTGTAAACATTTATTACATACGACTTCCTGCTGTCAGAAGTGGAAGAATTCTCAAAGTAGAAAGGAGTAAAGAGCAGCAATGAGCAGCTCAGGAGTAGATGAATAGTTCTGAGTAGCCATAGGAGTAGATAAGTGCTGTGAGTGAGGAATGATATTCTTAAAATGCTGAAGAGTCTGAATCAATCAGCAATAAATCACTTTAAGCTATTCTCTCCTCAGAAAGAGCTTTGCATTCACAGAAAAAGAAATTCCTTTCTGAAAAACCCAAGCTGATTTACATGCCATTTACACAGTTGTTTCAAGGTGTACTTTGTAAAATGTCTAAAAATCCATTTGTTTAGCTAGGTTTCTAACAAGTTTTACAACAGAAACCAGGGTATAAAACTCCCCACCATGTTATTTCCTATATAAACCCAGAAACTCTAGGAAATGCAGATATAATAATTTGAATGGTTATATCCCTGTACGCATACATATATCCTTGAATTCCATGTAATTACAAGGAATAGAATTTTCTGTTTTATGAAAGAAGAAAAGTTTACAGAAAGAAAAAAATAGACATATCACTAAGCCTTCAAATTCCTTATTATGCTTGATATACAATTTCATGTCAGTTAACTAAATGTAAATCAACAGATTGACATATGCCATAGAGTTTAGATAATAATTTAACACCTCTGTGTAAAGTTAGAGAGGAGATTTATAAAATCACTTTGAATTTATTATTTCTAGAAAGAGTAGACAAAAGTCTTTGAGGATTAATTTCATGCTGTGGGTTAAATTTCACTCTCACGATAGGCCAACTATTGCCTGGGGCACTACAGATAATGAACCTGACAAGGGATTAGCAAGGAAATACTTGTGTTATTATAAAGCGTGTACACTTCCCTTTCTAACCAACTTCATCCTTCGTGACATTAACAAATTACACTCTTTGTCCATGTTTCAATATAACACAAAGCTATGAATGATCCTGAACCAAAAGTACATTAGATAAGGTCTTCTCAAGGCATAAATAGCTACTAAATTTAAATTCACTAAATTTAGTTGAAAGATCCAGACCTCTTGAACCTGACATCTTATGTCAGATATCTCCTAGACCCAGAGAAACATTTGTACATAAAATCTGATCTAAGAGTAGCAGCTGATGCAGTCTAGGATAGTTTATAGACAAATGTGCACAATGGAATTAAATGCAACACAGAATCAGTGGAAATTCAGGGAGTATTAATCTACAAGAGAATCTAAAACAACCCAAGCAAAAATGTGAATCACTTGGCTTCACTGTAATCAGTGGATTTACTAAAGACTTCAAACACAATCTATCATGTGTATATTAGACTAGAAGTTCCAGCAATGATTTTGTGCCCAAAGCCAGTAAGAATATCTGTGATGTAAATATAGATGTTTTCTGTAGTTGATCCTTCCATCCTTTCTTCTCTTGAAAAGCTTCAGACTTTTGCACCTAAAAACCAGCTTAATTTCTAGACAATCCATGCTGAGCTCTGCTGCCATGCAATGGTAGCAAAATTGCATAAAGTAAAAATCTGACATCACAAACTGGACCCTTTATTTATACACTACCATACAAGCAGAAATTCAAGAAAGAACTGCAAGCTCTGAACCTTCTTCTGCTGATCCAATTCAGCTTAGGATGGCATTCATTGAATTTTAGAGATGGTAGTATTACTGCTAATGCCTTCTGAAGGGAAAAAGAATCCTAGAAATTGTTCTTGTAACATATCCCTCTACAGCTTTAAAAGCAATCAAGCACAACCAAAAAAAGCAATTTTTTTACCCCATTACTCTCCCATCTCCTTTGAAGCCAAAGCCTTTTCAAGAAAAACCATCTCCAGGTTATGGCACCACATAATGTTGAATCACCACATGGTAATCACCCATGCTAAAATACTCAGAGATTTATTGGTGATGGATTGCAAATGGTGTGGACAATTCTTTCTTTTATCCCTCTCATCAAAACAGCCTGAGCATGAGCCCTCACTACTGCTCCTTTAAACTCTCTGAGAGAACATGACAAGTTGCTCCTGGATCCCAAAGGTGTGAGGTTATGATGTTGGAAAAGTATCCAGTTTTTCTCTTTGCTCCTTTGCAAGCCAGTGAGCTCTGCTGTCTCTTGCTGTAATTACAGAATGTCACCATGAGTCACACTGAGCTGTGCCAGATGACTCAGACCCACTGCATGGCTCCCATTGTTCTTGGAGGAGCACAAGAGAGAAAGAGGAATTTCACCATTGCACTCTTGCAATATATCAGTATCATTGTCTTACTGTGTACAGCAGGCAAGAGTGGTATTTGCTGCACTTCCCTCTTAGCTTTCGAAATGGAGAGGAAAAAATACAGTTGAATTAGGATGCTGATAATATAGGCTAATAACATTTAATGTTTGAGAATTTGCCACTCTGATGCCTCGGCATCATATAAAGCATCATATAATCTTAACTTGCCCATACAGCTGAACCAGATCTGCATCCAATCATCCCCTGAGACCAGACCTTTGGCCAAAGTCATAAATGAAGGACAAATCCTATTAAAATGGCAACAGAGCATGCCCTTGTACTAAATGAATACAGTAATTTCACGATTATAAGCCGCACCTGAATATAAGCCGCACTTCTGGGTAGCCAGGAAGACCACGGGATTTGTCCATAGATAAGCCGCACCCGAATATAAGCCACACTACTGGGGTAGGCTGGATTCTTCAATGAAAAAGATGCGGCTTATATTCGTGAAATTACTGTACTTGGACAGTGTAACAAGTCCTGTGTTTGAGTCCTGACACTTTTCCAGAACTGAAGGTGCTGAAGACTGGACTACTCAGATGCAGGTGGGCTTCATCCTGGGAAGACAGTCAAGCATTGCTAGCATCTTACATTTCTACTTGGAATTTAATTTGGTGGGTGGCTGCTCTGATGAGAGAGCCAACTTAAGATCACTGCTTGTTGCCAGACTTCCTGTTTTGCTGATGCAAATATCTACAAGGCTGTGGAGTAGAGAAAAAACAAACAGTCCTCACCTCTATGCCAAATTTTTACTATTAACCAAGAATACTTAATTTTTCATTAATTCAGCGCTGATTTTGAGTGGATGCACACAATTCACACCAAAATCATCATAGCTTTGATTTAAACAACTACCTTCATCTTCCTGAAGCAGTTGGTTCTGTTTTCTACAGGATCCCCTAAATACCATATTCAGCATTATATTTAGGAGGCATATCATGACATGGCATGTGTCTCCCTGCCTCAGCAAGAATAAAGCTTACAGCAGAAAGTGATGCCTTCATCTAAAGGAGTTAAAAGGAAACAGAGCAAGTAAAGAACTGCTGGCAAGTGAAGTGGAAATGGAGAGGAAGAATCTGGGACAGGTTGTTAAAAAGGGTAAAGAGACCCAGAATGAAGAATTTGGTGGAAAAGGGCAGCACTAGTGTAAGGTGAACTGAAAAAAGGAGAAAGATGTTCAGAACTAGAAAGTTAAAAGAAAATTAAGAAGAGTTTGCAGGTTGTAAACAGACATAAATGAAATGTGGGCCTCAAGAATTTGCAATGATTCATGCCCATGCTTCATGACGCATACTTTAAAAAAATCCTTTTAATCATTTTCAGTGAGTAATTTCCTCCATGAAAATCATATTCTCTGCCTCTCCATCATTTGTTTTTGGAAATGGCAGGTTAGTTCTGTGAAACTTCTTAGAGAAAACATTCAACTTCAGACATTCCAAAAGACACTACTCTTTGGGCAGATATATGGAAATAAAAATGTGCAACAAGAAGTTTATTTTTTAAGATCCCTTCCTCCCTAAGTCCAAGGATACATGATAGTCTGCAAATGAATCAGGCTGCATCAGGAATAGGGATGCAGAAGATGATGTTTAACATGCAGAAGGAGTTAAATGTGGTTGTGGCTCATGTTACTGAAGAGACATTATTAAGGATTTTGCAGCTTACAGTTTCCTGAAAGTTAATGGCTTTAAATGCAGGCATATTAAATTCATATAGGAGGTAATAATAGTGTACATTACTCAGCTGGCCATTCCTTGAATAAAAAGTCTTAGGTCTTAAGACGATTTTATGCTAAACTTCTAACCATAGAAATGTGCACACTCTACCATGCATTAAAAAATTTACGTTCACATCTGTCACATATTATTTGTTGCCTCTTTCCCCCTTTCCCTGAGGGGAGCTTCTTGTTTTGGCAGCATCTTGTTGTCTGTACTGTCTAGCTCTTGATTTATAATGGAATCATCACAAAAATACAATAAATTCATTTCAAATTTTGCTATTTCATGTTTATTGACTGCCCCTATGGAGGAAGAAGTTAAAGAAAATCCTACTAACAAAAGGAGTAAGAGAAAGAAGTGATATACCTAATTACTAATCATCACCTGCTTTTAACACCCTGTTTTTCCTAAAAAAACAAACCAACCAACCAACCAACCAACCAACAACAACAACAACAACAACAACAACAACAACAAAAAAAAAAAAAAAGAAAAAAAAAGAAAAATTGGATGTGACGGATACGAGCTGTCATTATCTTCCTCATAAGAGATCTGCCATTAGTTATCAGCTGGCCAAACTGATATGCTGAACTCATTTCTGACTTTTAAAGACTGAGAAATTTCTGTCAATTTATGCCACATATAGAGGAGTTCAGCAGCAAAATGCTTTTTAATGCACAATCAGGTGACAAAGACCCTCATTAGGAGATGAATCTTGGATGATTGGTATTCATCTCTGCTCTAACAGGCACTGAAATGCAACAGACACACTTAAACTCTAAACAATGTTATGATTTTATGTAAACACCAAAAGCAGTGACTAAATTCAACCTGAAGACTGAGCATGTTAATTGTAAATAATGAAAATGAAATACCCAATCCTATGTGCCAGGTGGCGATAATAGTTTACCTCACAAACTTCTTTTGTGTCAGATTTTTTTTGAATTCACAGCTAACTTGAACTTTGAAAGAAGAAGAGCTAGGCATTGCTTGACAAGCTGAATTAATGTGTCTATCAGCATTAAGCCCTCGCTACACAGTGACATCTCTCCAGTAGGTAAACTGCCTCTGAGACTAATGTGTCTTCACTTATTACTTCACTCCTTCTCAGCTAAACTCTCAAGTGCCAGGGGATACAAATGATCTTGTCTTCAAAATAATTTAAGGCCTGCTGTAGTACAGAATAGAAAACACAGAGAGCAAGGTCTTGTCTAAACGCAAAATCAACAGAGAGTGTCAGGAGGCAGAGTTTGCTGTCTGTAATGTGATCCTTCCACACGCCATAATCTCCATTTTATTTTGCCTAATGAGGCAGGAGTTGAAACAGTTGACCTGATCAAACTCAGATGGCAGCCCTAAAGGATGAGCCCCCTGCTGCACTTGTGTCCCAACACCCTTTGTTACCTCCAAGTGAGCTGAGACCAGGCTGTGAACCATGTAAATAGGAGGCTTCCAGGTTAATGAAAAGCTGCAACGCCCTTCTAAATCAGGACAGAAGGTTATGCTTTTCTAATCCAAAGAAAGTTTCATGAACCTCAGTAATAAAGTTTAATGAATGCTGGTCATTTTGAACCTTGTAAATAGAGACCAGACAAAAAGTAATATTTTCCTTAAAAAAATTCCTTATTCCATAAGCACAGGTCAGCACATACTATTAGAATAACATTAATTTGTTTACTTATGACAAATTCATATATATCAATTAAAGGGATGTCATGGGAAAAGGTAGTTAATAGTTTTTATGAACTGATGCTTTTATTAGGTGATGGCATGTTTGCTGTTTCATTTCATTACTTATCTGCCAAGGAGTTTCTTTCAACACCAAATCAGAATCTACATGCTACAATCATGTAACACATTTAAGTTCAGTCCATTTTCTCCAGCTGCTGACACAGATAAATCTTTAGCAGTGAGCAAAACCGAAAAATTGTCTACATTATCTTTCAACATGTTACATAATTTGCAGTCTTTTACACAAAGGAAATATAAATTGGAATCATCAAGTATACTCCTACATGTCACTTGAAAGATGAGACTGTGTTGAATACTAGGTCTATGGTGTTTGCAGAGAGGTACAGAGAGCCAAGAAGTGTTACTGTGGGATTTGTTCAGTTTTGAGTGTGCTGCATAATATCTGCTCTCAAAAGATCACATAGATAAAGAAAGTGCATAGGATATATATAAAAGTACCTCATTGTGATTCTGGTGTTCCATTAATAAGTTTGAATACATTTCTGGATGTCAGAATTTTTTCTAACATGAAGCATTCCATATGATAAAAAATTTCATAGCAACACAGAGAAAACACAGTAAACTGAACAAACAAGACACTGATACCTCCTTCATAGTAAAAAAAAAAAAAAAGTATGGTTTATGCTTGGCTTGTGCATTTACATTATTTTAATTCTACTGAAAATTTATATTAATTTATCTGCCTTAAAGAAAAGAGTCAGCAATTTCACATTGGTTATGTTTTAGGTTTATCTCCTGTGTGATTATTAATTTGTTACTTAGCCCATATTACAATTTTGTGTTCAGATTTCACTGGGGTGTTTTTTAGCCCCTTTTCCCTTTCCTCAATGAGGCACTCGTGACACAACTTTTCATACATTCCAGCAATCAATTTCAAAGCCATTCATCAGGATTTCAGAAGCCACTCGAAAAATTAGATTCATGTGCTCAGTGTAACTGGGAATGCAGTGATTTATGACACAGGTCATTCGGAAAACCCATGAGTTCTTCTCCAGTGACATGCCAGAAATCACAACTATTACTAGAGGGCTGTGATCTGTTTATTATACAGCTTATGGGAGGTGTGCCATGTCTAATTCATTTTTAATGTGTTACACTTTTTCTGGTTGATTTCTGAAAACAAGATTTACAGTTGTTTAGAGTTTGACAAGAATAGTAAACTGCTGGTTTAGTTAATGACTTTTAACATGGATTGATTAAACTATCAGCCTGTTTGCACTCAGTGTTCAAGCTATGAAGGCAGCACTGTTTTAATTGCAACTACAGCAGTCAGCATGTGTTATGCATCCCAAAACACAGGATGAAAAACCACGGATGCTTAATCTAACCAGCAGGAAGGAAACTAAATTCCGGGTTTCTATTTAGCTTACAAAAGGCGGCAATCACAATTTAAAAAAAACAGGGTGTTTCCAGAACCCCATTATCTCACTTACCTGCTCAAGGGAGGCATGAGTATGTTCCTGAATCATCCAGCTCACAAATCTTTCATGCCTAGCAAGACTTTCTGAGAGAGACACCTCAGTGGTACTGAAGGGCTCTGCCTTTAGGCTGAGTCAGGATCTGTCCTAAACTCCAGCAGTCATGTACAGCCTGCTGGAATTAGATATGCTCTAAAGCAGAACCCTTGCATACGCTTTAAGTATTTAAGTTTTATCCATCTTATTTGCCTTCAGTTATCTTTTATTCAAGTGGTGAATTGAAGCCAGTCACCTAGGCAGGATTGCCAAAGTCCAACCCACCAAGTGTCCCCAAGATGGGTATCAAGGATTGATGGAATTACCTGTCCTGCATGGTTGTTCCACTCTTTCCCTAGACTGCAGTGAAGCTGTCTACCTTTGATCCACTGCCAAGGCTCTGGCAAGTGCCCTAAAAGAAGGGGTGCATATCTGTCATTGGTCTGTTTTCTTGGTTGGCTGTTTGCATTTTCAACAGCAGCAGAGGTAATTCACATGAAAATACAACCAACTTTTCAAAGCAGAGAGGAGCAAATTTGACAACAAGCTGTTATCATGTGTCCCCACACTCCCACAACCATATCCTCAGGGTACATCATAGCTGGAGGTGTCCCAATATTTTGTGGACATCATCAAAGGAGCAGTAATGGTGAAACCTGGAGAGGTAGTCTCCTGTGCTCTGCTCTCTTTGCCCACAAGACTGCAATGCCTGTGGTGGGTCATGCTCTTTGGAACTGGGAAGTTGTCCAGACTGGAGGATGACAAGGAAAGGAGGAGGAGGTCTAAGACAAGGGCAAGACATTCAAGAAAGTTGACAGAAGAAAGATGGCAGATTCACTGTCTCAATGTCTTGAGCAAACATGAGCAAGCAGTTACAATAAAATCACAGGCTTAATATATAATCCCTGGACATATTCACAGTTTATGATGGTGGAAAAAAACTCCTAGGTTTGAGGAGAAAATCTAAGATTGTGAAAAAGATTAAATTTAAAAATGCTTGATGAAAAATGCAGCAGAATTGGATGTCAATGTGTACTTCGCTTAATCTCAGACAAGTACCCATGAAACATGATATTACATAAATTTAGTTCATTAAAAAGCAAGAGTGCTTGTTTGATTAAAAAGTAATGTCAGAAGCACCCAGCTGCCACCAAGAGAAAATACTTTTTCTTAATTTTGTGGATCCACTCTGCAAATGGCTTGGCCCCTTCGTGTTTTGCTTCTGACCATACCAACCATTTTGACCCCACCATTCTCCTTTTCAGAGCTGAGCTGATTTCACATGCCTACTCCTGAAAAATATCAGGGAAGAGCAGCCTTGTACAGGCTCAGGAAGGCCTACAGGTCCTGAGAAAGGAATCTGCAGTGAGATTGTGCTAAAATAAAGGGAGAGACTAAGCAGGAAAAGAAGAGTCTGGGGGCAGTAGGGAAGAAGGTGATGAGCTGTGGAAGGAGATCTGTGCCCAGGAAAAGAAGAGGGTCTGTGCACTCAGCACTGTGGGGGCTCCACCATGGACTGAAACCACCCTGGGTTAAATTTTAGATTTTGTAAGGTCAGGAGCCTAGTGGAAGGAAAGGGAAAGTGAGCTAGAAGGTGAGAGAGAGAGAGAGAGAGAGAGAGAAGGAGAAAGGAAGAAGAATCTTACCTACAGCCCACAAAATCTGTTGAAGCCCACATCCAAAACACTTCACATTAATATGTGGTACAACTTTACAGCAGTACAGTGAAACATTGAAGTGGGCTCACCTATACCTTGACCATTTCTGCAATGTCATTTCACTTGTCCCTTCTCTGCCATTCCTTCTTGAGACTCCAAACTGCAGCAGAGTATGATACACAATAATAAAATCATATTTAAAATTCATATTGAAATACTCAGGTACTGTAACACTAGCTTTCATATGCAATGTTTGGAGACTAAAAAGCAAGGAAAAAATATTTCAAAGTAACTTCATGAGAAAGAGCAAGACACTGCGTAGTGTACAAAAATAACTTATTGTTTGTTCTTGATCCAAAGGGACCACAACTTTGCAATATATTTTGGATCAAAGGTCAGAAAATTTAGCTCTACATGCAAAACACAACCTAAAAAAAGGTATTTTTTTTTTACTTTAGGCTCTTTGTTTAATTTCTTGGTTGTTATTTTGGTTGGGGTTTTGTTGGGTGAGGTTTCTGTTTTTGGTTTTTTTTTTTTTTTTTTTTGTTTGTTTATTTTGTTTTTTATTTTAATTTTAGTTTGAGACAATAGGATTTATCACCTGGAAAGGGAAAGAGAAATCTGGTTTTAGATTTTGCAAAAATGGCAAGACTTTATATGCTGGCACATCAGATAGGAAGGTAAAGCAAAGGGACTATGAAACAAGAGTCAGGATTGTAACTGCTAGGTTTTCCAAAGATAATTAATTTAATTACTATTTTATCTGTGAAATATAGTCATTTTTAGTATCTTTGAACAGAAAACTTTACTAGATTTGTTTAACCCCAAGCAGCAACCAAATCCCACACAGCCAGTTGCTCACTTCTCCACCAGTGGGATCAGGAAGAGAATCAGAAGGATATAAGCTTTAAAATTCATGGGTTGAGATACAGACAGTTTAACAGGGAAAGCAAAAACTACACAACAAGCAAAGCAAAACAAGGAATTAAATCACTGCGTCCCATGGGCAGGCAGATGTTCAGCCATCTCCAGGAGAGCAGGGCCCCATCACACGTAATGATGACTTGGGAAGACAAACACCACCCCTGCAAATAACTCCTCTCCCTCCTTTTTTCCACCACTTTAGATACTGAGCATGGTCTGGAATATCCCTTTGGTCAATAGGGGTCACCTCCCCTGGCTGTGTCTCCTCCCAGCCTCCCAGGTACCCCAAGCATCCCTGTCAGCATGGCAGTGCAAGAAGGAGAAAAGGCCTGGACTCTGTGCAAGCCCTGCTCAGCAATAACAACACCATCTCTATATTATCTCCTTTGTGTTCAGCACAAATGCAGAACACAGCCCCATGCCAGCCACTGGGAAGAAAATTATCCCAGCCACAACCAGCACAATCAGTAATACAAGCATATTTTCAAACCTTGTCTCCCACAGTCAACAAGTTTGAATCATGTAAGCACAGCTATATTGAGACTTAGAGCTGCTGTTTTAAAATATTAGCTCTGCTGTCAAGGCCCTTAAGAAGGCTTTGATTTGCATGCAAATCAAAGAAACAGCAGAAGTCAGTAGATCCTTAGAGACAGAACCTTTTCTAAACTACTCAAGAGAAGATTTAGAGCACATAAGCTCCTGTAACAGCAACCACAACCACAGCATGCACTCTACAGCATATGATGTGTCATGTACACTGCACAGGTCTACCATCTCTGTTTCAGTTATATCCCTCTAATCTGGAGGGAATGATTATTTTTTATTTTTTTTTACAATATTTCTGGCTACATCATCCACTGTATGACTCTGATAGAATGGACTAGGGATGGACTTTCAAAAGAAAAACTCCTAAAATTAGGCCAGGAACCTTGTGGGAATATTGCCCATAATTGGACTTGATTTTAAGATGCTTCCTCTTCTGGTTTTGGTTAAGCTTAGCTAGCTGTACTAGAAAGAGTGATTCAGAAAACAGGTACTTATATCTTAATCACAAAAATAAAAATTCATTCCAGAAAGGGTATTTACCCACAACTGCCATGCACATGCCTTTTAAGCACAGCTGATTTTAGCTCTTTTAGTGGTTTCCTTGAAGATTTAAAGCCTTGCAATGTTTCCTCCATAAAGTTAACCAGCAATGTTTCAAAAAATTTGGGAAGGAAGAATAGAATAATCCTATTGTTGTAGATATATCTAGCACTTTATCGCAGAATAAAACCTTAATAACAACTGAAAGCATGCTAAAGATATGTCTAACAACAAGGTCAGGGATAAACATCAGGAGTAGCAGACCTTTGTTCAAAACATACCACATGAAATACATTCAGTAGTTGGAATATATGAACACTGAGTGTTTATTTAAAACATTAACCTAAGGCTTTTGTGAAGTGACCAAAAGCACATATAACCTTCTGCACTTGTAGAAAGACTAGAGGGGAAAGGAATAAAATTAATTACCCATTTTCAAATTTTCCCCAAACTCTATGATTAACATATTTCAAAATTGTGAATTGACACAATGATTTAGGCTTCTCATTACTCTGTTTTTTTATTCCTTATCTAAAATATATTCCACACATTCTCTGAGTACAGTGTCTTCTGCATCTCTATGAAACCCCATGCTTTATAATGGGAAAGAAAATCCAGAGTAACCAGTCCTACACATGAATGATAAGAAAATACAGTATCTACAGAACTTTCACTGCTGCTATTTGTCTGTTCTTATAGTTCTGGAAACAGCCCCAAACCACTGGGGAAGAAAGTGCAAGTGTTGAACACTATATGCAAGTCTAACATGTAAGATGGGCGGAATTGTTTTTCACCATGAACCAAGATAAAGAAAAATGCAGTTGTTAGGATAAACACTGGCTGTCACTGATGATCCTGAGGAATCCCAGGCTAAAGCCACATGGACTTGCTAACCTGAGAACTATGGAAGCATGCCAGATTCTGTCTTGAGAATCTACCTCAAGCCGTGAAAGAACTCTAGTGCAGTAACTTTAACTTCATAGATTCATGCAAAAACTCCTGATCCTTGGATGGCACAGTGAAGATTTGAACAGAAATATGGGAGGAGAGCCTTCTTTTGACACTTGTTAAGCAATGAAGAGGGATATGAAATGGTGTGAAAAACAGGACTCTACTGTTTGAATGGAGTAGATGCTGAAACACACAAAGACTACAGTCAGTGTCTGCAGCTACCAGGACAGATTGAGCACACCAAGGGGCAAGGGTGACTTTTGAAGGAGAAAAACTGATTCAGATTTGTTTTTCCTTAGAGTTCAACTAAATTGAGATCCAGCTAAAAGACTCAAGAATACTAGAGTTACTGGAATTGCTCTTGAGGGCCACAGTTGAAGTGTCAGCTCAATTTCTGGCACTTACACAGAGAGCAGGTTCAGGAATATAAGATGGACAGTGCTAAAAAAATAAAGAAATTCTCTATTTTGAGTGCACATGATTCTGCACCTGCAGCACAGATGCACATACAGCAATCATTTTAAGAATGGATCCATTAGACACATATTTTTTTCTTAATTCCTGTGAGGAGCAAAAATGTGCTTCTATCTAGTTATTTTGATTAAAAGGAGTTGTAGTCATTGTAGAAATGAGAGGCAGAGTATTGTGGCTACAATATCCACAATAGGATCTGGCAGAGACACAATCAGTTTTTTTTTTATAATGTAGCTTGTAGCTGAACCATGTGCACAAGTGAACATGCTGGAGGAATGAGCTTACTTGGAGCTCATATTTTAGTCTTGCCTAGAAAGTTTTCTGAGCTAGAGACTCAGACATCAAGGCACCTGTGAAGGTTTTAGGAAAGTCAAGTCCCTTTCAAAAAGGAGGAATTGCAACTCGTCCTCTCACTTAGTAGCTGTGTGCTATGATGATGAGGTTATTGTCTATTCAAGATCAGAGTTCCCTCTTTATCTTGAAATTAAGAATTTATTACATTATTCCTTCATACGTATTTAAATATGTAATTAATGTACCTAGTAAGTTATGTTAAATTCAGAGAAATATTTCCTAATGGCTTTGAAGTTTTAAATTGAGTCTGTGGATTAGCACGTGAATACTCCAGGAACACATGACTGCTGCTGAGTCCATCGTACTTTTACTTCAGTGACCATGAAAATGAGGACAAGTAGATCAAACTATGGTGAGCTTCTGTTTAACTATATGACGGAAACCAGCACAGCTGGAGTCAATTCTTAGCAAATTGATCAGAATTCCTTTACTTTAACTACAGCTTAACTAGTAAATAGACTTTAATAATTTTCTGCAATCAATCTAAGTGTATCTTAAAAATTAGTGAAACATTTAATCTTGAAATGTTAACTAAATCTGAAGTATACAATTCTGAAAAACTTATGTAGCTTATCTTTCTGCCAATTCAGAAAAGAATAACCATTTATAATAAAAACTTGTTTACTAGGTAAACTCTGTAGAAGATGAATGTTCATAATTCATTCCCTATGCAAAAAAACTGGTGCTTTTTTCTTTTTCAAGATTCAGTATTAACTGTTGTTACCAGGTCTGTGTTCCGGTTTTTTTGTTTTTGTTTAAATACATTTTTGTATCAACTTGTGGAACTAGTAGTAATCTCACTGAAAATTTGAAAAAACTGTATGCATGTTGATGCTCTTCTTCTGTCATTTTTTTAAAGTAAGCACACTTCATACAACAATCCAGACATTTCCGTGCATAGATCTGTTTCTTTTAAGGGATTCTTCAAGTATTCTGTGAACAAGACAATCTTGAGCTCCCTTTGAACATAAGAGGCACTTGGAAGATCTAATGAAAACACACTCTTTAAAAATGTAATTGATCTGGCTTTTGCCCTTTTTTTCATGATTATTTCTGCAGTTACAGACTGGCAAAATCTGAAAGTAATCGAAACGTCCTATTTGCTAAAATAAATGAATACATTGAACAATTTTTTTCCCCTAAAAGCCCATGTTGCAATCTCTCCTAAGGGAAAAAAAATAACAAGAAAAAGATGGAGATTAAACTCAAAGCAAACATAAAAGCTTTATTCACAAAAAAGTCAATTACACAACCCAATTTGTTTTCACCAGCAACCAGAGGAAAGCCTGGTTAGGATGTTTCAAGATCCAAACACCTTGGATCTATGTGTTCCACCAAAGTTTATATTATAGCTATTTCTAAGAAACAAACTAACAATTAGAGACACCTGTTGAAAGTGCCTGTGCTCTGTTCACACTTCATGTAGTATCTTAAAGTGACAGCATATTAAAATGTCAGTGCAATTCTTTTCCATTACAGAAGCATTTTTAACAACAGAAAGTGCAATTAAATTGTCTGCTCCTAAGTACTTGTATATAAGTTGCTTAGCAAAAAGTACTAAAGCACACTGGTGTAGAAGGGAAAACTACCAAATATATAAATTTTAATACTAGAAAGCACATAGTGACAAAAGACATGGACAGAAAAAAATATAGTCATTAGATTAACCTCCACCCACATTCTCAGTACTTATTGAGTATGTTTCTTCTAGGATAGTTTTTCAGTTTTAGATGTATAGGCCTATACTGTAAGATAAATATAGATACATATATAAAGGGTGCTACACAGTCTTGTGACTGAGGGAAAGGTGAAAAATTTGACCATCTCTTAGAAATGTTGCATATTTTGTCATTTACTTAAAGTCACAGACAGATATCACCCTGACCTTCCAAAACATTCATGTCATGCCAAATCAGCCATCAATATTGGGTTTACTTCAGTGATTATTCTGAGCTACAAGACTTTGTGAAATAGATTTAACAATACTGTAATCAAGGGTAAGTTACTTTTACCCATCTGACCAACTCATTGCCCCAGGTTACCCTTTTCTTGCAGAAAGAACAAAATGAACTATCCCTAGGTATTTTTGCTCACAGCCTTAGTTTTAATGGAAGTAATATGAAATACAAGTCTTTAAGCTGTATTTCATGAAAAGTCAGAACATTTTCCTCTGTATCACTTCTGCAGTTTCCCACTAGCTGCCCAAGCAGTAGCTTCATCATTCTGAAATCTGAAAATTTACTGAAAAATATGATTGATGTGTCTTTAAAAGACATCTGTTTCTAATATATTTGTCTTTTTTTTCTGAAATATGTCTCATCAAAATTTTAGCTCACCAAATTTCTCTTTATTCTAAGTTTTATTATGCTCTGGATAAAAATCTTGGTTTATTTTTCAAATATGGAAGCATTCAAATACCAGGTTTCAATATATCTGTGTGTTCAGAAGCTAACTTCTCTTTATATAGAAAAATAACCTCTTTCAAAAGGCTTCTGAATCACATTTTTCACATCAATTGAAATTTGGTGCAACTGCATAAATTATGTCTTCCAAGGGCACCCGTGATTTGGCCTCATGCTGCAACATTTATGATTATAACTTTATGATTTGTCACCTAAGACTTGAGTTTACATTATTCTCAAGCTATGTGATTAAATAGGAGGAAGAATTGTGGGCCAAGCTTTTCAAAGCTGCTATACGTATTTCCACTGCACTCAGACTAGCCAAGAATACTGGAACTGTTGTAGCCCCAGCACACATAACACAACGCTGCTCTAATTGGTGCAGGATTCCTATTAGTCACAAGGGTCTGTACTGGCAGCCACAAAACCTGGATTGTAAAAGATATTCTGACCATTGATTTCTTTCCAGAATTACCTACTCCCATATAAGAGTTTGTGAGGAACAGGTGAAACAGAGTCATTAATTCACCTCTACACCACATACCACCTAAGGACCTCTGATTTATTAAGAAGACTTTCCAGTGCCAAAATCTCCCTCAATGTCCTCTTAGCTGTCAGAACAGCACAAAAAGATAATAAGACCTAGTTCTTCTTATTCAACTGCTATAAATGCTTTTGCTGTATAAATTTATTCAAAGGCTGAAAAGTGAAAATGGCATCATTAGTGCATCTAGTTGATCTCAACATTTGGTTTGGCTAATCAAGGAATGGTTTCCTGCAGCAGAATCAGCTGAATCTATGTGACCTAATAACCTTATTCCACAATGTGATGTTTTCTGGGATTTCATGTTATTTCTAATGGATGAGACATTTTTCATGAATCTCAGAATGCAAATGAGCACAATGAACTCATAATCATTCTTTATTACTTTTCTGATGATTCATGAAAATAGTGGATGGAAAGTGTCTGAGTTCAGCTTTTATTATCACAGGCAACTCTGTGATATATGCCTTTATAGGTCACTTGTCCTAAGAAAGTGACTATTGTAAAGGTAGGAGGCTTTTTGCCTCCACAGTACCTATTCTTATGTATCAGAAGACAAAGGATCAGAAAGGCCATCTGTCCTAATATTTAGTCTTTTCCAACAGTCTCTAGAGGATCATCAGGCCAGTATAGAGCAGGATGACAAATATATACCCTCTGAACTTTCAGATGTCATGATTCTTGACCTCAGGCTTCTTGTTAGTTGTGTCCTTGCTCTCTCCATCTAACTATGGGAATAAGTTTGACATATGACACTGCACTTATTTCTTTATACATGTTTATTTCATACCTATGGCACAATGCTTCATGCTCCACTTTGTTCCTGCTGTTCACCAGAACTGACTGAAAAAAGACATATCTGCTTGGAGAGAGAGTCAGCTTACTTCTTTCCATATTCCTCCCTCTCTTGCTATACTTTTTGTTGGGCAATTTTGTTTGTTTGTTCGTTTTTCAATTTTTCTTCTTTTTGCTGTTTAATTAGTTTTTGGCCAAATTAGAGCCCTGAATCTGATGAGTGCAGGACTGATGGAATGAGGGCATATGAAGCTTTATTTGGTAGCCATGAATTAGTATATCTGTTAATGCTGTAGTATGAAATTTCAACCCTAATTACATATTTCCCAAAATGTCAACATCTCTTTGTAATGTGCATTTTTTTCATAGTAATAACAACAAGCAACTTCTGCAATATTGTGCAATTTTATTAACAGGGAACTTCAGGAATCCTTTATTCACTCAAACTTAGCCAAGTGTTTAGACATTTGAATTAAGTACTGCAGAGCTGATAAATGAGCACTTTGAAGAACAGGAACTAATATACCCATGATTTTAATGGTTTGATGCTTCTGACTTAAGATCTTCCACAATCCGTTGAACTGATGTAAGAGCTCACCTTAAACAGGGGAGGTTTACCCCTCAATGTGTTCTCCCCTGCTCCTGCTCAGCTTTCGCTGAGTGGTCCTGCTGCTTTCTCTGTGATAGTTCTGATGCTCACTGAACCCTTGCAGTAAGCTGACAGAATTCACAAATTCATGAGAAACTATAACAACCACTCTTCCTCCCCCAGGATGATATGTTCTATAGACTTATGGCAAACTACAAGGCTCTGTAAGTAGGACAGAGGGAGTCGACAGAGGGAGATAAGCATCTTGTCTTTTTATCAACAATGAGCAACAAAATTGGAATTACCTGTCTTTTAAAGTTGAAAACTAAATTTCATTATATTCCTAAATTTCCTAAGACATATGATGTACTGTTACAATGCATTATCTGTAAAAAAATTGGAATGTCTCTGTAAAGGAAAAGGATATATTGCTATTTGTTTAAAAGTTCACCTTTCAGTGATTAAATTAGGAAAGATTTTTACTTACATAACACTGTTGCATTATTCTATTCCCATGTGAAGGTAATGTAACATTCTTGCATTATTTTTATTTCCCTGTGATGGAACTCAACCTACACCTTCAAAAGAACATATTTGTCCATAACTAACTGAGCATCATTTTCTAAGACAAGAGAAATAAAACTATGAAGCATGTTCTGTAAGACAAGATAGGGAAAAAGGCAATCATGGAAATAAAGGTTCATATATAACTTAGAGACATAATAAATAAATATCTAAACATCTTTGATTAGTATGCAGCTTTGCATTACAAGATAGCTGATCCAATAGTCTGCATCCACTAGAAAACAAATATTTAATTCTCTGACACAAGATCAAGCTAAATCAATTTTCCCTGCAGTTTTGCAACTGTTAGAACTGCATAAAGGAAATAGTGGGACCAAACTACGAAGACTAGAAGGGTATTTGGTGACAAGAAACCGGGAGCAGGCCTAATTCTTTTAGTGTAAAATCACACTTTCAACAGATTAAGTTTACCAGCACACTCTAATGACAGCATGTACATACCTTTAGCAGACAGTTTGGGGTCTGCCACTGATGATCTGGGTCTTTGTGCTCATATTGCCTGATTTACTATTGTGGGGTGAATTAATTCAGAATACCAAGCTGGTAAAAAAGAAATCCAGCCAGACAATGATTAATTGACAAGTCTTCCACTGTGCCAGCTCCCTGATATGCAGTGTGTGTCAAGGGGGCACAGAATGGTAGTGTATGTGTCAAGGGAGCACAATTCCAAAAGAATTAAGCTGAAAATACTGTGGAACCATGTTTTGAAATGAAATATTCCTTTGATCACTTCTTCTTTCTAACATACAAAATAAGTTTTAAAAAGTGTTTTTTTTTAATTTTGTTGTTGTTTGGTTAGTTGGTTGGTTGGTTTTTTGCTTTTTCTTTCCTAATTTGTATTCCATTTTAGCAATTTCAAAACTATTCACAGTAATTTGACAACTATAAGGCGCACTGGATTATAAGGCACACTTCTGGGTCACCGGCAAAACCTCAGAACTTCTCCCATATATAAGGCGCACTGGACTGTAAGGCGCACTTTTTTTTTGCAGCGAGGAACCGCGCGCAACAAAGTAACAAATTAGTAACAGAAGCAATCACGCAATTGTGGGGTTTACTGGCAGGTACTCAACTTGCAAACATTTTTCACGGATCAGAGTAGCCTTTAAACACAGCCCCAGGCGCTCTCCCCATGCTGCGGGCCCCAGCACTCCCGGCCCTGGTGCCGGCTGGCGCAGCTCTCGCGGCTCGGCTCCTTGGCTCTGCAGCTCGCACTTCTGGGTTGGCAAATTTCCAAACTTTGTCCATATATAAGGCACACTGGATTATAAGACGCACTTCCAGGTTTTGATAAAAATTTTAGTCAAAAGGGTCTGCCTTATAGTCATGAAATTACTGTAATTTCACCCATCCAGTTTGTAGATGACTCACTTAGAAAACATGCCATGAGACAGCAGAATAATCAAAGAACTGATGCTGTTTCCAGGCGCTTTTGTATCCAATTCCATTTGTCTCTCTCCTACCTCACTCACCTCTCACACTGTATCTGACTGGTGACTGAACTGATTCAGCTCACTAATGCTAAAGAAAGAATTATCCAATGTTCCTCCTGGGGAAACCATCTTGATCTAGGCAGCCACACCTGGGCAGTTGCTGGATGGGCAGTAGCACATGCAGCTCTTGGAAATACATCTCCCTGCGATTCAGATCCTGATCTGCACCATGCACAGATGAGCACCCACAGCATTTCTCACCATTCTGCTGTAACGGCAGCCACTGCACACGAGACACACAGGCACTGTTTTGCCACTGCTACAGATTTAGGAAAATGGATAAAAGGCTACATGAAATGACCATATTTTTGTATTTACAAAAAATGAGTACTGCTATGGATCAATAATCCATTATGGAGATATGAGACAATTGGGGGGGTCACAGCAGCTCTGAGGCACAACCCTTCCGTGTGCTGCTCTTCAGCTGGTGCCATTGAGCTCTGCCCCTGGCTCAGCTTGGGTTGTAAAAGCACAATCCAACCGACTGCCTTCTCACCAGGGAGTCATCAGCTTACTACAGCACCGCAGCAGCTAAAAACTTGCAAATATTTCCTTAGCTTTTTGTTGTTTCTTTTTACTCTCTCGAGAAATAAGTTCAAAAGACATCTTCATTGTGCCAAGATTATTTTGGAGATGGTATTTTACTTGCATCCCACTCAACATGAAGACTCTTGTTTCTCAAAACCCCCTCTAGACCTAGAATACACACTGATGCATCTGTTCGCAAAAACATACAGAAAGCACAGCTCATAAAGATACTATCTCTCTTTATATTTATTTATAGATTTACTTGGCACTTACTGGCCTAATGCAGTTATTTTCGGGACATACTTAAATACAGCATTAAGGGCCAACTTCTCTGAGGGAATTATTGGCATTGCTACAGTTACATTGTGCTTCCAACACATACAGCTTTATTCTCTTGTATCCATAGCTTTGAAAAGTTAGCTCAAGTACAAGTAAGAAAAAAGAAAAGAGAATAAAATTTACTTTATGTTTATTGTAAATGATTTGCCATACTTGAACTATCTCCCAGTCACTGCAGATGAACAAATTCTAATAAAATAAACGTAGTCAGTTTTTCCCTTTCTTTCTCGTTCTTTTTCTTTTTCTTTCTTTCCTTTTCTTTCTTTCTCTTTCTTTCTTTTTCTTTCTTTTTCTTTCTTTCTCTTTCTTTCTCTCTTTCTTTCTTTCTCTTTTTTTTTCTCTCTCTCTCTCTTTCTCTCTCTTTCTCCTTGCTTGAATTATTTTAGGCATGTTTCATCAATGATTAGAAATCAGGCATGACAGTGGTCTATGCAAAAGTTTTGTCCATGGAGAAATCAGACATGACTACAGTCTACCCCTGAATGTGATCTTAATGCTTTATACCACTGACAAATCATTAACATCTGTTAATAACTCACCCAGCTGCTTTGTTAGATTGTTTTAAAAAAAATCTTATGGACACCATAGATGTCTCCAACTCGTAGTCTAAGTAACCTTTCCCAGCTGCTTAATCCTTACTTACAATCTTACTTTAAAATACACACATTTTTAACTATCCCATTTCTTTGTCTCCAGACAAAGTAACTATGCTAACATCTGTTCATTTTCACTCCCCAATTCCCATCTTAAATACTTATTTTCAGCATGTATTTTTCTTGTAAATAGAATCCCATGTACTTTCTCACCTCCTAGTCCTTCATTTTCTCCTTTCCGCTCTTGCTCTCATTCCACTCTATCCCTCATGATTTCTTTTGACTGATTATATTTTAAATACAGTATTAATATAGAGAAAAAGATTATTTTAAGACCTTCTTTGATTATCTCACACTAATTTAGGCTTGGGAAAAAGAAAATGGGGGCATGACATGAATCTACTATGCCTAAAGGGAATAAACAAAGAGAAAGGGGAACAATATGCAGTAAAGGGTATGTAGGTAGTTGTTAGGGATAAAATGGAAATATTGGAACATTAGAAAATATCTACTGGTTGTGAGAAGCAGTAGGCTATGCAGGAACATTCTGAGAGAGTTACAGGGGACTTGTCCCTGGGCACATTTTAAAATAAATTTGACAAAAGGTGTGGTTTGGGAGCAAAAAACAGGCAGAGGCAAGGAGAGAGGAGAGGGTGAGGGTGGGGGGAAGTGAAAGGGAGAGGACTCAGCACTGGGATGGAGATTTCTGAATGTTAGTACAGCAGTGGCAGAATATGACAGACACAGGCTGTAACACCTCATTTGGGAATGGGATTTTAAGTGCTGGTTCTTAACGGGATTTTAAATGCTGGTTCTACTGCAGTGGTCTAAACAGTACAGCTCTGGATAAAATGCTAGCAGTCCTGGTACCATTCCCCATTGCCAAGAAAGAGCAGATGAATTGTTGAATAGATGTCCCATGTCCAAAATAAATAAATCCGATTTATAAGTGATGTACAATATAGTTCATATTGCACTGAGCACCAAGATTTCTAATGTTATTTCATTCTCATTGTTAAGAGTGTAAGGGGCACTTTACATAACTCAAAAAAGGTACCATAAGTTAAGTTACCATAAGTTATAGTAATTCCTTTTTTGACAGCAATACAATAGCATGTCCTGAGACTGTGGGAGTCTAAACATATAAAATAATTAAACACATATATTGAATTTAACACAATATAACACACTATAATACCACAGGGTATTTTCTGTACAAACATGGCTGTATTTTTCCAAACTGTCAGCTGATCCACATATCCAAAATATTTCAAACTGAATTTAATTTTTGTCATAGAAATTTAGTCATGGCTTCTGATTCATGTAAATACCTTGTTTATCTGTAGATATCTTGAGATTGTACAAAGGAAACCCAAGTGCTTCTATACTATCTTTAACTTCTTCAGTTGTTTTTAACTAGAGAAATAGACAACAGCACAATGAGTATATTTTAGAGGGTACTCAGTCCTAGGCTCTCTTCCTTTTTTAATTTTTCCCATTGGGCAGTGTAATGACAAAATTATTATTTTCTCATAACTGTAAGGCATGGTATGATTCTTCACCATAACTGTTTCAGAGCTCTTTTGTCACATTTTCCTGTTCTGTTTAGAAGAGGGTTATTTGTAGCCTCATATCACAAAAGGAAGCATTTTCATAAAATTAAGACAATAACAAATGGAAGAAAACATTTCAGACCTTTCTTGGATTTAAACTGAGAGTGCAGAATGTACAGCCTGTGAAATCACAAAACACAGTCCCCACCACTTTTTTGCAACTGCATCATGCAGACACAACTAATCAACTGCAGGTTTTTCCAGTGCTAGAGAACTTAAATATAATGAAATTTCACTTCCTCTACCAAGGAAGATGCTGTACCAGTACAATCAAATATGTCTGTCTACATTTATTTTTCAAAGCATGTAAATATATAGATGCAGATTATAGAAGAGAAACCCTCAGGCTCTTGTCATTTTACAAGTTCTGCTCATGTAGTCATGTAGTAATGTTTATATGAACTTTGTAAGCACTGGAAATCCAAACATAGAAAGAATATTGTGCTATGTCATTAGAATGAAAACAAAATATACATGAAAGGAACCTGAAAGAAATTGTTCTAGCTCATTGACCAAACTGGAGGAAAAATAAAATAACAGACAAAAAATTGTTAAGAGAACAAATGACTGCATACATCTCGCAAATGTCCACAGTCAAAAGGATGTCACTAGCAGGATGGATGATATTCAATATGTCTTCTAGCATGATTACCATGTAGTCCCCAAATCAGCTGCTCGGGGAATCATCTGTAAGGGCTCACCTAGGCATAGCTGTGCTTGAGGAATGTAAAAGACCTTCTCACAGAATCATAGAATTGTCTGGGTTGGAAGGGATCCAGGGGTCATCAAGTCCTGCTCTTAAGGGAATGCTGATTTGGGTTCAAACTTGCCACCTTGGCATCACTGGCACCACACTCTGCTGGGAAGATGCACCAAACCAGAAATCTCAAACAAAATTAAATAGTGCATCTTGAAGAGAACTAAGGCCACTCCAAGTCAGCTTTGGTCCACCAGCCTTCTAGAAACCCAAAACATCCCTTTTCCCTATCTGACAAGAAATCATACAAGAAAACCATCATACATTCCATCTTGCTGTGACAATCTTTTTCTTTTGCTCTCTCTGCTAGACTGTCCACTTGCTTCCTTGTCTGAAAAGCTTATCCTATCCACTGCTGTCTCTCAATTCCCCTGTGACGGTCCCACCACTTTCTCCTTGCACATATAGCCATTTAATTTCCTTCTGGTGCACTCCTGAAGTATATGAGCAATTATTTAGGCATTTGGATTTGTCTTTTATTGCATATATTCCACAAAAAAACTCACAAACAAGGAAAATATTCTTTAATAGGTAAATAGAGATTATTGTTCTATCTTGAGCTGAAGGTGGACATGGTTTATTTTGTGGGTATTAGAAAATTCTAGGTTGTTACAGCTCACAAGTGACTCAAGAAACCGAGGGAAGTGTTGGTAAATCCAGTGAAATGGCATAGATAACATGTAACCCAAACCATGCTATCATCATGCCTTGCTGTCAAATGGAAATTATGATTTTAGGATATTTCAGTCTAAAAAAAGCACCCTCTATTCATTTAAAAAACTCACAAGTAGATGGCAGAATGAATAATCAAAAGTAAAGAAAAGCTTGAGAGATCTGCAGCAGTCTGATTTGATGATGCAGAAATTCATTTTCCATCAAAGAAGGGAGAGAATTATTTTAAAATCAAGAAAAGAATATAGGTTATAGATCTTCCAAAAATCTACACTGATTTGAAATAGGGGTATCATCAAGCAGTTCTGGTGTTTGATCACAAATAACAAAATCACAGGAGGAGATGATGAAGCCACACTTACACAACTCCTTTTATTCCAAAGGATCTTGACACTCTCTATAAAATATACACATGGTATGCCTATGAATAACAACAACAAAAGAAAGCACACAGGAACAGAAAGAAATCACTTTGACCAGCACTGCAAATCAGAGCATCTGTTTAACAGTATGTATCAATTCTTTCTTTAATTCAGGGAAGGATTTAAATTGCAATAGTATATCTAGCAGGAATTATTAGCCCATGTGCCCTTATTAATTCCTAACAGATTGCACATAGAAGGAAAAAGAAGGGCAAATTACAGAGCACTGGATCACATCCACATCCAAATTACTATAAACTGTAAAGTCCTCATTATAAAAAATTTGGATCTGTACTTAAATATCCAAAGTATTTCAATGCTGAAATTGAAATGCCAAAACCAGAGTATAAGCTGCAATATGAACACAAGCCCTGTGAAAAATCGTGCCAAAGGCCACTGATAATTGAAAGAAATCTTATCCCAGAGAAAACCCTTGACATTTGGATGAAATAAGGACATTAAACTGAGGGATTATTTTTACTTGGTTCTTTTCTTCAAAATGAAAAAAACATTTCTCAAGAAACTATCAGTTTCAATATATTTTCATACACTTCTTTTAGATGACAATGGATGTTGTTTTCTGCAGTTTCAAACAAAACCTTCTGTTTTTCTAGTCCAAAATTACTTAAAAGGCATTGAAAAGAAAGAAAGAAAAAAAAGGAAGCGAAAACTTCCAAAATCCAAAATTAATTACATGAAGTTTCATTGGCCATAACTCATTGTTTTTCTAAGTCTTCTGAGAGTTCAACTGTTCATTCCAATACAGAATATTTTGGTATCCTGATAATTTTCCCAGGACAGGAAGACTATTTTCTGCTTAAAACTGTTACGAATCTAACTAGGGCAGTTGGCATCAAGTACCATGAACTTAGCATGGCCTGATGCAAACCAAGTGAACTATGGCCACTTGGAAATGGTAACATTCTATTAGGACAGTGAACTCTTCCTAAACCAATGTTTTTCAGAAACAAGCTCCACCTCTGCCCATTCAAACAAAAAAGACCAAAAATCAAAGAGGAATTAATGATATAAAGGAAGTAGCTCTTGCAAAATAACAGATGGAATGAGATCGGAAACACATGTAGTAAGCTGAACTTCTTTAATAAGACCAAAATGACAGAATTGGAACAAAGGAACAGAATGGATAAACACACACACAAATCAGCAGAGCAGTTGCTAACTAGAAATGGGTCTGCATTACAGATTCCAAACCTTGATTCAGATCCCAAACAATTTTTTAGACTTGAGCCTTTAGATTCATAATGTTGGTTCAGAATTTTTCAGATAGAGTAGCAAGATTTAAAATCGCCATCCTACAAAAAATTTAATCCACGGTTTCTAAGGTGAAGTATTTGCCTCATATTTAAACGGCTGATGTTGGGGATCACACCAAAAGTCAGTCCATATGAAGATTCTGATCCAGAGCTGAACTATGTGAAGAGGTCTTACAGCAGAGCTATATGGATTGCAGCCTCCCTGCCAAAGGTGAGAAATAGCTTTAAGAAAAAAACAGGGGTGTTGGATAGGCTGATAATGAAAACAAGCTATACTTAATAAATAAGTTATTCTCCTGATTAATTGAGGTAAAATCTTTCAAAAGAATGTCTCCTTTACACATTGATTTTGAAACTGCACACTCATTTCAAAGCGAGACTGCATTGTGAAAGTACAACTATATTGAAAAATAGAAAAGATTGTTTAAATATAGAGGAAAAAAATCAAATGGAACTGTAATTATTTGAGTTAATTAGAGAAGTACTAAAAAACTGCACACTGAATGTATGTTTAAATTGTTAGGACAAAGATTATCCTGATGATTCTACTGATAAAACAATGAACTAGAATTTTTCCAAGACTTTCAGATGTTATTTGGCATAATATTCCTCTCCCTTTGAATACATTGTCCAGAAGTAAACACCTCTAAATACTCCTCCAATGGTATGAACTCATCTATCTCTGCTGAAGTCAACACAGATCTGGAGGACAATTTGGTATTCATGTGATGTGAGAGAAACCATCTTTCTTTCAAATATTTGTCTCAAAATGTATGGACGTCAAATTACACCTAAAATGGAATAGAGAAGTAAATGATTCATCTAATTCCCATAAAATTTCTCCTGTTCACAGGAATTTCAGACACATTTTCTTTTCAGATGTTACGCATTTTATAGCTTTTGATGATGTGTTGTTATTTTTAATCTATTCTTTGAAAACACTTAGTAATAAATTTCTTTTGTTTTCTATTAAATTCTGCCATGTAGACAACTGTTAAAAAAATGACTCATTAGGTTTCCATTTCCTAACTACAAAATACCAAGTCACATCCAAAATTACTATTTGTACACCAATATGTGTTTCACAGTCTCTATGAATACTTGCAAAGGCAATTTTGAAATTGTTTTCATGAACAGTGGAGTCACTAAAATTCAGCTGCATAAATACTGGTGATAAAGAAAAAGAGAAAGCACTTATAAAGGGAGTCAACTTGTAAATCTAGGGAAATATAAGATGAAATTTTATTTCTACTTGTAATTCTAGTTTTTCAAGATGACCATTGCTTGCATGCATTTTTCGAGGTGTTAAAATGTAATAGTAAGGAAAATTCTGTTAGTGTATTTAAAGTTATGAAACTCATTAAAACATCATTTTTATGCCAGGTTCGTTTTTCTTCCCCCTAATAATTCATATTACCTCAGAACATGACCTGGAACTGTCAGACAGACCACAGTAGCATCCTCCAGTTACCAGTTAAGATTGCTTGACAGATTCCTCAGATACAATTAGCTTTCTCTTGATGTTACACAGCTCCCTGTAATATCCCTTTCTCTCACTAGCTATGCACCTGTAAGCTTCTGCATAAATACTAATTATCCAACAATAAAACGTTATAAAGTTCTGAATTTTGTAAATTTGATTGAGCCAAAACATATGACAGTAGGACTCAAAGGATAAACTCTACCTGGAAAAGCATTTTACTATTTTTAATTTTAAAGTAATACGTATGGCAATGTCTTGTTCTATGTGTCATGACCTAGTAAGCAATTCTGTCATCTTTTGAAAGTCTCATGGATGAAAACAACATTACAGCCTGCATTATGCTTAACACACAAAAAAGGTACAAAGTAAACAAACTCAATTCTTCATTGAGGCTAAGAGACTTTTCTCCTGCCTCACTTTCTACCAAAGAAAGATCACTTAGCGCTCTTAATTAAAAAATGGACTTTCTATGTCTTAACTGTATCTGTACTGAAAAACTCTTGTTACTGCTGTCACACATAGGCACACAAAAACTTACCAGACCCTGTATTTTCAGGAGGACAAGAACAGAGGTTCAGTACTTGATTTAAGGGCTAAGTTAACCATAAGGATAACTGATATATAAAACAGATATTAGGGACTGCTCTACAAAAAAATTTAAAATTCAGCACGTCTTTCCTTAATAATAGCTCATCAGAAACTATTCCACTAATTCCATCTTGCAAATGAGAAAGGAGCTTAATTTCAAAGAATAAGTGAGATTCATAAAGCTAAAACAATGTATCATAGTTATGTTCATTTATCTAGCACAGGAATTTTTTAGAGTAGTGATCTTTGGTGTTCTAGCATTGAAAAAAATAAAATCATTTTCAGATGCACTCTTAGTAAAAAGCACCTCATTAAGCATTTGGATTCTCTATGGTTTATAAGCATGTACTTATAGACTCTTCCTTCCTTGATGTGAGCAGATAAACAAATCTAGCATTGTTACTGTAGAATAATAGAAAATTGCTAAACACAGAAAAGATATTGCAAAATGTCATAAAGGAGCCAAACCATTTTCCAGGGTTTCAAAATAATCCTTGACAGAAACTTTATTTTCTCCAAGTTTTTATTAAAAACATACACATACACAAAATATCAATGAAGCACTAAACCATCAGTCTACTAGATGTGAGCCTCTGATATCGCCCCTAAACTCCTTCAGAGCAGTAACTTAGATCAATGAGATTATAATAATTTGAAATGACCACAGGACTCTTTTCACCAAACATACTTCCAGGAAAAAAGGTATGAAACTCAAAACACCATAAAAAATAGGCAACAAATGATGCTTTCACACATTCTTTCACCTAACCAAAAGGGAGAAAACCCCAAACCCATCACAAAAACTGTAATAGCTGGAAGTGATTAGGAAACAGTGGATTATCAATACCATGTTGGGAAAGATTTAGTACACAACACTACTTAGAGGCACTGCAAGAAAGGAATAAAGTCAATGAAAAACTATTAGAAAATATTCTATGTCCAAAGTTCAGAATTAAAACGAATGTTTCATTTGAACTTTTAAGGCCATCAAAGAATTAATCTGCTCTAGTAAATTGGGACCATTACAAAATGAAAGGAAGAAGCATGATGTTAGGAACATAGAACAAAATGATGAATGAGATCAAAGGGTATGCTATTCTTGGTTTTGTCATTTGCTTCCAAAATGTAAGTATTTTCAACTACTACCATCTGCTGAGATCTGCAGAAAAGTTGCTGCAAAATCTGTGTAGTATCTCTGAATACAACATCTGCATCAACAAACTGGAAAAACTGTCACTTGGGTGCAGCTAACTCAGTGGAAAAGTTAACTCAATGGAAGTTTCTTCAAATTAAGAAATTTGTTTAATGGATTTTTTTATTTGATTCAGCCCCTAAATTTTAATTTTATCAATAATCTGATTTCTTCTGCTACAGCTACTGTTCTTTGTTTTTTCCCTACTTCTTTCTTTCTTTTAAAATTCCACTGTTTATGGACTCATATTTAAAGGTTTCCTAATTTTTACTAATTTTTATCAAGTTTTGAAAGATTGTTACAGCTCCACAAACATCCCCATACACTCTTTAATGCTTTGAATTTCTGGATCTCAGATATGAAAAGCCTTTCCACTACTAAAAATGTGTAAAACTCAGTAAAGTCTCAAAGAGATATGGGGAAATCTGTCCTTATATTCTGAGAGTCCACTGTGTGGTTCCTATCAGAAAACTGAAAGTACATCTGTTGACTGCCAGTACAGATGTGTAATTAATGTATTTTCTGACATATGATATGTGGCTTACATTAAATTACGAATGAGCTACACTCTTACTACAGACGAACACAACTTCTAGTTCAGTACAAAGAGAAAAATGGGGAAAAGTAAAACCAAAGCTTGAAAGCAATAGGTGAATTATAGCACAAACCGCCAAAATGAAGTCACTAAGGCACATCCTTTGAGGACCACTTGACAAAAGAGCAAGACAGATTTTTTTGTTTTGAATTTGGTCTTGTATTTGTTTTGCTTGTACCCTGTTGCCTCTGAGCCTTTAATTTCAATCTTATTAAAGTCTTGTTTTAATAGCATTGTTTCAGGGGTACTTGGAGGGACAGAGAGCACCCTCAGAACTACCAGGTGCATTGCATTCACATAGAGATGTGAATCAACACATCCACATCATGAAGGGATTTGGAAGGCTTGCCTGAGCAAACTCCAGTCCCTGAGGAGGACCTACAGCAGCCCAGCAGCAGTTAATGCATCTGGAGCCTGAGTACCTGTCTCCTGGTTTTGGGCAATGACCACAGCCTGCTGACTTCCTTCTGCAACGTGCAACCTGCAAAAAACTGCATCTCAGGGTCTTGGGCAAGTCACAGAATGTGATTTAAATAGAAGCCAAAAGTGCATCCATAAAACGCTCACATGCTGGCTAACTGAAACTAGAATATGAAGTCATAACAGACAACTCCAAGCATATTCCAGAGACCCACAGCTGTCCTCATCATTTGTTTGGGGGTGATGAGTCTCCTAGTTAACTTTTCTACCCATATATCTGTGACCTGGATAGAGCTCCAGGAACAGTATATGGCAATTATTTGCACTGCATAACACACATGGTATAAATAGGTTTCCCCTTTTAATAGTGTGCTTCTCCATTCTGGTTTACTTTTAATGTACAGTAACACTTACTTGTGATTTTATATAAAAAACTAAAAAGCATAGAAAATAAAAGGATATTCCACAAACTAGAATTTCAGCTATTCTTTTTTCATTTCAGTAACCAACATTAAAAAAAAAAAAACAAAACAACTACCTTGAGAAAATTTTCAAGGTCCTTTAATAATTTATACTCACATGAGAACAAATACTCAGAAAACAAAATAAAGGCAGATAAAAATATTTTTAAAACACAAAATCATGAAGTTATGTAGCTCACAAAGAGAATATGGAACATCTCCTCTTATAATTTTAATTAAAAATCTGTAAAAATTATTGGGGAGGCAATACGGTATTTCCCAATTACATATAAAAGCATTACTGCAAATATTACATATACTAAGTGAATTTAACTTTAGCCATCTTCATGTCATAGCATTGTGTTACAGCAGTGAAAATACATGTCATAAGCAGATTTAACACCTTTAGATGACCTCTTATCAGAAATGTGCCATGCTACTCAAATTCCATCTGTCAAATGCTGTAAATACAGGTAAGTAAATATAAATGTCATTAGAGGAACAAATTACCTTACTGGGAGAAATTCTAGGATTTTACTTTTTGACAGCTTGTAAGTTGGAGAGTTTCCAGTGTCAACAGAACTTGTTCAAGCATGATCTTACCTTGTTTTCACTACATCAAGGGGATGCATCAGGCAAATTTCTACAAGACCTATAAAAGAATAACAAAGAAAAGCCTAATAAACAAATTGTACAAGTAGTAATGTAATTTTCATTTACTCCAACGGTTTTTAAAATTCAAAAAGCAAAGTAGAAGCCTATACATATCATTGATGATACAGTTCTCATACACCTCATATTTCAAACATGTTCTCCTGTAATGTGTATAAACCATTGGGCTTTTCAACAGTAAACAGTGCTAGTTGTTCATGAGAGTGGGGTTTAGCTATGTAATCAATTTAATCTTAGTTTTTGTTCAGTTTTCTGACTTAAGAACAGTGGGAACATTTGACTGGAACCATAAATAAATATATTAAGTCTTGCTGGGAGTAGCAAAGGAAGGGAGTTCAGGTTGGCTCTTGCTTCCTTGTCATGCAGGAGTAATTCCTAAGGACACTGCAGGACAGCACTGGTGGCTCAGATGAACTTGATATTAAGATGACAGCTGATTCCTGAGTGTCTGAGCTGCAGCCTCACTGGTTCTTTGTTCAATCTTGCTCTGTGCTGATGCTGATGTGTAGTCCTGGCTTTCCCCTTCCTGCTCCACTGCTCATCATCAGCACCTACATTCACGTGACGGGGACTTCCCTTGTCTCTGAAGAGAGCGTGAATCTCAAGGGGCCAATGCCAAGGTAAAAGAGATCTTGAAGTCCCAAACACACATACCAACACCACCTTCAAAGTTGGCTGCGTTTTTTTTGTCACCCACCTGACACCTGATGAAAAGTCCACAGATAACCCAGGGAGAACTTTCTAGTTAAATTTCTAGGTTTGCCTGCTCTATCTTCCATTTGGCATATCAGCCTCATTCCAAAGAGCAAACCAACAGTAAAAATCTGTATTTTTCAGGACCACTGTAAAAGTGTATTTTAGAGAACTGTCACTCTGCAGACACAATTAAAACTACTACACAAACCTTACAGGACTTTGAAATGCCAAGAAAATACATGCATACACATCCGAGATAATAACTACAATATCTTTGAAATTTCTGTGCCCTGGTTATTAGAACCCCTTAAATTTCCACTCAGGCTTTTTACCCAATATAATTATAGTAATTTCATGATTATAAGCCGCACCTTTTTCATTGAAGAATCCACCCTATCCCAGTAGTGCTGCTAATTATCTATGGACAAATCCCAGTGAAATGCCAACCCAGAAGTGAGAGCTGGCCGGGGAGGGTGCCTGGGGCTGCCTTTAAAGGCTTCTCTGGTCTATGAAAACTGTTTGCAACTTGAGCACCTGACACCAAACCCCACTGGCAACGATTCTGTTACTAATTTGTTACTTTGTTACACATGGATGCTCGCTTTAAAAAAAGAAAAAATGCGGCTTATATTTGGGTGCGGCTTATATATGGACAAATCCCGTGGTCTGCCTGGCTACCAGGAGGTGCGGCTTATAATCAGGTGCGGCTTATAATTGTGAAATTACTGTAAATTTAATGCTACATCATCGAGAAACAGCCTGTGAAGAGCATACTTATTACAATGTTTGAATGCATTTATTTAATTTCTTTCTGATTATTTTAAAAATAATTACAAAACTTTCGTAATAAATAATGTATCTTTTGATGATTTGGAGCTAAGTTTCTAAAAGTCTTGATTCAGGAAAGCCTTTTTTTCAAGTTAGAATATCTGCATATTCCTCTCTTTAAGCAGGTGCTTATGTTCCACTAGATGCTCTCCTATTTTACTGTCTTAAGTTCCACAATCTCTCCTCTTCCTTTAATGGCACATACCACGTCTGAGCTTAGGTGTTGCCAAAGTTAGCAGTCTGTTACATGCTAGGCTACTCAACTACTTTCTTTTTCTAAGTATAGTATTGAAATTAAAACAAAGAGAAAATCACATTTTGAAATATTGCACACAAAAACTATTGAACTAATGGAATTTGCATGTTGGCCCTATTCTTTGACAGACTTGATGGAGAAAAGCTCTTGGTGACCTTCATGCCGGAACCAGGCTCTGTAGTTCTCTGTGGCACACATTGCAGTACGTAATCACTATCAGAAACCTGAGTTTCTTTTCATTATTGAATATAATCTAAGGGAGGCTTGAAGTTTCTAATTTTGATTATTTTAGAACTAATAAATTGTTTCAGGTAAAACAGGAATATTGGGGATGAGGCCTAAAGTTTAAATCAGAGAGCATTAAATTTCAAAACATTTTCTACTTTCTATTTGAACTTTATGCAAACCTTCTGAGTAACACAGATACTTACCCAGCCTTTTAAACTGAGCCAGAGCATTAGCACAGGGAGGAGTCTCATTAGAGTCAAAGGAGATGTAGCCAATAAATGCAATGGAGCTTTTAGCTCAGCCTATATTAAACACTTATATTTAAAAATAGTAATTTATTTTCTGCTTGCTACACTTGACATATTGAGTACATATATTATTGATAACTTTTATATATTTATCCTGAGGAATAATAAGCTATTTATACAATAAGAAAGAACGGCAGAAGTTTTGGCATGTGAACACAAGTAACTTAGGAGATATTAACAGAAGGAGGGTGCAAATTGTAATGCTAGAATTCTTCATTAAATTTATTTACCTGGAATTTACATTAAAACTTGTGAAGATGTTAAAATGTTTAAACTGAACTCCTAACATAAAACACTTGCTGTGAGTTCTAATTTAACAGAAAAAAATTTCATTATTTTCTATCATTACACTCTAATGCATAAAGATTGAAAGACATAAAATTTGCCAGACAGCCCCTGATCCTTAGTTTCCTGCCACTGAGTTTGAAAGACAGCATCAGGTCAATATTTATGATCATTGTCTTGCTATGTTTTCTTTCACTCCATGCAACCTTGTTTTCTTTTCAATTTTGGACTAAAGGAAGACAACATATATGATATCAGCCAAAGGATATTAAAATCAGTAGCAATGAGATTCCTTAAAAAGAATGCAATTCTTTCAATGAAAGCAAAAGTTATCATCGTTATTTCTGTGCAGGTATATTTATTGCTCTAATTATTGTCCAAGAATTGCTTCTATTTTACTAAAATCAGATCGTATCACATTTCAATAAGGGAACTGTCCCAAAATCTATAAACTACTCCAACAGCTGCCAACAGGTGCTTTGTGAGTGGAGCAGCAACTGAGTATTTCAGTGCTGGCAGGGAGCATAGCCTATAAGTTTTTCCCTTTCCAGCCACCCTCCCTTTCTAAGCTCTCTTTTTCCAACCCTCTCCCCCTCTCCCCATTTTTGATCTTCTACTCCATCTCATTTTGGCAGATAGAGCCTACAGTAGGGGGCCAAGCATGGGGCCAGGGGTTGTTCACCCTATTCTGTTTTTGCAGCATTAATGACCATTTTGGGAGAAAACTGTAGAGTGCCAGAATTTGGCTCAATTTTCTTGGTCCTTGTAGGATAATTTTTAATTCAGGCATTTTTCCAGCAACTGAATCAGATGAATTCCAAGGTCCTTGGCAAGAGCCCTGTTTTGATAACTTCAGGATTCTATTGGTTATCTGCCTTTCTCAGTCTTTTCTTTGTCTCATCATATAATTACACAACAGGTTTTAAACGATGTATAGTTACTTGATTTCACCAGACTGAATTCTTCAAAAGATGCAGGGATTATGACACAGCTCTCTGAAGAGCACCAAAAGACTGCACACGGTGCAAGACACTAATGGAACAGCTACAAACACAAGCCACATTTTTCCATCTACTATAGTAGTCATGCAAATCATTACAACATCCTACTTGATAGCCTGCCCAGAAAGTGTGGTGGCCCTACTAAATTACAAGCACTCTGAGATATGCTCAATAAAATAAAATATATTGCCCTTCCTTTAGCTAATGTTCATCAGCTTTGTGACAAATTCAATTAGCACTATGAAAATCTAATTTACTAAACAGCTCTATCAGGGTGCAATATATCTTAACTTGTCACTCTGCAAAGACTACTGTTTACAAACTTTATTTCCATGATAAAGTGGTTCAAATAGTTACAGATACATTGTCCAAAAAAATACTCTAATCGTCCCATTGGGTCTCCTTGGTGATGTCACATGCAAACTAACCAAGAGTGATATATGATGGCCTAATTATGTTTATAACAACTGAGATCCAACTAGCTGAACAAGAGCCCAAAGGAAATATAGGAAAGAACAATTATTGGGTCAGTCCAACATTTGCTGTCTTCTGGGTGGGAAAACATTCCCCATGAAAACCAAATACTAACCATAAAACAAGACATAATCAAAATCTCTGTGTTGAAGAAATAACCAGCTGTCATCATTGACATGCTCTGAGCTTACACAAGTGGAATATCAACAACCAAGAAGGGAGTCCAGAATTCTATTATGTAAAACATTCTGCTCAGTAACGGGGCCCATGGAGGGAATAAAATGACAGAAAATGCTGACCCCCAAACTGACCCTCCTCAGCAAAGAATTTTCCCTTTCCCAACTAATACCTTCTGCATTTAAATTGTTTCCCATTATGGATTACATTGCATTTCTCTCTACAAGACTCATACTTAAAATTTCAAACTGGCAATATACACATGCATCTCTTCAATGCAAATATTTTGGTGACCAGTGGCTATTATGAGTTTCTTTGCTCCTTGTTGCTGTATTCCGTCATCCACACAAGTCTTGCATCAATGATCATACATGGCTTGAGAATACTACGAAACTGTTTAAAATGTGTTGTAATTTTAAAAATCCATCTGGCAAAATGTGGAAGCTTGAGGTTTCAGCAGCACAGGATTATAGCTCTCCTTATATCTGCAAGGGTTTCCATATTTCATCTATTCACTGCATAGGGAAAGAAAGAATAAAATCTAGCGAATAGTTCTGGCAAAATAACGCAGATAAAACCAGAGCCATTTGGGCTTTGAAACTCCTTAGGAGACGACCTATCTTTTTGTCTTCAGCATTCCATTGATCCTCAAAGATATGAACTGAAAAGTGTGAAGTGCCTGTGATAGACACTGATTTGTTTCAAAGAAACCTGAGCAGCTCACCCTATATGTGTTTCCTGCATAATAAACAAACACAGATCCAACACAGATTCAAGAGATGCAGAGCATGATCCGTGTGTTAGTTCAGACAACCCCCTACAGAGTAGAAGCCTTTATGCACCCTCCTCCCCTTGTGTTACTCATTTCCCTGGAATAACACAGTCACTGGAGAAACACAACAGACAGGAGACTGGCCATAGAAAATGTGGCAATAAACACATCAGGCACTGTATATCGTATAGCTGGAACAGTTGATATTTATTTTGGCTTTTACATAGATATAGTTACAATGTACGAAATGATCATAAATATTTTATGCGTACTATACATTTCCTTCTGAGAATATAAGTCTAACAGAAAGAATCTCATGTTGATCTTTGTATCCTAATCAAAACAACGACAAATTCCTCTTAAATATGCTTTTCTGTTGGCTAAAACACTCCATTTGACAAGATGAAGCACAGACTCTCTTCCTGATTGTAACACCACTATTTCATAAAAAAAAAATCAATGCCTGGAAAAAAGCTTCCCTGCACAATTAATTCTGCACAAGTTAATTAATTTCTATCAGCTGGCTATCTGACTTCCTCTTCACAGACACACAAAGCTTTTACTTTTTCTGTAAGGGTACACCTTCCTCAGAAAAGTCCACAAAATGTTAGGTTCACTGGGCAGCCAAGGCTCACTTGAAGGGAAGCAGTCACATACTGTGCCCTTCTCAATTGTAGTACATGTCAACTAGGCTCCAAGGAAAACTATACAAGGGCATGCACAGACTGTGCAGAGAAAGATCTACCTGTTAGCCTTCACTTAAGAAAGTGACACTTTAACACTTGCCTAGGATTCTATTTAGTATGGTATGGGATTAACTAACGGTACCCTGGAGCTCCCCACAAACATTAATTAACATTTTAGGTAAGGAGCCAAATCAATGCTTTCCTTAGAAAATGTGGGAAAATGGAAAGTTACTCCAAAAAGTACTCCATAATGGCAGTGCTGTATTCATGAGTCATTCTTCCTCAGAGACCTTGTCTACACGGAGGAAATACACTAGAAAACATGTCAATTAAACAAGTTGTTGAATATGATTTTCCCCTTGGTGTAGACAAGCATGCCTGTGTTTAAAAATCTGTTGGCTGCCCACGGAAGCAGCTGTTGGTTTACTGTCACATTTTAGAAGAAGTCTTTTGCATGTCTACAGGAGGAGGTGGGTCATGTTTAGCTTCTTGTTAGCTAACAGTGTTCCTTAACCGATGCAACCTGTCAGTGTAGCACTGCTATCTGGAATTTATATCTCCAAAACCAGGGTTGGGAAAAGTGAATATCAGGCTTTCAAAAAAAGAAAACCAAACCACCCTGGACTTCAGCAGCAGACGGAAATGTTTGTTGGTTGGTCTATACTGTTTGTGCTAAAAGTGCTCTTGAAGCTCTCCCCACAAAAGCAATTCAGCTTGTGTTGAAAGAGTAATAATGGTTCCTTGGTTATATGGTATAGGAAACAAACATCTTAATCTTCAAGGTTTCAAGTGAAGATTCCTCAAGGGCAGGAAAATCACATTCTGGATGTGTGGAAGACAGGAGCTGGAAATGAGTGTGTCAGGCAGCATTTTGTCTAGCCCAGCTGCTGCTCAGCCACAACCCCATTCAGCCTCCAAATCCCAATACACAGACCTAGCTAGAAACATGCTGATGCTCAATGCTCACATCAAAAAGTTCAAACTGCTCATCTTTTGTGCTCACAATTCCTACCTAGTATCTGCTGCATTTCACTGCTGCCTGCCCAGCTAAAGAGAACATTATTACCAGATGGGAAACTGTTCAGTTCTATTGCAAATAAAAAACAAATGTAATTGTAGTCTCTTATTTTTGCTGAGCTTGAAAATTAGGTTACAGCAATTAAGTGAATAAAGAGAGAAAATGGTACGGATCTTCTTAAATAATCATGCTCTGAATAAAAGATACTCAAACCTAAGTTGTGATCTATACCTGGGCACAAGTGCACAAAGCTTTATACCTTTGGAAGGGCAAATTCCACCTTGAGATAATATATGCAAATACAAGTACTGAGGTTATTATATGTGAAATTCAATATTTGTCAAATAGGCATATATTGAGAAAGTATTTGTCTTGCCTCGGGGACTTTGTTGGAAAAATGAAAAAAATAACCTCCCCAGAGATTATTCTTATATTTTTTTCCTTTTTTCTGACTTATTTTTATTAGATCTTCAGATTGACAAATGGTCCTATCAAGCAATCATAATTTCCTTTCAGAGTAGTTCTACCATACTATTGAGATTTTTTCAGTCCAACACACAGCCAAGCTGATACATGTTGATTCAATGTGAGTGGGGTAGTTGGAAATATGCTCATCAAAACCATGGTCTCAATCAACAATATCTATCTAACTCACATTTAGAAGAATTCTGCAATAATTTATTTATGTATTTATTGCCTCTGGGGTAAAAAAAAAATCTGACTTTAATGTTCAAAGCATTTATGCAAACTGCTGTAAATTTAGCACAAATTTATTCATTGTTTGCTTTCTACAACATTCAAGGCACAATCAGTCAAATCAGGGAATTATGCTCATGCTGCCAGCAACAACCACATCTTTATATCTACTGTTGCCTAGAATACAGCTCTATGAATCTCTTAACATGCTTCACTTAAAATGCTCAGTGCTCATTTATGTTCTCTAAGTACTGAGTAAAAATAAAGGCTACCTTCCAGTTCAATTTGATTTTTTATTTGCTGCATACTTTAAAATGAAAAAATTAAGTCATTGTTTCACAGACCTACCGACTTGATTAACCTCATTCCTATGGCTTGACTGATACTTATATATCTGCCATTAGAGAAATCTATGACGATTTGGAGGATCAAGCTAATTTTAAATTATTCACAGTTAAATACATTTGTAGTAAGACGGGAAGGAATTGTCAAATCAGCCAGCAGAAATCAGTGGCTCATAATGAAGAATCTTCTACTAGAGCTACATGTCTTTGGAAGAAAGGATCTTCCAGATTCCAACAGCATATACTAGTTTTACAGGGATGCAGTTCCAACTGCACTGCTCACACAGAGCCTTTCTGACACAAAATTATACGTAGAAATGTTCTTTGTCTGGGAAGACCCACAAAATTTGCATTTAGGACATGGTCAAAAGCACAGTTTTAGAATTCTAGACTTTTCACACATTTATCTGATTTTAAATACCAAAGCTGTTCCAGTGAGACTAAATAGCATGGAAGATTTGATCATGCAGTCAAACAAGGTGACATTTTAGGTACTGAAAAAAATATAATGGAGCAAAACACAGCACGCAACATTAGAAAAACCAAATATTTTCTTCAAGTTCTTAAATTTTATTGAGGCAATATAGCATGGATCACCAGAATTTACCATATAAAATATCACTATAATTTAAATTCTTATTTTTAAAAAGTAATAAAAACATTAGGATTTCAAAAAATTTTCAAAAAATACACTGAGCTGGATTCACAAATACTTCTGTGCAAAGTTGCTTTTTTCCAAAACGACTAGCAATAAAGAGTTGTTTATATAGCAAATTGATTTTTTTCTTTAGTTAGTCTTTCTGACGCTATATTAGCATTTAAACTTTGTGTTATAAAATAAACACTTGCAGTTTACAAACTTCAGTATCTGAGTCTCTAGACACAAGTGAAAGGCAAATTTTCCATAAATTTTTCAGCAAGTATTACAGGCTATTATGTCCCTCAGATATGACATATTCTTTTCTTCATGCGTGTCTGAAATAGAAGTTTGTCAAACCATGACTGAAGGGACCACTAAGGTCAGCGCTGGGTTACATGATGTTTGTGTCACTACAGCTTCAGATATTTCAATGCATATTGAATCAATATTCCTGCAACAAAAATGTGTAACTGATATTTTCATTGCAGCTATAGTAAAACGCTTCTCAGTAAACTTGTTTTCATAAGAAGTTTGCCCATTCATACGTCCCAGAGCTGTTGTAATCTTCATTGCTAATGCTGATCTAAGAGCATGGACATTATTTTATTTCTTGACACATTTAAAGTTCTCTAATGAATAAAGCAAACAGCTTATGGCTGCTTGGACTGTCATTCGATTGCCCTGGAGGGTTTTAATGTCTTTAAAATAGGCCTCCTAGTTTGTATTTAACTACCTTGCCCACAGAGGTCTGAGGGGTAGAGCAGATCAAAGATGTGCTGGCAACATAAAAAGCAGCTGTCCTTCATTTACCTTTAATTAGCTACATCTGACCAGAATCTTTATGGCCTCTTTGTCACACATTCAGCAGTCTGTAAGATTTCTGACCTGTCCTGAAAGACTCTACCATTACAAGAGTTTCAACAAAACACAAATTAAAAATATAAGATACAGGTCTTTGAAAAAATATTTGGTCTCACTATAGAAATATTACATGAGGTATTAGTATTTTGGATTTATCTCCAAAAGCTACAAATTGCTCAGCATTTGGAGTGTCAAAATGAGCTTAGCTTAGCTATTTATGGTTCTCTGTGTACTACTCAACATTGCAGCGAATAAGTTTGACACAACAAGGAATCCTACAGAGAATGGAAAGCCAAGTGCCTCCTTGGCTAGGACACAAAGGAAGTCACATACCTGCCCCGCTTTCCTTTTTCACCTCTACTTTGCACAGAATGCACACTGATATCCAGTAGGCTTTTGAAAATTCTGTGGCTGCTGCAGAATCAATAAGCAGTTCGTATACATTACAGCCTTGTAGTCAGGGTGCACTGAAAGCTTGTATCAGCAAGGCCGTTATGGAATAAAAAAGCTGTTTAACACAGCAGCTGGAGTGTATGCTAAATGACTCAAGTTATTGGTACTTGGTCACACGTGGCATTATATTAACCCACTGAGATGAACATCTTCAAATTACCTGGGTTTTGGGTTAGGTCCTTTCACAAAGGATTAGTTACCAAAAGGAAAAAAAAATATAATATATATATAAAGATGTCTAAACTATACCTTTTTATCTTTCTTGGTATGTAAAAACAATTACAGTAAATTCACGATTATAAGCCGCACCTCCTGGTAGCTGGGTAGACCACGGGATTTGTCCACATATAAGCTGCACCTGAATATAAGCCGCACTTCTTTTTTTAAAAAAAGCGAGCATCCATGTGTAACAAAGTAACAAATTAGTAACAGAATCACTGTCAGCAGGGTTTGGTGTCAGGTGCTCAAGTTGCAAACAGTTTTCATAGACCAGTGAAGCCTTTAAAGGCAGCCCCAGGCACCCTCCCCAGCTGGCTCTCACTTCCGGGTTGGCATTTCACTGGGATTTGTCCATAGATAAGCCGCACCTGAATATAAGCTGCACTACTGGGATAGGCTGGATTCTTCAATGAAAAAGGTGCAGCTTATAATCGTGAAACTACTGTAATAATTGTTTTTACTTCCAACTGTTCAGGCTTCCCTACGAAAGTTTTAGTTAATCAGATCTCCAAAGAAGTTAGCACGCCTCCCAAGGAATTTGTGGTGAGGTACATAAGCAATCTCAGTGAATGCACATTAGCCTGCAGGTGTGGCTGGAATTCTATTCTTCAAGAAAAGACTCAACTATGAGCAGCACACAGGAGTAACTTTCTCCCCAAGACTAGGAGGCTTGAAGGATGACTGTTTCACCTCAACCTTACTCTCAGAAAGTTCTTTTCTAGTGCACTGTGTACATGTACTGTACTTGGTGTTTGACCCAGTGTATAGCTGGGACTTATTCACCATTTATTACCAAGGTATGCATCTTTCCTCTCTCATTTAAAAGATTTGAATTAAACCAGGAGTCAAATCCATTTCCATATATAAATAAAGGAGAAACATGCATGAATAAAAAAATTAGGGGACTTAAAAAACAATTAAACTGGCTTAATTTTGTCCCATAATTCCAAAGGGTAAGAGTAATTGAACAATTCTTAACAAGATGTGGATTTTTTTCATGTCTTTTACCACCGAGAGAAACACATATTGAAGTACAGAGATGTATGACTAATAAAATGAGAGTACCATTTCCAGTTCAGATGAAGAAAGCAAATAGAGATACCCACAGTAATGCTGAATGTGTAATATAGATAATGTTAATTTTCCATGTAGTAGTCCATGTTACACTGAAAATACATCACCCTTGACTGGGACACTCCTGGAATTCCGAAAACTGTCAAAGAAACAGACAGCCCAACCTAACTCCAGGAACAGGAATGGTCCTGAAATATTATTATTATAAATTAGTTGTATAACGTAGAATAAAAACTTATTTTTCTTCTGAATCAACAAAAAAAGTTCTTCTGGGTAAAAGCATCTAAACAGTTAAAAAAAGTCATAAAATTTTGTTTAAAATATACATGCAAGACATAGAACAGCTACTGTTTGAGACCCTTAAAGCACTAGGCTTTGGAACAGCTGCTGAAATGAACAATACTACAAATAAGCAGAAGTGCAAAAAATGTGTTGTGAAGTGTCTTACTCTGGGGGAAACTGTGCAGTCACTATGTGACCAGCTATCCTTGGGTGAGGTCTCACTCATTTTCTTCACTAAATTTCAATGGCTTCAATTTCCTGCTTTTATGGGTAGAAATGTTTCAGAAATATCAGGGAGGAGTAATTCCTGTTTGCAAAGTTCCTTATGTTCAATATCTATGAATAATATTAAAGACAAAATATGCTCCAAAATAAAGTATATATGCTGTAAAACACTACTTATGACTATAAACATATGTTTCAAATCAGTTATTTTATATGAAAATACATGAAATTTGGCAAAAATAATAGCTAACTTTTCATCAGGGGAAAGTTCAGTATTGAATGGCCATTGCCTGGAAAATGAGGCAACTGACCACAAAAAAGAAGCAAAAATTCCAGGATTAGTTTATAATGACATGTAGGTTTGAACAATTGCTGCACCTCCTCATATCAAACTGTGGTCATTTTAGCTTTGTAAAGTGGCTTTCTAGCACTCTCTGCTAATCTGTATTTGAATGATTTATGAAAAAGTTTTCGTTCCCATCAAGATAGCTGAAGAGCTTTTTCCAAACTCCACTAGTTGCTGCAATAAAAACTGAACAATCCATGATCTTTCCTGTTTGCTGTGAAGCAAACTCTGTGGCTGATAAGGCTTTATAAATTTTTTATGAAAACCTCAACTACCTTTAGTTCCCTACCTACTGGAAAGATTTGTAAACCAAAAGTATAGGTAAACTAATGTTGCACAAATGTTCTAGGTCCATTTCAGATAGCTGCTGAAAAATTATTTTAAAACAGACTCTTTTTACTGTTTAACAATAAATACTACTTAAAAGCAAATTTGAGACAATGTTTTCTCCCATTTCAACTTCTGTTAATTTAAAGTACTAAAAACATTTTCACAACAGAGAGTCTTCATCTTTTACACATCTAAAATAATATTTATTTTTTTTAGAAAAGCAAACATTTAGGCTCCAAAAGTTTAGATTTTCATCTAGTGTTTGAATATTCCTGAGATTTTAAAATACATTTTTGTTGGGGTTTTCGCCTGTTTCGGTAGTTGTAACATCACACATTGAGAAGAAAACAAACTACTTTCAAAAGCAAGTTGACCTTTGAATAAAGTCGACAAAAATGTCACCAGTTTAAGTTTTGGGTTTTCATTAAGAAATTTTTACTTATTAGCAGGAAATACTCAGCAATTTCCTCATACTTTACACAGGTAACTAGAAACTGAATAGAATGTAGTACCAAAAAAACCCCCCAAACTGATTTTTGATTTGCTGCTGTCTGAAATTTCCCCTGGGGTTGGAATTTTTTCTATTTTTTTTCTATAATGGAGACAAGATCAAATTCCAAAAGATGTCTTAAGAAGAATATACTCAAACTTTATGTATTCAAGCCAAGTAATATTGCACTGTGCATAGCTCAGCAAAGAGATCAAAAACTAAATGCATCTTTCTTTTTCTTCTCCAACATCCCACCAAAATTAAGAACTCTTACTACAGGGTTGAAATACCAAAATTCATCTCAATTACAAGATGAGGCCTAAACCCACTGCTTTATATATTAAGATTTTCAGGACTGAGTCCCCTGCTTATTGAAATGGAAGCATTTTCTTTATATTTCTGAGAAGTTCTATATGTATACTAGATGGAACCACTTTTTTGTGTCAAGTCAACTAAAACACAATGATCAATTATCAAGTATCTGTGGATACAAAAAAAAAAAAATAAATTACTTTCTTGAGTGTGACCTGTATACACAATGATGTAAAATATTCAAAGGTCTTCTACTGCATGCATTTTTTGTTGAATTCTATGTTGTGGCAACGGGTGATGACAGCACCACTATTATGTGTTATTTTAGCAGTCACTGGTCTTCCCAGTATTTTTCACCACTCCCATCTGCTGGCAGTATATCATGGCAAAGATTCAAGAGAAATCCACTATGAAGCTGATTGTTAACTGGGAAATGTCAACATGCAAAGCCATGTTTAGAATTAACCTGTCTTTAACATTTTCAGGCACCCACACCCTCTCTTCTTTCCAAACCTTAATTACATCAGCAGCTTGACACTATTAAAAAACACAAAAGAAAAATGCAAAGAAGAAGTAGAAGCGAAAAAAGTACAGCTCTGACATAAAGATAGAGCAATAATCCTCCAACAGAGGCAGAGAGGCTAGTAACACTGAACTTGCCAAGAGACAAATGCCTTAAAAAAATAAATACCACCAGTTAAGAAGGAATAATTTTCCACTAAAAGTATGAGGACTTACCACCAGTGACTGTAATGACAGAATTTTTCGAATTCTTCCTTTTGGAAAATATCTGATTTTTTTGTCAGTAATTATGTTTATAACTGAAATCTTAAGGATCTTTTCTCACAAAAGATGCATTTTCTCCACTAATTGTTTTAAAATGAGATCTTTTTTCAGAACAAAATAAACCCTCAAAACAAGCAAGGATGCTATTATCCCCTTGTTGATTCTTTAATACATGCTCTAATCGCTGACATTGGTCAGCTACATGTCAAGTAAAAAAAGAATAATTCTAAGTCCCAACTTAAGTAGCTACAGTATTTTTAGAGGGTTTTTTCACCTGAATAAAATGCCTCTGCCACGGTGCAGTGGGCACATTACTTTTGATGCTCGTAAAGAAACTTTATATCTTTTAAATTATGTCCATACTTCCCCTGCAAACATATGTGTGTCAGAGCCAAGTAGAGTAATGCAATCAGCATCTGAAAAGTGTTCTACAGATCCAAGTTTCTGGCATCTAAATAGTGGATATCCTGAAATGTGCACTTGAAAGTCAATTCACTGTTCAAACCTCTCCTCTCTACACCATCAATCCACCTTCCTCTCACAATAAAACAAACAAACAAACTAACAGCAAAAATCAGAGTTCCTGCATACTGGCAAGCTCAAATGTTGTCCTCTTCACAAACTGTGAAAGTTAGGAGTAAACAGACCTGCAGATCCACCCTGTGAGAATCAAAGCCAGTTTGAGTGCTTGCAGAAGGTGAATGCTGACATTTGCTTCTTCTGTATTATGACATCAAAGAAGCAAAATTCTCTGCAAAGTTCCTAAAGACACAGAATATGCATTTTGCATTATAATTAGAGGACAGTGACTAATAGAACCTACTAATTAATTTGATTCCTTTTGCTACCTTTCTATATCTATATTTGGAAATAATTTAACACAACTGAAAAGAATGACAAGATGAAGCAATTAGTGCTAAGGCCCCCAAAAACATAAATTACATACATTTTTAGTTAAAACCAGACTTTTTCTTATCCTTTCATTTGGACTCCTCTTGCTTGTTAGGGTTTGGAGAATGCTTGGTGAACTGACAGCAGAGCAGACAGATTTCACAGAAAAGGTAGAGAATAGAAATTTAGTGAAGACAGAAAAATAACTTTCTTTGCTTATTTTCCTGAACTGTCAGAGAACGTAGCCTACTCTGCTTTAGAGCTAATTCTCTGATCAGTTTTGATGTGATATCAAAGAAAAAGAAGATACAATACAGCTTTTGAGGTACTGCACAGCTGATCTAATGCTGTTGTATCACGTCACTGGCAAACAGCACAGCACCATGGATTCAACATCGACTGCTGGGTGAGACTAAGGTGTGATCAGAGCATAGTTCCATAATGTAGTGGAGTTTTGCAGTGTCAGGAAGCCACTGTTATCATCTATATCCAATGTTCAGAGTCTCATAGCTCCCTGCTTTCACAGCTCTTTGCAAATTCTGGCACTCAGCCACATACGGTGCTGGCAGTATGCAGACTTGGAAGCCCAAAGACTGGCCACCTTTTAGAGGGAATGGGGGAAAAAAAAGCGCTAATTTATGACAGCAAGAGGTTTGAATAAGAGGAAGGCATGGAAAAATTCTGGGACTTGAAGAAATGAAATGGAATTCAGCAATGTCAGGTAGTGTTTGCTTAAGCTCACAGAAGAAACCAGTGGTGCAGTTTTGGTCAAAAGCCACATGTAAAACTGCATGTAGTGAACTGGGGCAAACACCAAGACAGGCTGAAGCAAGACTCCCAATGCCCACACTCAGCTATGTAGAAACTGGAAGCTTTCTACTGATGAAGACAATGTCAGGGCAGCAGTTTCAGAAACTGCTTTAGACAGATCCTTGCTCATTGACTGTCCTTAAGCACAAGTGTCAAACTGCAACACTGAAAATTCAGTCTGTAACACAGAGCATTCGTGCTGCAGCTACTGATGACAATTAATACTGATACAAATTTTGTTATGTTCTTCTCTTGAGCATGTGCTTTTGTGCACCACTGCAATGGTTATTTTCATCTTGCATAAAATCACAGCATAATTTAGTTTGGGAGGGACTTCCATTTAGTCTAACATTATAAAATCCTGGCCTGCTCCACTCTGGTGCTATCCACAGTATTGCTTCCCATGCAACATCAGTGATTACTGGCTGCTAGCTGGACATGGCACCACTGATCCCAACTCCTACAGACCTGCAGCCCAGTCAATTTTTCACTCACTGACCACTGGTCCAGCTCACAGCTCACCAGCATTGTGACAATGAGTCTACAGGAGACTGTTAAACGTCTTACTGAAGTCAGAGAATGCGATAGCCCTTGTCCTCCCCTTGTACACAAACCAAGGTATCTCATTAATGTGAAAACTGGAACACCAAGAGCTTAGTTATACAGACTGCTTTGAGAACAGATGCAATACTATTACTAATGGGAATAATCTTCCACTTGCTTAAATAAAATCAGTCTTTTAACTTATTTGCTCTTATTTTATTTGTGATTTGGTTCTAACAGTTAGATACTTCTTAAAGAATTCTTTAAAATAAACTAGGAGTAATTTAGTGAAATGTAATTAATGCAATTGTGGGATACATAGGCTCTGACTTTTATCAACCTTAGTGTCATAAATCATTGAAAAAAATGTTCACTATAACAGAGCAAATCTTACATTTTTATTAGGGCAAACACATAACTTACAGTAATTTCACACTGATAAGCTGCACCTATTTCACTGAAGAATTGAGCCGATGCCAGAAGTGCGGCTAGTCACAAGGTGCAGCTTATTTATGGAAAAATTCCGTGGTCTTCCCGGCTACCCGGAAGTGCGGCTTATAACCAGGTGCGGCTTATCAGTGTGAAATTACTGCAAATCTTGGAGCTGTGTTTGTTTTTAATTTTCAAATCCCTCTTTTCTCTGTGTGCAATATATACTCAGAATTTTTCATCCTCCACTTCTGTCTGTATCTGGCACGACAGATCCATATAAACATCAAGTTACAAAACATGAAAATTCTGTGCAACTTGAGAAAGCATGAAAAACAGTTTGAAAACTTAGAAATTAACAGGCAAAGAGAACATTCAGTTCTTAACATCTAATTGTTTTGCTATTCCTTATATCCCACAATTTAATGCTGCAGATGCTTTAAGTAAGCTACCTGATCTGGTGGAAGGTGTCTCTGCCCATGGCAGAGAGGTTAGAACTGGATGATCTTTAAAGTCCCTTCCAAACCATTCCATGATTCTATGATGTTTAATTTGGGTGTTTTATTTGTAAGTTAGATGTTCCTGTCCTGGACAGCCTATGAGTATAAAATCAGTCTGTTCATTCAAAGCTAACTCCAATAATTCATTCTTGCAGGAACCATAGAAGTCCTTTAGGAAACCACCTTCAGGAGCCCTGCACTCTGGAGCTATTCCACCAGGAAAGTCTGTGAGAGAGCAGCTCTGCACTACTGAGCTGCAGGAGAGAATTGAAACTCGATATTTAAACTGGAGGGGATATCATCTGTGTAGCTAATTACCACAGGTTTTATGGTATATGTATAAGCACATGAATAAACACTTTGTATATGTTGCAGGGTCCTTAATTTATAAATGGTCTAGATTGCAACTTTTATTTGGTTTCCTACCATGAGACCCAATAAAGAAAACTTCACTGTTTTCCTCCAGATAATGGCTGGTGCCTCTGCACCTGACTGTAATCATTGTAGAAGTCTGTACTGGAAAGCAACCCAGTTCTGACTACAAATGTAGGGGAAAAAACCCAGTTTTTCTTTTTAAATTGAAAGCTGTTCTGAGGAAAGCAACACATCTTTCTGAACTATTACAGTCTGATTTAAACAACAGCATTCACTTAATTTGGTACCAAAGCACTTCTCCTCAGATGAGCAAACAAGCATCTGCAATCACTTTAAAATAGGAATTTTGAAGAAGTAAAGAAGCTAAAAGTACAGCAAACATCAACCTTTCTTTTAACTTAAGTGTGTTTTTCAAGGCTTGACATTATTAAGTGCTATCACAACTACAAAGATTTTTTTTCCTTGTCTTGAGTAAACTAAACCATTAGGACATTTTCTCATTAAATAATCTTTGAATAGTGATTTGCCATGGATGCCATCATGTTTCAGAGTAAATTCAGATGCTAAGTTTTGCATCTCTGTATAGCAATGTTGAATCTGTGCTACACAGCAGACATGTATAGAACATAAAAAACTAATCAAAACAATATTCCTGCATGAATGATACAATCATAGACTTGTTTGGGTTCAAAGGGACCTTAAAGGTCTTTTAGTTCCAATCCTCTTGCCATGGGCAAGGACATCACTCCCTAAATCAGTTTGCTCAGGAAATCCAGCCTGGTTTTGAACACTTCCAGGAATGGGGTATGCACAATCTCTCCGGAAGACTTGTTCCAATGTCTCACCACCCTCTGAGCAAAGAATTTCTTCCTACCATCTAATGGATGTCCTGTCACTATCTGTCCATATAAAAAGCCCCTTTCCCTCCTTCTTATAACCCCTTATGGTACTGGAAGGCGGCTATGAGGTTTACCCAGACTCTTCTCCTCCCTGCAGAAGAACTCCAGTTCTCTGCACCCATCTTTGTAGGAGAGGTACTCCAGCCCCCAGTCATTCCTGTACCCCTCCTCTGAGCCTGCAGTTTCTTGTGCTGAGGACTCCAGACCTGGACAAGCACAGCAGATGGGTGTCACGAGGGCAGAATCACCCCCTTCACCCTGCTGCTCCCACTGCTTGTGACACAGGCCAGGATGCAACCATCCCTCTGGGCTGTGAGTGCACCACCTTGGTCCATGTCCAGATTTTCACCCATGGGATCCCCAAGTCCTTCTCCACAGGGCTGTTCTCAATGACTTCTTGTCCCAGTCTGTTCGTTCAGCTGATACTGCACAGTAGCAGACATCCAAGGAATCTGGCAATGCATACATTATACAATGGCAACAAAAAGGGTAAAACTTTAGTAATGACAATTTAGGCCAGGTCAGCTATAGAATTTAGATGGCTACAGCTGTACTCAGACTTTGCACACATGGCACCAATACTTCATGATAACTGCCTAGTCTTTTCCCTTTCTCTACATTTAAATTTATCACTGCCATCCACCTGTTGTATCTTGCCATTTTTTGTGAACAATGAACCAGGCTGTAGCTGTATATGCACAGCTTAGCACTAGGAACCATAATAATTCACAGCCTTGATTTACTAGTGCTGTTACTCCTGAATAAACAGTATTTTCCAATTTTACATCTTATGCCTTACTGCTTTCTTTTCACTTAAATCATATTTGTTTCCAGTTGAAGACTCTATTTTTTCTCTTCTGAAAGACATTACAAAATATATTACATATTCTCCAAAACACAAATAAATATTTAAGACCTGCATACTCTTGTTGTTCCCTGAAGATCCTGTGTGACATTGTCATTCATTAGCTTGCTCTGGGCCATTACATTTCCACACACTTTACTTACACTGGCACACAGCCAGCACCGACTGCTCAACTCTAGAAAGCCCACATGTTTTTGTACTTTTTGAAACTAGCATGACAACCATTCTGAAGAGTAGCTCTCACCTGCTATGTTAAACTGTAAAACCATGAACATTGATGCTCTTCTCTCTCTGTTTAGTGCTGAAAGTGAAACTATTTTTTCAGGTGCAACAAGAGCCATATGAAATCTCCCTAATGTGTAGACATTCTGTAGCCTTGTTTTTAATGGAACAGATCCATTAAACTTATCTAGAAAGGTAAAAAATAAATTCAAGTTTTAAAAGAGAACCTTGTGTATATTGGTGGTCAAAAGTCATAGCTCTGACAAATGCTGAGTAGTACTCATCTCTTTCCCAACTTAAGAAGAGACTGAGAAGTAATGCAGCAAGAAAGATCTGTTGTGCAGAGAGAACCACAACAGTTTTTCTGCAATATATGAATGAATCATAATTGACTGATGAAAACTGGGGAAATACTGAACTTCAAATAGTATCACAGATCTGTAAAACTAGCAAAACATACATAGTTTACTTAGTTTGCACGTAAAGGTGTAAAAACTATTAACTTCAATATATATTGCCTGAACACATTCTTAGACTGCATGTGGTAATCTCTAAGCACGAGAATTACCTGGATTCAAATAATAAGCCAAAGCCCTTCAGCAGTACTATGTGAAGATTTTTATTTAGTTAAACTTTTTTTTCCTACCTCTTACAAACCTCCTGAAAAAGGAAGGAGAAAAACTGAGGCTTTAATATAATCTCACTGGGATTTTAAAGTAAAGTAAATGGTGAAAAATGCTTTTCTACCAAAAATCTTTCTATCAGTTCTCCACTGACTACTCCCTTAAGTTTGTCTTGCTCTAATATTTTCTTTCTTACTGCTTCTGAGCCATTTAATGGCAGGTATTCTCTTTAAACTGTAGTACTCTGCATTATCACTCAAATAAAGTTTTAAAATCCATTTCTGTGTATTAATTGCTTACACTACTTGAGAAGCTAGGAACAAAGGGGATTGGAAGAAAGCAACCCTCATTTGTCCATATTTGAAGACACTGATCTCCTAAAAATCTGTATATTTGGACCTTTACATTTATGTAAATATATAGGTATGTATTATGTATTATGTAAAATATAATACCAGGTTTTCAAAAAAATGCTGTAATCTTGCTGGTTGAGGAACTAATTTTATACACTACAAAAATAATTAATATGCACATTATAGATTTTTTGCAAACAATTTCTTTCCTATTTCCACTTTTAAATTAGAGAATGAGTAATTAATTGAAAAAATAGTATTTTTCTTTTCTTCAATTAAACTAGCTAAATAACTAATTAGAGGTCATAATTACCCTTTTCAATTTAGGTCACTAACTGCAGGTTCCCCAGAAATGTTTCTGACTGAAGAGAATTCCTCCATTATTACTTGCATTTCAAAGTGTATTGATCAGCAAGAATCCTGACAGACAAGTAATTTTTATTTTAGAGGGGAACTTATAATAAAGTGCCGTTTAGGGCACAGTGCATTATGATTATTGTTGTTGGAAAAATACTATTCCATAACCAAATTGCATAATATGAAATAAATAATAACCACAGCAGTTGTAGATTCAGAGGCTGTGTTGCAACACTGGTCAGTGATCCCTGTAAAATTTCAAAATTGAAGTATCTTTAAACCTGGAGAAATCCTCAGAGGTAATTTTCTTGGTAGGCTTGCATTGTTCTCTTTCCCTATCTGACTTTGTGAAGACTCTGCTAAGACTGTTCCCTATGCTCTTCTCGTACTTGACACTTTTGTATTTGAATGCACCATGTTTCTTTAACCAAGAGATGGGTAAACTAAAGGTGGAGTACAAATACTGATGTAAAAAATAAAATTTGGTAAGGTGCAAATTCATGTCACACTTGCTGGAACAAGTATGTAACATAAAAATCTATTAGTGAGCACTGTTCACAGTCACTACATTTGTCCTTTACTCTTCCAATCTCAACTATTCAGATCAGTAAAAGAAATCATATGCTACCGAACATTTGGTAGAATGACACAGAACACGGCTTACACATCTTTGAAATATGGTATATTTGAAAATCAGTTATGTTTGAGAGCCCAACAGAATCAAAAGCGGAGGATTGCACCATTTTAACAAATCAGTTCTATATTTTTGTATTTTTTTCATAGATATATGTACAGTAATTTCACGATTATAAGCTGCACCGTTTTCATTGAAGAATCCAGCCTACCCCAGTAGTGCGGCTTATATTCAGGTGCGGCTTATCTATGGACAAATCCCAGTGAAATGCCAACCCAGAAGTGAGAGCTGGCCAGGAGGGTGCCTGGGGCTGTCTTTAAAGGCTTCGCTGGTCTATGAAAACTGTTGCAACTTGAGCACCTGACACCAAACCCCGCACTGGCGTGATTCTGTTACTAATCCTGTGGTCTACCCGGCTACCGGGAGGTGTGGCTTATAATCAGGTGCAGCTTATAATAGTGAAATTACTGTATTATGTATATTGTGTATGTATTTAGGTTCATAGACAAATGTACTCAATTATAACTACATTTTATATAGTCCTATATACTACTTGTATTGTTCTATTTTTGCACTCACAACACAGTGAAATAAGGCATTCAGAAAATTTGAAATGTTACGTAATTGCAGCACTTCTGTGTGACAGGGAAGTGAGTAGCCTGAAGAAGCCTCATTAAAATGTTTGGTATAATCCGAAGACTGAATTCCAACATGCTTTTCTCCAACAGAGCAAATTCCTTGGTCCAAATTCACATATCCAGAACAATAAATAGTGCTATTAGTGCTAGAAAAGATGCTGTTCCTTTGCATAATTAGAAAAGTATTCGCCTTAAGAGTACAATCCAATATTCCTTTCTTAGTTTTTACAAATGTTAGTATTTTATGAACTAATAAAAAATCAAATATAATTAAAAAAAATATGGGGTTGATGTACAAAAAAAAAAATTACTCCTACCACTACTAAGTAAAGCTTAAATGCATTCAACAGTACTGAGCTGTAAGAAGAGGTACAGAAAACATGTGCAGTCTTGTACCTGAGGAGTACAGGACAGAGAGAGAGAGAGTGGAGCGTGTAAAACAAAGAGCCCAGAAGGCTATTAAGGGAATGGAGCTTCTCACGTATCTACCTGATGGGGCTGGCACTGTTCAGTCTTGTGAAGAGAAAACTCAGGGGCAGCTCATCCATGTGTATAAATACCTCACCAGGCGGGAGGTTGCTCTTTTTCAGTGGTGCCCAGCCGTGTGGACAAGAGGCAAGGGGGGAAAACCGAAATACAGGAATTTCTGCCTCACCTAAGAGTATTCTGTAATGATGAGACTGAACAGGTTGCCCACAGGTGTTGTGGAGACATTGACCTCAGAGATATCAAAACCCACTTGGGCACAGCCTTGGGCAATCTATTCTAGCTGCTCTGCTTTAAGCAAGAGGTTGGACTCAATAGTCTCCAGAGACACCTTCAAACCTCAACAAATCTGAACACCTTGAATTCACTGGCCATTTTCAATTACATTTACCAGAGGAATAGGTATCTTAGACAAGATTTTTCTATTTATTTGATTAATCTTAAATTTAATAAGAAATTAGCTGCTGTGAAGTCAAATGCGACACTTTTCTAGTCTAACAGTCGTAACAGCTTTTATCAAAAGTGAAACTTTTAGGATTAAGAATTTCTTGGCAACAGCCACAGTAGTTGCAGGTGTTATTTACTAGTCTGATTATGTAGTCAATTCACCAAACTAGCTGCAGGTCATACTGCCTTTGCCCAAATGTAAGAGCTCATAGGAAAAGCAAGCAAGGTTACAGGGGGGCATTAGGAAGGAACTCAGGAAGCACAAATCCAGCACCACAAGGTATAAAGAAGAAAGGATTCAGGCATTCATTGTTCAGCTAAGTAATGCATTGTCATAAATTACTTTGAATGAGACCAGTAAATAGAAAGATCACTTCTATGTTAATTTTTATTACTTAAAATGGGAGAAAAAACTTGCCTTCTTGCCTGTGCTGAAAAAAGATGGCAGAATCACAACATTATGTGCTAGTAGCAAGAAACTAAGATGCTATTCATCTAGAGGATGGCAGATGGCTTACATATAGAGCAAAGGCTCAAGCAGTCTTATCGAGAACTCTGCAAGAACGCAGGTAACTTGCAGAGCTCGTGCCCCAGTGTTCTGCTGCAGAATGGGGCTTGTTCTCCCAGTGATGTCAGAAGGATTAATACCTCCACTATTATGAGGTTCTCAACCTTTCCAACAGCAGAAGTAATTGTTGCTGCTGAAAAAACTGCAGTCACCTGCACTTTCTCCCTACTGCAATTTAATCTTGGTACTTTTTTTTAATATACTCTAGGAACAACAAGGTTTTACTCCTCAGCCTCCATCTATCTGTTATTTTTCTTGTGCTCCAGAACTTTTTCTTTCCCATGTTTCTAAATGCATTCACTGTTCTTGCAAAGACAAAAATCAAAGACAAAATTGCACTGGAAATTGCGAAGAATGAAAAATAGCTTTTAAGCCTTGATTGTGAATGACAGAACCCCAACTTAAAATGGAACCATAATTTTTGCAACTAAAAACACAAATACGGCTTAAAGTCAGGTGCCTCAAATCATCAATGACTTTGGTTATGTGAAATTAAGGGATATACAGCAGTGTGCGCATAAATCCTTGCAGAATCAGAACAAAGGACTTGACTTCACACCTGCTGAAGCTGACAGAAAAGCCTTGCTTTTACAGATTTCAGCAGGCTCAGAATCAAGCCATCATTTTTTCCTGTGAAACACGGAATAGAGATGACCAGACTTTAGTTTCACATCCTATTTTGTAGAAAGAGCTGCTAAATGCATGACAAACCTGATATTTCTCTTAGACTGCTATAAATCACAAGCAACTTAGCTGAAGTCATTAGTGTAATAGGAGGAAGGTTAGAAACAGGAGAAGGGTGTTGGTACACCAAGCTGTACTGCACCAGCCTCCCTTAAAAAGAAAATTTTAGGTAACTTCTGTTTTGCTTAGAAACTAATGGTATGGCTGAGCTCAGGAAAGTTTCCTTTTGGAAAAGCATTCTCAGAGAGCAACTATTTCCAAAAGAAATTATGCTACTTTGTTAGCACTGATAATTTCAAGAACTATGGGGTTTTAAAATTTTATCTGGACAAATAAAACATTCTATGGTTTACAAGTTAACAAGAATGTGTCTGAAAACAACTAATTTCTATGTATGTACATCCCAAGAAAGCAGAAATATTTTTTCAAATACATAGTTTAAAAAGTCGCTGCCACAAAAAGACCTCATGGCTTCTCTAGCTGATTTTTAAAAGTCTGAGTACAGTCATAAACACCCCAAAATACCAGTTTATTATGAAAGTTACACATTTTTAACTACAAGTCATGAATAGAATTGCTACTATTATTCTTAAGTTATTTGTGACAAATTACTTATTCTTAAATATTGCAGAAAAAAATGCAATGTTTTTGGAAATGTATTTTGTTTGCAATCTCTTCTACCTAAGAGAACTTGGTAACTTTGTTTAGTGTCTGTTATCCGCATAAGTGCTTAAATTAGGTATGAGAGCTTTCTCATGTCCCTGTTCTACAGCTAAACTGAAAGGTACAAAAGTTCTTTTCCTGCAGTGCAGCCAGAGGATGCACGTATTTAGTTTTTGTTGTATGCCTAAAAGAAAATTGTATTGGGAATGCAGTTGACTAGGTAAAAAAATTAATTATTTGACTTTTACCCTCTGAGAAGAAAACAGGAAAATTATGGAATTCAGGGAGGAACTCTTTCTTTTAAATTAAATACATACTCCATGTTGTAATAAGACAAAAAAATAACAGTTACATACGTGTATATAAAATGATGTCTCAAAGGTGAACCACAGAATTTTACTAGAAGCCCAGAAATAAACCAGCCTTTAATGTTGCTAGAAATCCTAAGTCAATGTACAATGCAATCCTTTGTATTGCTCTATCATAAATTTTACATGTGTAAGCCTTACATGGTCCTCAGCCATTAAACATAAATGAGCCAAATTCTATTCAAACTTGCACTGTTTTGGGGAAGAAGGTTAGTAACCAGAGCATAAATCTTGTCAAAATTTCAGCTGGCAATCAGCTCTGTATGTCATACTGAAATTTATTTACAGGAATGACTCTTTATAAATTATCACAAGTCTGTTTTTCCTAAATATTTTAAATCCAGATTTCTGAAAGGTTTCCATTGAAGATGCTTGGTAAAACAACCTATCAAATCATTAAAGTTATTTCATTTCACTTATTGACCAGCATCTTTTATTTTTGTGCAATATTCATTTTGCTTATTTAATTTGCCTACTGTACATATTTAGGTATTAATTTTAAAGATTTATTCACAGAATGCAGGAGAAGAATGATAGAAGGAAACAGATCTGCTATATAATGAATTATATTCTTTATTAAGAGTCAAGACAATTTGATATGAACATGCAATCATTCCACCCTTGAACAACAAGCAACTTGACAGTGTAATAAAATAATCTCATCCAAATCAAATATTATCATAAAATATATTTTAAAGAAATTTATTATAAACACAAAATATGGCACTCGTAGCATTTTTAATACTTGCACTTGGATTTCAGAAACATGTAACGTCTCTAAACCTGACAAATAATGCTTTTAATTAATTATATAATAATATGTTATATATCTATGAAAATTGATATTTACAGTATTTTTAATCTTGCACAGGGAATTGCCTGACTTGCCTATGGACACTTGGAGAAATAAATTCACCCAAGCACAGAACAGTAGTGAAATGAATTTTAGCCAGAATCAGTTTTTGAAATGCATGCAATTTTGTATGGAGATACAATTCTGTAAATTTTATCTCCTGGCTTCTTCCCAATGCTTGGGCTTCTCAAGAATTTTTAGAAAAGTGGAAGTAACTACTAGAGTAGAAGACAAATGAATTATAAAATAAAGTACTGAAGGTAATGCATCTCTAATTAAATCACTGTAAACAGGACTTACTGCACTGCAAAATCTATTATTTATTAAGAAGAAAGCTCTATTAATTTAAGTTATTTTTACAGACCAACAGTATAGTCAACAGTATAATCGTGCTGCATATCTTACCTCGGGGTTGAAAACTGCTTTTCTTCCCCAGTTATTTCCAGAACTTGCTTTTCCATGGCTATTTATCAGATTGCAATTAATCTACTCTGCACCATCTCCCACAGTTAAACAATTTTGATCAATGATAAAGAATTTTATTTGCATTAACTAAAATAACTATACTACGAAAAATTTCCTTACCATATACAAATTTAACTGATTAAAAGAAGCATGCACAGAACATACTTTTCACTTGGAAAGAACACGTTCCTAAAAGTTCATGCTGAGCTACTTTTTTAAAAAGCACCTAGGGGTAATAATAAAAAAAGGTAAAAGGGCTGTGCTGTCACCTAGTGGATAAAGGTAGTAGAATAGGATTACTTTTTAAATTACAGTTTTAACAACATTAAAATGTACTTCAGATTTTATATTGATTTCCTGAAAGAGAAACAAGAGAATTTATTCTATTGCAGACATAGGTCCTCTTAGTATTTTAAAGACAGACCTACAGAGCCTTTGCATTCTGAACATATCTTTTCATCGTTTCATTGTAATGTTGGCTATTACAGTTTAAATCTGAATGTAAACATTGCATTTTTAAGAGCCTGGGATGTAGGAGAAAAACCTCAGGTGGAGGTGCTGACAACACACAGAATAAAGACAAATAATGCTGCGCTACCAACCTTTCATTTGACTTCTGCTGTGAGCACACCACCTTATTTTTGTGCTGACAAAGTAAGGCTGCACATGTGGTGCTTCTGAGACATGAAAATGCATCTACACTATAAAGTTTAAGTCACTGAGTTAATAATTCAATGTAAATATATGCATGGATTAGGCCCCTCAATTGTACAATTTCAAGCAAAACTCTATTTTTTCAGTTAAATTCTTGATATAGGAGCAAATAAATATTTAATTGAAATTTTGCCAAAAATTTTCACTATATCAGTTTTGACATAAGAGTATTTTAAGGAAAAGGTTTCTTTCCACATACTCTAGAACAGTGTATACCACCTCTACAGATAAAATTAATAAACTTGGTAGATTTCATGATCTCATGAGCTGTAGTATACATTTTTTCTCAGTAAAATGCATGTATTTTTTTTCCTGCATATCCCGTACATGATTTGTAAGAGTTGGACCACGAGTTTCATGTGACTTTGTGCAATTTAAAAGAAGTGGCAAATAATGTACTATTTTGTCCTTGGTGTGTGACAGTTTTTGCTCAGTCTTTCATACTAAACTTTCATACTAACTTCAGTGATTATAACTGCTTGCAAAAAAAATTTATAATTCAGATTCTGTGAGCAGTCAGCAGTATGTGCTTACAGCTTGTACTTTCAGACAGTGTCCTGACAACATGCTTGCTAGAATATTCAAAGTTGGAAAGCAAACAACAGAGGGCATGATCAAACATAAATTTTTTTTTAAAAGATCTGGCAAAACATTTATGAATTCCCTCCTAGAATGCAACACTTTGTAACCTAGAGGTCATAGAATATGGAATGTAAAAAATATTAAAATATTTGCAATATTGATTGATATTTAAAACAGACTATACCAAACTTTAAATTAAAACATGAAGAGGTATCTCCAATGATAGATAAATAAAAAGTGTTTTAAATTAAAGAGTTACTTTTGCTATAACAATTTTTTTCATCTAGACAAGCAAGACAGTTAACAGTTTCACAACTCTGGGTATGGAGTCCATTTTAATCGTCTATGCCTTCTTTACAGGACATTAATTACTGAAACAAATTCTAGAAGTTGCTCTAACTAATTGTTTCCCACAGCCAGAGAATGAAGAATTGAATTTTGTGAAATACTTTAGAAAACACAGATGAGTAAGGAATTTTTAAAGAATGGGAAAAGTACAGAACCTGCTAATAATTGAAAGAAAGAAAAAATATTTCCCTCTGACAGCAGAATTAGATCCATTTGGTGTCAAAGGAAATGGAATTATCTGCAACCTGTACTTCTTTGAAGAGACCTTAAAAGCCCTCTGAGATGCTCAGTGTGAAGACATGGCAGCTTGAAGAAAGTTTGGGTTTTTCCCTGAACGTGTGATGGCACTTCCACCACGTTCAAAACACATTTCCAAATCACCCAAGTTAAGGGTGAGGACAGCAAAAACTACTTTAGAAAGTGCCTAAAGCAATGGAGATGGAACAGTCTGTTGAGGGCAGAGAAATGTGGTTAGTAGGTTTTTGCACCGCTGCTCATCTGCTTCCCTGGCTTTCTCATGAAGAGAGGGGGTTGTGGCAGGGCTGGTCGTGTTACTGCCATCCAAACCCAGCAAGTTCCCTTGAGCCGAAAATGGACATCCCCAACCCCTAAACTCCCAGGGCTCACAGTCTGACATCTTGTGCTTCTCTTTCCTCTCACATCTGATTAAAATGACTCTTAGTTGAAAATACTGTGAAGAATTTTTTGTGACGTTTCCTGCCAGTATGAGTTCGGCTACGTTAAAGATATTGCAGTTTCTTCTTTTACCTCCTGTCTCTGCTAAAGCGGGTAGTTCATAGATAAAAAGAAAAAAAAATGAAAAAAAAATTAAAATATGAAGAAAAAGTTTGAAAATTATTTAAAAAGTTTTAGAAAAAATGCTAACAGAAAAAGACATCCTTGGTCTGGATTTTAATTTGAAAATTAGGGATTGCTCTAAAGCTTTATTGGAAGTTTCATTAACTTTATAAAATAAACCCAAAGGATCATAATTATGAAATGAAAATTAAAATAACAAATAGTTTCATGTGTCACTGTAAATGAAAGATGCAGTAAGACAGAGTCAGTCCTCAGCCCAGCCCCAGGGCTTCCTGTGTGACCTATGTATGCCACTCAGTCTTTCTGATACTGTAGTTCCTTGGCTGTGTAATTAGAAAAGCTAGAATTCTCCTGCCTCAGAAGCATCTTATGAAGATAAAATGACAATTATTTGGTTTTGTGTTAGCATGGTGAAAAAAATTTAAGCAGACTCCAAAACTGGGAATAATTGTTGCAGAATTTAATGGAATTTAAAATAGAAAATAAGATGTTGAAAACAGAAGGATTTATGATACCAGTAATTTCAAAGTTTTCCTATTTCTTCCTAAAAAAAAAAAAAAAAAAAAAAAGAGAAAAAAACCCCCCAACAACCTGTTAACAAGCTGTTAATTATATATACCACTAACATAAGAGACCAGGAAAGTTGTAAATGCAAAACTACTTTCTTCAGCTAGGTTAGTTCTAACTAACTAGCCTGTACTAACTTTAACAATGAACAGTGATACTTATTCAAATACAATTGCCTCTTGTAAGTTGTTTTTCTAACATACAAGGTAATCAAAGTCTAGTGTTGAGACCTTTAATCAAAATCAGCAACCCATTAAATGGCAGATGTCTGTAAGGCTTTACAATCTTTCCTAAAAGCAGTTGCAACTTGGGAAATGGAATTATCATATCTTTAAGAGATGTCAGTCATGAATACCAGGGAAATAAAATTTAAAATGAAGTTAACTTTTCTATGATATGTTTTGGTATGGACAGAGCTTCCCATTAATTAAAAGAGTATTAAAAGATTATTTAACTGCATTTAAAGGAAAGAACAGTTGTGACTTATTTTGCACCATTGTTAATGTCAAACTTTTAATGTTGTCATTAGAAAAACAAAACAGAAAAATTCAAAGGTATATAGTTAATACACGTATTCAGAAGAAATCACTAAAAATAATTTGGGAAAGCAAAGGTAGGAATCAATCAGTAACAGCTTGCTTTCTAGAGACAGCAAACAAGATGGCTTATCTACAAATACATTTAACACTTCATATCATTGTAACAGGTCAGTGAAAAAGGACTTCACTTCAGCAGTCTGACTACATACCTAGCTTGCAGCAGGGTATCACAGACTGGGCACAGCTTCTGCAATGATAGATGTTCTCAGCATTACTGCTGACACAGCCTGACTTGCCCAGTCAAGCTTTTAGTATTTCATGTGTGTCTCTTCATGTTTCATTACATAACAGTTTCTTTTACGCATCTCACCTCTCGTAGCACTGTCATTATGGAAATATTTCTTGAGTAATAGAGAACCATAAAGTCCTCCTGAGTCAAAGGTCAAATGCAGTCAATTTATTGCAAAAAACTCCAACAACCCCCAAAAAATCTCAGCTGCAAGTTACTCCTTCACTCCACGGAGTTTTATATTTTCCTTGTCTTTCCAAACAACCCACAAGTGATAATGAAATGCTTAAAGCAATAAGAGAGAGAATCAGGTTTCATCTACCTGGACCGTCTGGCAGCATACTGTGTAACAATAAATGAGTGTTCTTAAGTCACAGCATTTCACTGGAAATGAGGCAGAACTTGTGTATTTTAACAGCTTTTTACAACTAGTAACCACTAGCAAATTTATTTTACTTTCTCAGGGAAGACCAGTGAACGTCCCTAATTTAGACTAAAGGGCCATTCAGCCTCAAAGACAAAAAGCACTTCTGCTTAGCACCTGAGTAATACGTGGAATATGTACAGGTGAATCGAGAAGACGGGAATCAAAGATAGTTTGTCTTTGGCTGCTCTGAAAGGTCTGACTCATTTCCAGTTCTGTGATCATTTATTATCCAGAAAAGAAAGGCCAGCTTTCTGCAGTGCAAACACAGTGGTGGTCTGCAGCTCATGATGAATAGATTTACCAGGTCTGCTCTGAATTGCATGACATAGAGTTTTCCAACAGGCTCTGACACCTGATGTATGTTTAAACTTCCTTGCACAGAAAGCCCTGAATATCTACCTGCATGCACTTTTTCTTTAAGTTATTATGCACAAAATACATTCGTAGATGGCATATTATTTAAAATTATGTTACAGTACAGAAATATTTTAATCAGTAATTTCATGTCTGATAAAGACTTATTTCTCTCCGAGTATTCTGAATTCAGTACAGCGCAGGAGTTTGCTTTTGGTCTTAAAATATCAGTTTCCATATTTTCAAGTTCCATGTTATACAAAGTTTATACAAGAGTTGATTTACATTTGTAGAATAACAGAAAAGTAAAAGACATCGAAGACATTTTTTTATACTCAAATCAGTGCAACTATTGGAGCATTTATCTGCACTGCCTCATGATAAATAGCAGAAACACCAGCCAATTATTCCTGAACTGGGGAGTTATATGCCAAACTAAGCATTGCAAAAGTCACAAAGTCCCAATTAAAACCAAAGTATTCACTGGAGGAATATCACAAACCCAAGAAAATTCCCTGGCAACAGTTAACAGTTGTCAAATTGATAGTCACACTGTTCATTACAGTTTACTTGTTTTTGCAGATAAAAAGTAATTTAACCCCTGGACTGGAAGCCCACACCTTCTTTTAAAGAGCCTGAAGTTTTGCAGTTTTAAGTGTGGGGAAGAAAGTAAAGCAATATTGAAATTTTACCATTAATCAAATATTTGGAATTATAAATTTGAAAAAGCAAAACCAGCATTGAAAAACAGTCTTTGGTTTGTAAGGAAAGGGAACAAAATATTATATGATTGTGTTAAACTACATAAACCCACAATGACACAAAAGAGAACACAGTTTTAAATGCTTCTTCTAACTCTACCCCCTCTGACATCCAATTTAAGTATGTGGGATAGTCCAACTTCTTAAATATACTGAGCCCTGCAACACAAAAAATTGAATCCCCTAAAAAGACAAAAGAAAGAACAAAAAAATGTATTTTCATTCAGCTCCTCATAAATCAATGCCAGTAAACACTAATACAGAAACACAGAAATAAGCGAAATGTTTATTACTTTCTGCGGTACTCGAGAAAAGTTCAATATGCAGAAGGATGAATATACTGAATGCATTAATAACTTCTGACATAAATTGGTTTTAAAAATAAATTACATCAATTATCACTACCTAATCTAAAAATTCTTCAACAAAGATCCACATTCAAATAGTCTTTTTAAAACTTAACTTCCTTCACTTAGTCCTCCTTTTTTACACCATCAGTTCATGTATCTATAATTAATCCAATTCTTTAAATTCCTTCTTACAAAGAAGAGGATGTCTTTGGTCTCAGCAGAAGAGAGAGTGTTGTGACTCTCAATACCACCATCTGACTTCTACACTCACACATTACACTGGTAAGAAAGAAAACAAAACTTACAGCACCCTGAAGAATATTGAGAGGCGTGTACATACAATGCATCAGGATCACAGCTTTATGGATTTGGAAGGGCGAATATCACCTGGTTAAAAGGCTTTCACCTTTATTGTAGGAACATGAATATTACCAGAACATGATTGGAAAAGATTCTAAATTAATTTCCTTCAGAAGAAAAATCAGTTGTATAGAGCTGACATAACTTAGCTAAATTCTTCCATGTAGGTCCTGGTTAGTGAGGACAACTCTTAAATAGATTAAGTCCTGTGTCTGTGGAAAATCTAAGAATTATATTATTAACTATTTAAATACAGGAGTCTATAAAATGAACATCAGGCAGAAATCTGATCTTTTCACAAGACAAACTGTCTGACCGTGAAAAGACCACACATTCTTTATTTCTTTGAGATGGCCCATGTGCCAAGATTACCTGATCCACTTGGGTGCTATTAACTTCCCTAACTTTGTTTCTCTTAAGGTGTGGTGAAAAACAAACAATGTATAAAACATTCTGCATTTATGAAGAATGAGAGTACTTGAGCCTATCATAGTATATGCTGAATTGGAAGGAACTGCAAGGTTCATCAGATCCGACTCCTGGCACTGCACTGGACAGACCCAAAGGTCACTGCACTGAGATCCACATGACTGGGAGCACTTCTTGTGGTTTTGGATTAACTGACACACTGGTATATCTGAAACCTAGATACATGCAGGTCTTTTAGTTATGGTAATTTCACTAATATAAGCTGCACCTTTTTCCTTGAAGAATCCAGCCTACCCCAGTAGTGCAGCTTATATTCAGGTGTGGCTTATCTATGGACAAATCCCAGTGAAATGCCAACCCAGAAGTGAGAGCCGGCCGGGGAGGGCACCTGGGGCTGCCTTTAAAGGCTTCGCTGGTCTATGAAAACTGTTTGCAACTTGAGCACCTGACACCAAACCCCACGCTGGCAGCAATTCTGTTAGTAATTTGTTACTTTGTTACACATGGATCCTCACTTTAAAAAAAAAAAAAAGTGAGGCTTATATTCAGGTGCAGCTTATATATGGACAAATCCTGTGCTCTACCCAGCTGCTGGGAGGTGCGGCTTATAATCAGATGTGGCTTATAATTGTGAAATTACTGTACTTATTTTTAGATTCTCTTCCAGCTTGGTTGGATTACAGTCAGATAATTTCCCTGAATATATCTCAATCCATATACTTTGATGATCCAGAGCAGGCAGAACAGTTTTGGATTCTATGTTTTGTTGGCACAGCTAATGAAGGGGAATGTTTTTAATAGGCATCTCCCTTTTTGTCCTAGGAGAAGTACACTGAGTTTACAATTACACAGCTCACTATATTTTGAGACAAGGAAGATGAAAGCAGACCAATAAACTGCTTCATATTTCCAATATACTGATGCACTTTTTATTTCCTGAAAAAACACAAATACAATTATGCAGTCTCAAGGAAGGCAAAATCATGCCTAAACCTTCAAGGACAAAGTTGGTATTAAGATCTTTCAATTAGTTTTGTTTAAACTTTTAAACACTACTTTCAGAGTCAATGTCAGTTTTGACTGAAAGCTACCAAAAGACTCCAACTTTGGCTAACAAAACTGATTGGAGTACTGAAATGGTTCTCATTTCACATTTATTACAAGTAAGAGCAATGTACGTGTTGTAGTTAAGACAAAAGCTTAAATTTTACAGGGATATAATGAATGGCTATGCGTGTACAACACTTCATCATTTCAAAACCAATTTAGTATTTAGACAAGTAGCTGCTGCAGTTGAGAGTTCATTTTCGTCTTTAGATTTTAAATGCCAAGTGAAGTTAAAGACAACTCTTCTTCCATTGATTTGATCTTATAGAAGAAACAAATCAACTTGTTCATTAAATACTGGTACCATTTTTCCAGTTCTTCCATTTACAGCTAATGGGGATAGACATCTTCAGATCTCATTTTTTTCAGAATTCTTTCTTTAAGTGAAATTAAAAAAAAATAGTCAAATGGAAGATCTAGTCAAATTGGATGCCAACTGTTACTGTCATTTGCAGAAAAAAACCTAATTTCTATAACATTTGAACAGAACGTTGATCCCAGAATCCTGTTTCTAAATATTGCTTAAAATTAAATTATTGCTTTGTCTAAATTTTTAAGTTCAAATGAATACATTTAAAGAAAAAATTATTTCAAAAAAACAATATTTATAAAATAATCAAAGAGCATCTATATCCTGATAATCATAAGAGAAGACAAATACAGAAATTTCTTCCAGGAAAAAGAAGAAGAAAAAGAGACACTGTATGAAGTCCCAAATTGGTCATACATTTTGGTACTGGTCAATAAACTAGACCACCATATATAAACAAAACATTCCATTCAGCATTATGTCAACCTTTAACAAAAAGATCATCAATCAACTGCAAATGCATGTTCTATGCACCTGTAAAATCTGATGGACATTCTTTCTAGTTTTTATTTCAACACTGTGTCTGTCAGAATTACCCCCCACTATAAACTTATTATTAATGTTGGGAGAAGTTTTCCAAATGTCACCAAAATGAATTAGTATCACACTGAGCCCAAGACTTAAGAGAGTCACCATGTGCATTTATGTATTTTTCCTCCCGTAATACTGACACATTTATATCTTTTCCATGTTTGCTCCAGGTCTGGTGAAACTGCACAGTATGTGTCTCATTTATTTTGCTAGAACACAGTGACACATACAGAGATTTAGTGGAATGAAATTTGTTGAAAAATTGTTAACAACAATGTCCACCTATGAGATACTCTAAATTAAAGTTAGCAAAAAAGATTTTTACTAATAGTATGACAGAGTTAAAATACCTATTGCACTACACATAGTTTCTAATGTGTTTTTGGAATATTGCTGTTTCACAAGTGCGTATGGGATGCTTTGTTTGACAATAGAGGACTCATTTTCATGGTGGATAAAGCTGTAAGAAGAAAAAAAAATGGAAACCAAACCCAGATAAATTAAGAATGGAAGTAAAATACTTCTTAACAAAATGATTGTTACCCCTTAGAACAATTTGCTAAGTGCTTGTGGATCCCAGGTAACTAGGATATATGCTTTTAAAAAAGACACAGAGCTAAGCAGGGGAAGACATGCAGCAGTTGTTTCACCAGAGAACTGTACCTCAAAATAGTGCTTTCCCAATTTGTACTCCTTTAATTTATATTCAGCTTACTACTTATGAACTGAGGGTTCAAGAGAGAGCTATAACATGCTACAGCAGCAAAATGCTATTGCTTATTTAATTACTAATAGGGCTAACAAATTTCAAGGTGAAACAGGCAATGGTGTTTCAAAGAAAAAAGGCTGTTTTCCATTTACACCTCCACTTTGAACAGAATATGAATGCTTTTCAGAACTATCCTCTTGAATTCTGTCTGTCTACTCCATAAATACAGGGAAGCACAAGACTCAATCATTAAAGACTTTACAATATTGAGAAACTACACATTTTGGTATATACATCTGTCTTCCAGAAGCAAAAACTGTACTTCTCAATTTCCTCTTTGCATATATGACATAAAAAAACCCACATTCTCCAAGTGCAACAATTAAGCATGCCTAATTTCCTGTAATCTAGCTAGATTTCTATTTATGTTTTCCCCTATATCACTAATTCAATAATCCACTCTGGCACAATTTAGCCATCTACAGTTTCTTTAGTCCTTACTTTGCAATCTAAAAGGCCTTTATTATGAAGAAAGTAGAATTCTGAAAAAATTAATGGTGACTCAGCTTGGCACTCTATTGATTCTATTTAAGTGCTTTATTAAAAAGTCAGCAAAAGTCATTCAAGGTCAAAACATAGGACCCTCTTTCAGATTTTACTGGAGTGAAGTTCTACCTTCTAGAGAGTTCAAAAGTTTGCCTGAAGAAAATCTCGCTGTAGGTTTTATGATTTGTCCTCAAGTAAAGAACAGTTACTTACTATTAGTAAGGTCATAGACAATAAATGGACATAAACAATAAATGGATAAACTGCACAAAGATTAAAAAGTGAAAACAAGACTTTCACAAAGCCAGTTCTATGTGGCTTAGAAATTCTTTGCTGGATGCTGGAATTGTTTCACTTGGACTAGGTGTTATATTTCTCTCTACAGCTGTGTGAATCCTGCAGGGTTCAGTTCACAAAATGAACCCCTGCAGTTTGATTCAGGAGGTTTGAAAAGGAGCCAATATTTCTTTTTTCACTTACAGATTCAAGCATTTGGTCATCTCTTGAATTCTTACCACCTTTACATTAAAACATTTATCCCTTTAATCATAACGAATGAATGAAGGCAGCCCAAGGACTCCTTCCATATGTGTGCAAGGATGTCATTCACAGAGCTCCAGTCTTTGAGTCCCCTGAGGATCTCACTATAAGCAGGAGGGATAGTAGAGTTTTCCCACCTTCATTTTACTCCAGAGAACTCAAAAAACCCAAAGAGCTTCCAGATCTAGAAGGTAAGGTGGCAAATACTAAACAGACTCTAAATCCAGCCATTCAAAAACCACCAACAACAGGGAAATTACCAACTGGTAACTCAGATAATTCCACTCAAGGAGCAGGACTCTGAATTATGTTTTGAGGATGATGGAAATTAACAACTAAAGTCAAGCAAGTCCTGTAGATTCACAGAGCTACTCTTTAAAGAAAAAAATAAATGCTGCATCATTTGATGAATCAAGATGTTTGGCTGTAAAAATAATATTGCTGGGAAGTCAGTGTAAATGGTGACAACCTTCATTAGAACAGACTCAGATTCCGATTCCTTAAAGAATTAGATCTGAAGTAAGCTGAAATTTGCATTTGATACAAATAATTTGTGCATCTCTTCCATACTTCCCACTTCACCTTTTTCTTCGGACATAAATCTTTATTTTTCTTTTCCAGGTAGTTAAAAACCTTGCAAAATATCTCCAGTCCATAAAGTTATCTTTTTTTACTTGTCTTAGCCTACTAGTGTAGCCATCTGCGGCTATCAAACACTGCATTAAACAGAACTTTACATCTTGCATTTGTGTCTCCTTTCAGCCTTAAGCAACATCAAATTAGAATTGAGTATTAGGTTACGTCAGCAAATCATTTGTTCACCAACTCTACAGCTAAGCTATCATTTATATTAGTGGAGTTGTGTATCATATTACTCACATGCTGTGCTAGCTCCTAGCATTTCTACAAAACTGGCTGAGAAAGTAATGTAAGAGACTCAAACTCATCACCTTGCATTGAAGGGACTGGTTTTAATCCAAGGGTGAATCATCTTAAATCCTATCCCTGATGTGGCTGAAATGCCTGTGTGCTTGTTGGTGATTAGAAATGATATGGCAGAAGCAATTTCTCAGAAAACTTCTACATGTGAATATCTAGGTGGGTTTGGGAAGAAAGCTGTGAACAGCAATGAATAAGACAATTGAAGAAGAAGCTAACTATTAAAACCCCAAAATCTCTGTGGAAAGATTCTGCCCTCTCTCCTTCAAAAAGGAAGAAGAAATAATGGTTCCATAATTAAAGATTTAAAAATCCTATAGAAGGCTTTAATTTGATGGATGAGTCTCTCATTAAATTTCAAAAACTCATTTTCTTTTAATTTTCCACTTCAATAGCTCCTTCAACCAGTAATCTTCAAAATGAATTATTATAATGTGATCTCTGGGAGGCTGTATTTGAAAACTACTCCGAATATTTTGCAGAACATGGTAATAAAAACAAATCAAGTCCTTTGCCTGTAAAACCAATTTTATAGCTAATATTGTGAATCAAGGGAGAACAAGTTCTGGGTTTTACATTGTTGGAGATCAGCTTCTCTGCCTAGAAAGGGGCAAAACAAAATATATTTTCAAATGGGAAGAGAACAAGGAGAAAACCTTACCACTGAAGGCCCAGAAGCCTGGAATCACCACTGAAAAAAAATCACCATCTGCACTGTCTAACTGAAGTTCATTGAATAAATTCTTTTGTCTTATGTTTCTATCTTCATTATCTCACTTTTGTTTCGTGTGTTGGAACCATAATATCTTCTATGTACTCACACTGTAAAAAATACAGATCATCAGACATCCTTTATGTCTGTGCCTGGCTGACAATTATTATGGTTAATGTGCATCAAGGCAGCTCAAACGCTTCGAGGCACTGAGAACACTGATAACACTACAAAGTAAGTGTTAATTTATGAGCTGTTCTCTCTGCTTAATATAAAAGGGGGAATGCTTTCAAACCAGTGTTCTACAAGCTGAAAACTAATCTCCTTGTATGAGATGTCAGAATGAGGTAATATACAGCCAAAGAAAGCATCATTTAAAAACAGAATCAGTAGTTTGAATGTCTGATAAAAATCTTTAAGCAGATAGTTCATTGGAAGTAGTTTTCCTAATCAGAAAGGAATGTTGTACTAAATCATCATATTTTGAGACATTTTCTGGAGGCATATGTGTTGCAGATTTTCTACTAATTTGGAAGGCAGCAAGCCTCTATGAATAGGAAGGCACACAAAGCACATCTGGGAATGCATAAGTAGTCCTGTGGATGCTTCCATGAACCATGAATGCTGGCATGAAGCCAGCATTAGGATGGAGTTTAGGTGTTAGGTATAAAAATGATTCAGCACATGTGGCCACACAACCAGTATTCTTTAAAGATTACATTTTGTCAACTACATGTACCACTGTTGCAAATATATAAATTTGGCCAGAGTTCTGCTTCTTTGACTCCTGAGCATGGAAGATGAATACAAAAAATCATGAACAATTGGTATTCCTGCTCTTATATAATATCAGGAAAAGAAATAAAGGTGGTGGGGAAGAAAGAGACACTTAAAAGCACTTTTAGGTAGGAAATATGATTTTGTAGTAATGATATGTAGATGGCTGTATTATCATCTCACCAGGAAAAGAAACATTGTTTGGGTCCTTAATTGAGCTTTCCATGTCATAAATTATATGGATTTCCATCCAATTTAAGCACTGTTTGACCCTCTTGAGTTTCAGAGTATGTTTTAAAGAATGACTGCAAAAATTTCAAACCACTGATATGCTGTACTTTACATTGTTATATGCAGGCTTACTCTCCAACTGCACATACTACAATAAAAGCAGTGAACTTGCTGAGGATCTGTGCATGAAATAAGGTTGAGGATAGCATTTACCACTCTTCTCCACTGGCATAACCTGACCACAGTGTAGGCTAATTCAGTTTGTTAACCCATATGATCATAAGAATGGCTGCAGTGGGCCAGATTAAAACTCCATCCAGCCCAGTACCTGTCAGTAGACAGGTTAAAAACAGTGAGTTACCTTTCCCCCCAACAACAGACATCACTAACTTACAGCTGAGGGATTCCTCACACCAGAGGTGGTTCCTCCTGTGTTTCATATTCCTCAGGATTTCTTTACAAAACTAAAAGTCTGAGTTGTTTGTATGAATACTGCTTCCTAGAGAGCCTCAGCACCATGCCCAGAATCCTGCCAAGTTCTTACTTGTCTTTATGGAGGCAGAGGGAGGCTGTAATCTCACATGGTCTTCAAAACACAGTAATACAACAGCTGTACAAAGAAACATAAATTTTGTTGTTTTGTTCTATGTTCTATGTTCCTTTGCAAGTAATTACTAACATTGTGTTGGTTTTCTTTTGACTGTTACTAAGCTAATGTTTTTGCAGGACTACTATTTCTATTTGTATCTTTTGCTAAAGGAATATAGCACAAATATTTTTACTTCTCTTTAGAAGTATTATAAGCCCAAGATCTCACTACTGAGTGATGAGATGTCTCAAACTCTGTCTTTTCATATGTAAGGAATACCCACCTTCTCTGCCTAATAATCGACAGTAACCTGCATGAATTTTATTTAAAATTCTTTCACAAAGCCATGAAATGGACTTTGTAATCTCCTTTTGCAGTTGTCTATATTTGGTCCTTTTAATTTCTTTCTATAATAGTATCACTGACAGACAGTTGCCTCATTATTCCTCCCTTTTTTGAGCAGACTAACAGATGACCTCTACTTACTGTGAAAACTGACTATGTACTCTTATTTTATGTTTCATTTTCTTCAGCTACTTCTCCAATGCAAATATTTTTTCTGTATTTTCTGCCGGTTTCTTAAGCAACTTTTCATGACAACCCTCCTTGAAAGTCTTAAAAATCCAGCTTATTTTGAAGAAAGAATATTGCAGGATGCACAGGTGCACTGCCATGTAGGTTCTCCATTCTGTACAATGGAGAACCATAAGTAAAGAGTAAAAGTATCTCAAAGCAGAATAACTGAACATAAAATACATTTTGGTCTAAACCTTAGTTCTACTTTTATGGGTTTGGATAGATGCTAGTGCAGGGATTCTTATAACAGTTACAACTTACTCACAGTAAATGCAAATAGAGTCAATAAGTTCTTTTAAGTAATGAGGCAGGTGAAATAAAATCAGTCTTTACCCTAGAGATTGGCACATAAAAACAAATGTGGGCAGAAATGTTTGATTGTGTGGATTTGCCCACATATCAAAGAAATAGCAAGAAACCCAAGAAAAACTTAGGAAGAAAACAACAAAGTAGTGCTGAACACAAAAGGATGTTTGGTGATCCTAGGATTTCAGACTTAGCAGTTTCTGCTCTCACCAGTGTGGCTACACAAAGAGATGCACCAACACAAGGAGGAAAATGGGACACAAAAGGTAATTTTAATTCCTGCCAATTTTGTATTGGAAAAATGCCTGGAGAAGCTGAAGGAATGATGCTGAGAAATAGCAAACAATATCCTATACATGGACTAGAGGATGGATATGCCAAACTGGGGAGAAAAAAAAACACCCCAAAATGTCCAACTTCTGTACCTGGCACAACCCTAGAAATGAATAGTAAAACATATCATATTTGTCCATATGTCACTATAAAAGAAAGAGCCAATGAGGATTTCAGAGAGGGAAGTTATATCTCGTAAGATATTACCTCAGAGTAACTTTGCTAGTCAGCAAGTAAATAAGAGCAAATTGATTGACAGAGATGAGTGCAGGAAGCCAATTTTGTGATTACCAGATGCAAGGAAAAGACACTAGAAGAAACATTCCTAACCATTTACTCATGGTTGTTGTCAGAGGCAACTCACTGGACATTTGCTCTGAGCCAGTGGATGCATTCCTATCTCATCCTTTTCTCACATAATTTATTGAAGCTGAACAGTTCTGAGGTTTCCAACCCTCTGCTAGATCTGGTTATGATTGGCAAAAGATTGAAAAAGTTATGAAGGGGAGTGAATAAATGGCAACAAGAGAGACACACAGCAGGAATACATGAGCCATCTTTCTTCACATTCTTAAATGATTCCAGCAAAAGCTTCTGCTGAAGACTTGGCCATAGTTTGTATCTTGAACCATTTAGAATGTAAAAGGACATTTTTCATTGTCTTTAAATATATTTGGAATTAACAATAAAAGTCCCATTGAGAGCAGTTTGTCTTTTAGCTGTATGTTCTGTTTCCTGTGATACAGTGAAAATTAAAGATCCCAAACCTGCAGGATTACAACATTTTTACTGAAACATCAATATTTACACTTCCCATATAAGTATGGAAGGGAAGATAATCATCTTAACCAGGGTCATCAAGTAGTTTGGCTCACAAGATGTATAATCTTAGCCCATTTCATATAGATTGTTGTTAGTTTCACATGCTTTTTAGAAGTGCTTATCTTACTAAAATCCATTGTTATTACAAAGCAAGGAATTAACCCTACCCTACATTCAAGTGCACTCTGATTTAATAGGGCAGAATTACACACTAGGACATATGTGAACACTGACTTTTACATATGCATGCTATGAAATTCGAAACTGTTACCCCATTACATTAAGAAGCTAAGTTTCAACGTTGAATCACACCAAAACTTTGGGAAAAAACATTTCCCATACTGAACTCTGCACCTTGAACATATTTCCTAGTAAAAATGTATTGTTGAGTTGTAAAGGATGGTTTAGAAAATAAATAGGACTATCTGTAAATAATGGAATTAAAGTACCTGTTACAGATGAAACAGAACACACTTCATTTACAGAGATCCATAACAACATCTAGATGGAATACACTCAGTTACTGGGTCTGGGTAAGAAGTCACAGCAAAAGCCTCTGTGGCACAGGAAGTCCTTTCACTTTTCAGAACGTCATTCATCATGCTGGGGAAACAGCAGGAAAGTAACCTACTACTACTTAATAGGCTTCTGCATAGCAACTTGCTTTGAAGCAGCAGCTGCCCACAGTAAATTTCGCTGACCCTTAGAGCCTTTCTCCAAGTTTTCCAACTGTTTTGTCTCCTGAGTTACAACTCAGTGTTAGGTCCAAGTCACCAGCACCTGACAAAACTTAGAATCTCCAACAATGTGAGAATGTAAAGCTTTCAGGGATGTTGTCTTTTCCATACAACACCAGCAGAGAGACCTGATGCCATCACATTTACCAACAGAGAAACTTTTCTCCCTCTGAAACATGGGCTACTTTAGAGGATGGCATTGCTCAACATGCATGTGCCCTGCCCCAGAATGTATGACAAATAAAATGTCAGATTACTGGCACAGTAATTAGCACTCTGTCATGATACCATGCTCTACACATTATTTATTAAACCTTAAACTTGTAGCAGTTTAAATCTGCTGTTTTCACCAAAGTGTTGAAAATAAATATTAACATGCAATTATAGAGAGTAGTAGGATAGAATACCCTAACACATCAATTAATTAAGCCTTATATTAGTTATTTTCTCAAGATCTGCTAATCAAATGCACTCCTGCATTTTTTGTTCCAACGCCTGTGAACTCAGTGCCAGCGAATTACTTTTTCTGCTTCACTTCCTCCTTAAACCATTCCTTCTCACCAGAGTTTGTGTAACTGAAGACATTACACCACTCTCCTTCAAACAAATCCTGTCATTGTCCCCTCCTGTCCTTGTTGACATCAGGTGTCACCTTTCTTTTTGCCTGTCCTTATCTGTTTTCTTTGGAGCCCTTCTCCTCTCATTTTTCCCAGTGCTGCTCACATTCCCCTTCCTGTCTTCCCTTCCCAATATCCATCTGCTATGGGTTCCATGCATGCCACAATGCTCCTATATTTAAGAACACACCTTTCACAGTGCCACAGTCCATCCTTCCAGAATGAATAGACCACAACAAAATGATAGATTAAAGATTTTTAAGAAGGTCCATTTCTTTTCTACAAATTTTGCAAATCAGGATATTGGTCACTTTTCCCTTTATCTCGAACCTCTGAATTCTCATTAGGTTTTCAAATGGACTAGTTAGAGAATAAAAGTTTCATTTAGCTCCAACAGTGGTGAGTAATCTAGCCTGATATAAAGGCTTGGCATGCTTATGTTAGTGTTGGAGCTACAGCTACACTGTTAATATTCAAGGTTGGGTTGTGTAAAACACCAGATTTAGAAACATGAAATACTATGGCAAGACTACCACTTGTCCTTTACACTTGCACATAATAAATGGAATGTAAATGTCCTCTTGGCTCCTCACATGAATAAAACATGGTAGGGACCACATAATGGTAGAGAGAATATTCATTCCAAGTTTGTCTGTCCTCAAATCACAA
>VRYO01001269.1:9305729-9317415 GCA_009812075.1 Sialia sialis | reverse complement strand
AAAAAAAAAAAAAGATGCGGCTTATATTCGGGTGCGGCTTATATATGGACAAATTCCGTGGTCATCCTGGCTACCCGGAAGTGTGGCTTATATTCAGGTGTGGCTTATAATCGTGAAATTACTGTAATTGAAGAACAGTCTCCATCTGGAAAAAGAGAAAATGTGTGAACTGAGATTAGATGTTTTACAGGAATGAAACAATCCTAATTTGGAAAAGAAAGGCTACCTTTGGAAATCAATTTCGAAATTGCATTCAAGAGGTGAAGTGCTATTGAGTAGCTCATGCCATTGTTGGCACATGCAATTTGAGTAAAAAAAAAGCAAGTTCAGTTTTAAATGACAATACTAAGAGACAGAACACCACTCAATCAAATCTCTGGCTCCTTCAGCTAAGACACTTCAGAGAAATCATAAGCAGAAACTAGAGAAACACTGGCAAGTAAAAACACATTATATATTATTCTCTGTTTCATACCTTGGATTCCAATTGTAAAGTTGAAAATATTACTACCCATCTTTTGTTGAAATCCTCTCTGTTATTTTTAATTTGTCTTTTTAAAAAAGTCTAGCATTCAAGCGAAATTAGGTGAATCTGACATATGAAGGTTCTAGGAGCAGAACGAATCCAAGCTCTCCAGTATTACTCAAATTTAGTGCAATATGGGAATCTCAGGAATTACAATTGCTTCTAATCAAGCTGCAAACAGTATTTTGAGGACTGGTCTGAGAAGCAGATCTTGCTTTTAGCTGGCAGAAATAAGTTAATTCCCTCTAGGTGCAGATCAAAGTATAGCATAAGAGCCCACAATGCTTGGCTAACACAATTCTGTCACGGTAGCTCTAACAGCTATCATAATATAAATAATAAACTATGTTATTATAAACCTTTGAGCCAACGTGATATCTTCAGTTCCATGCACTACTTTAGTCCTTCTGGATTTCTGGCCAGAGTGATTTTAATTGACTCCTCTGATGCAAGTCTGGAGTGAATTCACACAAATCCTCCTTCTTGTTCCAGGACAATGCCAACAAGGGAGGAATGCAAAGCCGTGAGTAAAATAATTTCTTCAGTGGCAAATGCTAGATCAATATTTAAAAGCAAACAAACAAAACTCCAACTTAAGTGCACTGACAATTCATCCTCTCACATCAGCCATGCCATTAAGTGGATGCAATAACCACAACTTTTTTCTGTGGTAACAATTGGAAAAAGCCATGGAAAGGGTCTCTGTCTGCAAAGGCCATTTCTGTACTGCCAGAGAGTAGCCAAATATTCCACAACAAGCTGCAAGACCTCTTTGTCCAATAAAAATGAAAGGTCCTGGGATATAAATCTGTATAGTGAAGGCTGTAAACAGATTTGAAATTAGTTTTTTAACTGATAGAGACAGTTATTTTTACTAGTATGAACCTGTTTTGATGGCATCAAATAAAAATCCAGGTAAGTAAATTAGTATATTTCTGAAGAGTTCTTCTAGAGCAATTTTTGCATGGATAATGCAAGTTTCCTATTTTTGATATTGGTTGATTTCCCAACAGTTTTAGGATGTGGACAAAATGACATCTTTTTTTGTTACCCCAACTTATGTTTAAATTTTGTTTATTATTCAGTTAAGTAAGGCAAAAGGTATCTATTTCATGCTTGTCTGTAATTTTTTTTTTCAATTAGGGAAATCACTAAGTATAAAATAATTAATTACTGGTACTCTACTGGAGAGTAGAAAGATACCAAAGCCATTTACAGCTGTGCATAGAAAATATTTTTCTCTCCTTATTTCTTGTTTTTAGTTATAATTTCAAGCTGTATGTGTTGTTCAATATAGAATGTGAAGTTCCACTAAAGAAGACAGAATATTCGAGGCCAATGGTTCGTGCATTTTATATCATTTACATAAACAGATCCTTTCTTTTACAGAAGGTTTGGAATTAATACTTGGAAACAAATAAACTCTCCCTCACCCCCTTCTCCCCAGTGAATTAAGCTCAACATCCTAAAGAATGCACAGCAACAAACCATCAATTAAAAATATGGAACAGAAATTAACTTTACTGACATATGGTATTTAATAGTACCATAAGAAGATTTTAAAACCTAGACATGAAATCTTTATAAGATAATTATTTGCATACACTGTTTCAGAAAATTCATGTTTAAACAGAAATAAAATAAAAATTATGGCCGTATAGCATACGCAAGTGAAGGTTGAAGGATCAGATACAATGAAACAGTGAATTTAGGAGAGCTGAAAATAAGAGCCTGTGCAAATGCCCGACGGTTTTTGATACAGAAATCGCACTGGCCTCCATCTAAAATGACCAAATGCAATTCAGCATAATTTCGAAACAAGATAAATTTTTGCATACTCTGCTTTTCATTAACAGCCTTACAGCTCTGAACTGAGACAGTGCTCAAAGGCTCCACCTTAATCTTCCAGGTTTTTTAGGGGAAGTGACATTCCTAAATTCCACAACAGGCTGACAGTAAACTCCTGAATTTTCCCCAGAGACTCCTCCTGTATCTGTTACTCTACCCTTCGGGTTGCAGCCTTATCACACAAAGTTTACTATAGCTCCCCTCCACTATAAACTGACCTTATTTTTTGGTCATGTTCTCATCTCCCACGTGCAAATTTAATTTCTCATATCATTACCTATTAAAAAGAGCAACCTGGTCACTCTGCACAGTAAGATTTGTCCACAAAGTAGTTAAAGAAGTTGTTTAAATGTACAAGAATGATCAAACATGAAAGGGGATTCAGATATAAACTCAATTAATAAAATTACAAAGAAAGTGTCTAAAAATTTCCCCAAATTTCATACATACTTAAGTACATTGACTTGTCAGAACATCAAAATTTGCATGAAAAAGAAGAGCTCTATTTAGAAACCAAGAAATTGCCTTAAGAAATAAACCTTTCTTCCAAAAACCAGAAAAGATGTATAGTTTCCAACTCACTATATGCAGAGGTTGAACCACAGAGAAATACAAGTTGAAGACAATGATAGATCTTTTATTTCTCCATAATTTGCATATGAATAAAGAGAATTGATAATAATCATATGGCATTAATTGTAAAATTCTATGAGGAGAGGAGAGAAAAAACAGCAAACGCAACACCTAGTAGGAGTTAGGGTCACAAAAAGAAAAAGAGCTAAAATAGAAAGTTGCAGAGTAAACGTCTGCAAGCAGTGCTACTGTTTGAGAGAAAAGGGAGAAGCAAATGCTCGCCTAGGCCATTACCACGCAGCCTGAAACTTAAAGCAACACAACTGGCGCAGGATTTTTCTTGCAAGATCAAAAGGAAGCAGCAATGCCATCTGCTGTTTGCTTTGAAAAATTGTTAGAGCAGATGCTCCCATGTGTGGACTCTCCATCCCTTCTACTAAGAAACCACTTGAAAAATAACCATGAAATAACATGGGGAAAACATCTGCATGGAATAGAGAAGACCACCAGTAGTGAAGAACAGGAAAGCCAAGGGAGGAGGAGAGAAAGCGCTGGAGAGATTCGAGCACGTCTAAGACTAGGTCAGAGACAGGCACCCCGTTGTGTGGCATAACCTCCATATGTATACATATGTATAACCACTCACTGGTTGTCTTTTCCTTGCGTTACTCAGCAGGAGGAAGCCAGATTTCTCATCCGTTGGACCTGTGTCAGGCAAGGCACTCTGTGAGTGTAGCAAAGCCAAACACCACGAAGAATGTGCTGAAGAACCTGTATGGCAAGGCACAAGGATGACTTACTCCTTCCTCTCCCTTTTCACGGGATTATATCCCACCTAATACAATAAAAACACAGTCATGTATTTCTCACTATGGTAGAGAAATGAAGTGCTTTCTGTATTTTCAAAACTGTTTTTATTTCAAAACTTTGAAATCTTCATCAGTTTAAACTAAATCTTCCATGCATTCTGATAAATCTTTCAACAATACCATCACAGTCACCAAGATGTTATGGTACCATCCAAATGCTATAGGAGATAAACAGAAAGAAGATACAAGATGCGCTAAACATTTTATGTGAATCCTAGGAGTCTTAAAAGGAGCGCATTTACCAGTTGTTAGAGATGAACGCAAAAATATTTTACCAGCAATGTGACTGGCTTAAAAATATATATAATATCAAGAACCATTCTGGATAGTTGGGAAATCGGACAGTTAGTTTGCCTGAATTTTAAAAAATGTTCATGGCAAAACATTTGCAAAGGACTGATTGATTTGTACAGCATGTAATTTTAGTGAAGAAATACACTATGACAAAGTTCTGCAAAAATCAAGAGAGTAGATGACAACCATCATTTTAAAATAAACAAACTACATTAAAAAGCTTTTTATTTCAGTGGAGGCACCAAGGAAATTGTTTCTCTTGACCTTATGATGTCACATTTTAGAAGCTTACCAAGAGAATTAACTCAAATAGCACTACATAGATATTCTATGTACAGGCATATAACTTGGCATTTCAAGTTGCCCTTGAAATTGTGTTGTGTAATTTCTTTGCAGACAGAAGTCTGTAAATGGAAGTCGATTTTTTCAGTACAGCACATTCTTCAAACTTCTTCTTGGTCTCATCTCACAATGTGCTTGCCAATGTATATATGAATAGACCTGTTTCATTCCTGGAACTGTGGAGAACCAGGGTAGACATTAACATTTTTTGACCTACCACCTCTTCACTTCATAATTTCAGGGAAGGGATAACAATCTTTTATCTTTGTTATTAGCCGACTGCTGAGTTATTATCTGTGCACTATAATAATTTATTCCTGACTAGCCTCAAATGATGGAAAACTTTCTAAGACCGATAAACTGGTAGATTTCAACTTTTGGGCTTGGATGAAAAGGAAGCTTGCACAGAGACACTTCCAGAAAGAATCCATAGATGTTTACTGAAGTTTTTCAGAGATAAGAACTTTTCCTGCTGCTGCACTTGTTGATGTGCACCACTGATGGACCCCTTAAGTTGTAGCAATGACAGTGTAGATAAAGACTTGATTTGACCATCAAGAGAGTCAGCCATTCAGCTGTTCTTCTTCTTGAAGAGGGGTAGGAAGCTCTCGTCATCTCATTCTGATTGCATTCTGAGATGCAGATACGAGCCAGTTTCAAGGCATGGTCAGTAAGATTCCAAGAATGCATTATTACATCCCTACAGCAAAGTCAAACACTGGATGTGAGGAGATGCCACAAGGAGGATTGGGTTGGTTCCCTCTCTCTTTTCCCTTTCGTTTTCCCTTCCTCTTCCTCCCCCCACCATGCCCCCTTCCCTGACTGAACACTTTCTAACATGTTCTGGGACTCTTCTAGTGTAAATTAGAAAAAATTCTCCCCTTTCACCACCACAATATATAAAATACCAAATATAGAAGGAATCACATATTATTCCAGAAAAGAGATAGATCCTAAAATGACTGAAGAATCTGCATGATGGATACTTTAATTCCCAACAGATTAAACTGAGAAAAAAAGCAGCTATATGAGAGGTGCTGGCATTTTACTTCATGTTTACCTGTGTTTCAGATGGCTGCTCTCTGTGAGTTTATCAAAGACCAGACACATATGTGAGCCAGTCCTTCAAATAACAGTAGAAGACAGAACAATGTGTGCACACATGTATCTTACCAGCACAATAAAACAAAGCTGAATATACACAGTGAGTTATCACACAAGCATTTCTTCTTTCTGCCAATGACTTTTGGTTTCTTTTTCACTTCTATCCCAGCTTTCTCTTTCTCTCCTTTCTATTTCTCCCTCCTTCTAGTAACTCAAAAGAAAAATGCATCAGAATTACAGTAAGCCCTAATAAACATTTGTGAGAAAGCAAGAATTTCCTATTTATATTTCCAAAGCCTCATCCTCTGATAACTCAAATACAAGCTCCTTTCTTAATCTTATTTCAAGGTTCTGTTATCACTCATAGATCAGAAATTAGTGGATTGATTGCAGGCAGCAAGACCCAGCAGTATACTTAGAAGGTAAGGATACTCAACAGCAGCTTCTACTGATATCCCCTGAGACACCAAACTTGCACAAAAGTACTGCATCTGCCATCACATGAATTAATTCCAGTGATTAAAAGGTATTCTATCAAATTTTGACCATTTGTGTTTTCTGAACCTAGACATTTTACATGGGCCAAACCAAATCTTCAAATTATTTGCAAGTTTAATGCTTAAATGTTATATTTTACTAGGAAATTATGGGTAAGACCGAATCTAACAAATGCACACAATAATTTTGTGTTTTCTGTAATTGTATTTAGACTTCCAGACAATAAATAAGTGCAGCATTATTTCTTTGAACAACCACAGCTGAACAGTATTTTGTCTTGTATTACCAATTGGTTACATATACTTATGCATTATACAATCTCTAAGCAAAACTATATGAAGATTATAACAGGTTGTTCTGACACATTCATACAGCTGTGTCTTTTACTGCAATTTAAACATATCATGACTTTTCTAGATTTATATATTACTTTCACTTGTGAGGTTGAAGTTATACCTGTAGTATATATTAGACTTGCTTCAGGTGGGTATAAGAGGTAAAAAAATATAATGCTTTGTTTCAGAAAATATCTCAAAAAGACATTTTTTTCAAGGGATTAGAGCTGCATAAAACTACTGCCATTCTCTTATCAGTGAGTGCCTCTATCCTGTAGGATATCCTGTAGAGAAAATTATCTCTGTCTGCAAAGGATTAAAGAAATGACACATGTATGTGTTATCAAGAGGAGCAGAATAACTGATTTTCAAACATTTGTTGTCTGTGTGACAGTGCCGAAGTACAAGCAAAATTGTTGCTGTTTCAAACTGCAGAGAAAGAAAGCAATAAATGTTATGGGGCACATTTCAATACTACTGATTTATGAAGTAAGACATTCATATTAAAAAACATCATTTGGCATCCACTTAATGTTTTTATTGCTTCAACTTTATACTTTCTACTTTTGATTCAAAACCTCAAGCAGGTCAGGAATAACCATTTTCCAGGAAGGATCATCTTTTTCTTCCATTCACCTGGGGATCCACTAATGCATAATGATAATACACATGTTTTACAAGCTGGAAGCATCACTGAAAATGGAACACAAGTTGATTCCGATTCAGACAAATTTTGTTGCTATGCACAACTTTTGTAAAATATTCTGTCTCCACACCCCTATTTTCTGTAAGAAATACTGTTATGCAGGCTCAGTTCTTCCCCTGAGTCATTAATCTTAGAGGCCTCAGCTGGGAATCTCAAACTGTGAAGCAGCTGTCAATGCTTAGAGGGAAATGTGAGTAGCCAGAATGAACACTGGAGCTGTTGCCTGCTTGTTGCTGCCATCATGCAATGACACTCGTCAGATCTACAACACCAGAAATGCACATTTAGAGCCCCCTAAAGTGATTTAAACAGCTGCTAGATTTAGAGACTTTTCTACTCATAAATATTCACTATTTTCAGTTTAAAGGCGGTTTCAAATGAAAATGTCCCCAAACTGTAGGAACTCAAAAGAAAAAAAAATTAATGCTAATTCTTTTCAGAATAATTTCTTAACCTTCTCTGAAAACACAGAAAAAAATAAATAACAACAACAACAACAAAAGTTCTCTAATTGCTGTTAAGGAGAAATCTTATTTTTCTGCATTACTTTTTTACTTTCACTAACTTAAAAATCAAAAGAAAGAAAAGCAGCTATTTTCAAGCTCTGTTTTGTATCTTTATAGTAGCCCAACTTGCATGTACAATAGGAAGATATGAGAGGGTGTTTACTGTTTTTCTGATCTCAGACCCAGGTCACACATTTCTATGCAGTATTTTACCAAGAAATTCACCATACATTGGGCACTGAAATGCAGTATCATAAATTCATTTCCAATTAAATTGGCCACATATTATCTGTTTTGTTCCTTATCCTTAGAGGCTGCCAAAGGAGGTAGAGAATACTGGACTATACCCAGGTTTTTAAATTCATGAGAATTTATGTTTGTGAACCAGCATGCTCCTTGGGCCTATAAGCAAGAGATGGACAAGGAAGCAGAATTAGAAGCCAACACACTGTGAGCATTTGATGAATGTGTCTAGCTTTGTAAAGAGTCACATCTGGTGTTATAACTCTTTGCCTCTCCAAGTTTGGAAACTGAAAGCATATAGTCTTCTTAAGAATTTTGATTGCGAAAAACCCCAAACCTTTGATGCACGAACCTTTTGAAACCATGCTTCATACAGGAAGCACTGCTAGCTTAGCAGCTGAGTCAGAGATTTAATGATAAGTATGATGAAGTTTGGTAAGCAAGATATTACCTTCTTTTGACTTCTTTTGACTTTCCATTACAAAGACTGTCCTGGAAATAACTAAGGTGTTATTAACATTTCCCTGTTTTCTAATGCTGTCTTCTGAAGATGTTTCATAGTTGCTGCTGATAGTAAGAAGCTTAGCAAAACAAGGATAGAAATGAGGATTTTAAAGAAGGAACCAGATTCTGCTGGCTAATATTAACATAGAAGTAAAGAATCTAAAAAAAGAACAGTTTGAAAATAACTGATACAGCAAAGCCAATTATCTTCAAATTGTTATCTACAAGTCGATCAACTACAAATTCAGAGCAGCATTATTTCCTAATTTTACAAGAAAATGATGTAATGATTAATTTTGTCATTTTAGGGACTGAGAGAACTCACATCTAAGAGGTATCACCCTGTTTACACAAATCAGCTTTTTTTGTTTTCTGATGTGGCTCATTCACAGATCTACCTTTACCATGACGCATGAAGTAGTCTCAGAAAAGGTGCCAGCAACTTCTGTCTAACATGCATTTCATATGCCAAAGTTTGAAGCAAAAACATCTGCACAGAAAATTCCTGCTGAAACAAAGAAACGAATAATTTTCTCACAGCAGAAAAAATGTATTCACATGTCCAAAACTCTGAACATTAGCTTTATTTCTACACACCAAAAAATGACATTACCAAAATATTTGGAATGCTATCAGAATTTAGCTTTCAGGTCTTTTCTAATAGTTGTAACTATATGTGGGGGTAACACCAATGATGTTGAAAGTTTAACTTTGAAGAAGCTTTTACAGATTCATGCTTTCAAAATAGATTTTATGTAGGGAATTTAGTTGAAGAGTCTTTCCAGGTGAACAACAGTGTGCCTGCTGAACACATTCAGAATACAAGTCTGCAGCCAGAACCACTAAACTCAAGACTGCTGCAAACAAGTCTGGTCCATACAATAATTCTGTCTTCCTTTAAGAGTGTTAGCAAAGTTGATTTTCTCTACTGCACTATATGGCTCTTCAGAAGTGCATAAAAGCCAGTGTTGAGGATGGACTCCGAAACAAGGCTTACAAATGATGATGAATCTTTGACAACAAGAGCAGTTCAACAGGCAAATAAATAACAAAGTGTAATTTGGGAAGAGGAAATTTCTATTAGGTATTTTTTGAGATTTACTGGATCACCATGGTCTAATCAAAAGCTACTGAGAATCCCACAACTATTCATCCCCTGTATTCACAGGGAATGCCGGATGCATATCATCTGTCATAAGGGATTCTGCATGTCCTTGAAGCATATCTGCTTTGGCCTTCCAGCATTTTTCACCATCTTGTTTGGTTCATGAATGACCTCCCACGTCACAAAAACATGGTGTATTAGGAGACATACACTGATCTTTTCCATGGCAGGGGTTTGGAACAAGATGATTTTTAAGATCCTTTCCTACCCAAACCATTCTATGATTTTATGCTCTTGCTGCCCTTTGCAAAACATCAAACGTTATGAAATGAATGCAGACGAAAGAGGTGGTTTGAATCTACCAAATTCACATCTGCCATATCTAAAATTTTTTCATCCAAGGCTAGACTCCCACTGCAATTTTACCTTTATTGGAATACTAAACCTGAATGTTACTGTCCTGCAGTATCCCCAAGAGAGCATTCTTCAAAAAAAGTGATGGCTGTCCCTGTCTGATGTCTTTAACATTATGGAAATTAGCAGCTTGCTAATTCTTGAACAGTTTGCTGTTCTGCAAAAGTGAGTTGATTAACAGTGTGGCTCCCTTGATAAATGCTAGTTTTTCATGGCCAAACTCAAACACAAAAGTGTGCTTTTACAGCTGTCTTGTTTGCAGTTTCGTACATTTCTGTCAGATTTGTACAGTACAGACATAAAATGTAAAACACACTGAGTCTTGGGTTCACTGCAGGCAGTCTATTGAGATGTAAATATCAATAATTATTTATGGTTTTCAAATCATTCACAGATTGCCTTTCAATCATTTTGATAGTCAAAACTGTTCCACAAAGTACCTCGGACAAACACTAAAATGCATTAAATAAAGTTAGTTGCAATATCATTCTTTTGTTAGTGTATATATCATTTATCTCTTTGATTTACTTACCAGAGGCTTCTCCTTTTCACTAAGCACTGTATTCCCAAACAATATCTACACAGAAAGAATCCTCAAAGCAAGTAGCATTCTGTTTACTGGAATATCTTTAATTTCAATGAAGTCTACTTAGACCCTACTGTGATAATTCTCAGTATTTTTGCCTAATAGTAATTTCCTTAATATATAAGACCTTTCATTCAACATTTAACCAACAAGGAAAAGGATACATCCTCAGATGCAGTTTTTCAACAACATCACCAGAATGCCTTTTAAACAATAAATGAAGGGATTATTAGAAAAGACCATGAGAATGAAAAATTATTCCTTCTGCTAATGAAAAACTATTTTGCCCAAGGTTAGGTAGAAGAATTTGGATAGCATGAGAACCTAAAGACGGACTTCCTGAATCTCTGTCTTAGGACTTTAGCTACAAATCTTCTTGCACAGGTACTGACTATGAACAGCATGATAATAAGCCTCAATACCTGGTGATCCATCTAAATTTCTTTATAAAAGTAATTAACTTTTAAAAAATATATCAATATATGAAAGTAAATAGCACTTGCCTATATGAAAAGAGAATGCAAATTGGCAATTTTTGTATGAAAAACTGTTGTAATGGACCATTACAAGAAGGGAAAACTAGTCAGTCACAGTGCCAGAATCTGACTGAAGGATACAGTAAGCAATACCAGAAACAACTTGACAGCAACTTTAAAGGCTAGATGAATTTCCTGCAGTTTGGCAGTAGGTATAGTCTAACCAGAATTTTCATTATATTGCAAGCTTGATACTTGTGAGAGTGGGAAAAAATAAAATAAGAGAAGGAACGTTTTAACTACTTCCACAGAATAAAAATCCAAGAGAAAAAATATCAGGAGTACTAAAGTATCTTGCTTTCTGTAATGTCAAATTTTCCTTCTGGCAGGATTGAGATATTCTGTTTTCCAAGATTAAAAAAATTAATTTGCTAGCATGCCAATTTTTAAAATGTAAAACATATTGTGATATCAAACATCATGTTACAAGCTGAAATAAATGTTATACATAAATATTGAAACACACACACACAGAAGCGCAGATAAAAAAATCATTGAAGTAAAACAATTTATCATATCATATCACGTTTTTGAAAATAATTCAGAAAAGTGTTAGAATAATTTCTAGTCTTATTATTGAGAAGTTACCAAAATAAGCTGCTCTCACAAAACTTTTTTATCGCACCAAAACTGCATTTTTTTCTTTTATGAAGAAATCTGTTCCATTAAAATATTTTAACCAGTCTGGAAACAGATA
>VRYO01001269.1:9283455-9304729 GCA_009812075.1 Sialia sialis | reverse complement strand
TGAAATTACTGTAAATATCTTTAAGCCTGAAATTTTTTTGGTCTTTAAACATACTTGCCCAAAGATACTGCTAAATACAATCATTGGCCTTGGTCTCAACACCTTTCATCTGTGCAGCAGCCAAAGCTCCTGTGTCAGTCTGACAGAGCTCAGGCATTAACACTCTGTTGCCTTTACACTCCGGTTGAAGTAACTTACTCCACCAGAGGTGAATTCCATTAGTGTAAGTTGGTCCTAGACACAGTGTGTGTGAGGATGTGAGGACTGACATCAGCAAAGAAGACCACCTGTGTATTTTTCCCTTTGCATGATTATTATTGTTATGCATACATGCTTGGTTTTTCATCTAGCTCTATAGTTTAATGTTTAGTTGACCCTGAAGAAGAAGTTACAGAATATTTGCCTATACGTGAACACTTGGCAAGGCATATTTTTCTAAATAAGACATTGTTCTATTCTCACGATTCATATAAAAGATCTCATACTATTGTGGACATTTAAGAGTTATCCAGGAAAATACCTAACTACACAAAAATGTCTGCTTTAATTTATTGATTCATTTTGGACCATCATGGGAAACTTAGGGCCTAAAAATATCTTACCCATAGGCTTTATGTTCGCATTTCATATGTACTGGGAATGACTGACTGTACTAGAGGCCCTTGGTACCTGTTGCTGAAGTTTCTGTACTCAATATTTTTCTTGGATTGGACTTGCAGCCAACTGGTTGTAATTGACCCTCTACTGGGACAAGTTAGGATAAGAACATATGCCTTTCCTTAAAAAGAGAGAGGGAGAAAAAGAGATGGAGAAAGGGAGAGAGAAAGAGAAATATCACCAGTATTTATTTTAAGTTGCCTTCATTTCCAACTTTTCTGGCAGAATGTCAAGCATCTGTCATAATGCAGAACTCCAGCTAAAGCAGCTCCTGGAAAAAAAAAGACTACATGAAGAATTCTACCTAACTGAAATATAAATTTTAAGAATGGAGCAGCAGAGTTATTTCTGCCCTGTAGGGTAGACAGTCCATGTGATATTGCCATAAGATTTCTGAATATGAAATGCCAGGCTGGCATCTCTCTTTAGGGCAGTCATTAGTCAATTTGTCATACTTCATGCAAACATAAATTACTAAATTATAACTACAAATGTGAAAACCTCCAATAGTCCTTTACCTCAGGCCAACTATTTCTAGGCTAAACAAACTTGACACCAGGCTTCAGCAGCAATTGCCACAATTCCATGAGGAACTCAAGGGAATTATTGGCTGTACTGTATGAAAATATGCAAATTCTATCTAACTTCCAGTCTATGAAAATGGAACTTTAATTTTACTAAACTTTTGCATGCAGAAAAACATATTAAAAAAAAAAAGGCAGTGTCTTTGCATAAATCTTTCATGCAGCACATTAAGCTTTAGTGCACGTAAATGGAAACTGTCACCATCTTATCCTAGTTGGTGCGCTCACACTCACGCTAACTTCATTCTCATTTTTGGCATATAAAGCACCTCTGAAATCAACAGCTCATTCCTAATGGAACTCAGCATCCCCTTGTTCCTGTCCCAATGCCCAACTACATGCAAACCTACTGCAAATTATCCTATTTCTGTTTTGAAAACTGCCATGCACAGATCTCTTCCTACTAAAGAAATATCAATGCTTCACATTTTCATTCCCAAAGTTAAACACTAAGCTGCAAAACACTAACTGATGAAGTCTAGTACATCCTCAGACAGGTGAAATTCCTTAATTAGGGACTGAAATGCTCCAACCTTTATCCAAAAATAGTACACCCTACACAGCCATAGACTCCTCTGGTATCTTTAATAAAAAAAAGATTTGGTGGCACTATTAGGCCTTGCTTCCAAAAGTATCTCAGTATCTGCTAGTGTTACATTAGGACACGGATGCAATATTTCACAGGTAATACCCCCAGTGGCATCCACAACTCCTAAAGCAAAGCCACACATTCCTGACTGACAGTTCAGTCATAACAGCAGGTTTGTTTGCAACAGAGATGTGCCCTTCTCAAAGTCATTGATCAGAGCATTAAAACTAGCACAGTCCTTAGTTTAGACAGCATTCGTAACAGTTAAATAGAAACTATTAAAACTACAGTAATGTCATGTAGAGACTGAGCGGCTTATAATGGATTTACGATCAAGAGCAGGTATATGTAGCCCAATGTTTTCTAGCTGGATGAAAATAGATGTTTCTGCTTAGGTGGTAAATGGCTATTGAGCAGCCGCATGTCCCAAAAGGCAAAACAAGGAAAACCCTTTTCCGCAAGGAAAAAGCAGCACTTGTGTTCCATGAACACACTTCTTACCCTCCTGCACATTGCTCACCTCTCACGTCCCTCATCCTCCCACTCCTCTCGGGCCCTAGCTGCATTTCTGGAGCTGTAATGCACTTACAAGCTATGTAATTGCTGTGGGTGATTTCATCAGCAGCGCCCGCGCAGCCTCGGGCCAGGGGGAGGTAACATTAGACGACAACAGAGTATCTGTTCAGTTTTATTTTAGCATACCAGCCAGTCATGGAAAAAAACATTTTTCCTAATTGTTGGTATGAACACCAGGATGGCATTAACGTGGGACGTGTAGCCCATGAGCTACATTGCCACCCATGACAGCAGGTACAGCTGGAGTCTGTGGAAGTGTCCATAACAAAACTGGCCTCAGATGTCTTGCAATCCCAGGTCAGGGATTCACCCATTCACCATCCAAAGGAAATTGGCTCCTGACACACAAGTAGTTCTGCAGAGAAATTCTTGAATGGGCACTCCTCACAGAAGGAAAAAATATAGATCTCATGCTACTTTTTACGCTGTTGGCAGGTGAAGATAATCTGAAAAAATATTAAATTATGCAGAATGAGAAAAGCTTTCTGTATCTCTCTCAGTTTCTTTTTTTAAGGCAGAAACTTAACCTCTCCTACGAATTTAATGTCATAAATTGCTGCAACCAAGATGTTTATAAAAGACGTTATCAAAACTGGAATCATCAAGAAATTGTATCAGAAGACACTGTTTATGTACAAGTATAATTATGCCAGTCTTCTCCTACCCCTTTTTTCTTTCCCTCTTTTTGTTTCCTTTGCATAGATCCACTTAATTCCGTCTCTTCGTGTGGGCAAAAGCTGACAGTTGCATGACAAGGAATGTTTCCCTTTATAAAAGCCTACTTCCTCTCTGTGTAGCTTTAGCCTCATTGAAATGTTTCCTATTAAGCTCAATCAAGGCAGCAATTATCTAATTACTCACTTATGCTTTTCCAGTCAAAAATTGTACAACCAAGCATATTAGAGGGTTGCATACATGTTTATTATTGTTTTTATATGTCCCTGTTTAGGTTTAAGAAGCAATCAAATACTTTTACAGTACTTTTGTACTGCCCCTAAGTCAGTTTGCTACAATTTTCTACTACAGCAGGTCACAAAACCAATTCTATGCCTCCTACCAATTCCACAGTAGGTAGATGGTAATTTCAGAATCAAGTTACAAACTCATTTCATACCAATGGGCTTTGCATAAATAAGTTTTTCGAGAAGAAATTATCCAAGGGAACTTTTAGGTCTTCTAAAATGCACCACATTTATGACAAAACTCAAGTGAAAATGGATTTCACAAGGCCTCCAAAAACCTCACATCTTCTATACCTAGATGTTTTCTTTAGAAAGATCCTTGAAATCAAGAGTATAAATGATACAGGTGGTTTATATTATTGAACTGAGATATGCAATGAACTTATTGCCATAATGAACCATGGCAGCCAATCATCAATGACTATGTGTTTTTACTGCAGTACAACAGAAATTACATTACAAAAAAGTACACCATGCCAGTCTTGTTTGGCTACCAAGTTCTTGCTCCATATGTAGACTGTTATTATTTGTCATTTCTCTGAAAAATACTTCTTATTGATAAATAATTTTTAAACACTATGAAAGTTTTAATTCATGGTGCTTTGTTTTAGAATGCCTAAAGACCTTAAAGGCACAAATAGAATTAGATTAAAATGTGTTCACACAGTCTTTAGACCATGCAATACTTAATAACTGGAATTCATTTCAGTGATTATCTTTTTGAAACTGACTTGTGACTTTGGACACCACAGTTTCTAGGCTCATAACCTAACATAACACCATATAGTAATAGCTACATTTTCCAAATGGTGTTGAGCAACCATCCATTGAAACCTAGACCTTTTTTCCTACCCCACTTTAAGAACTCAAAACCCTTTTTCAGTGGCACTTCAGTTGCATAGTATGGATCACGAACACTTTAATCTCCATCTGAAGCCTAGAAAGTTCTTCCCAGGTCCAAAGTAATCTTGTTTTCTAACTGAGCCATCTCAGAGTGGTTCTTCCAACATGGTGTTAGCCATAAAACGCTGAACTCCTTCAGAAGCCTCATGCTGGTTGGTTCTCACACAGAGACCTCAGTTTTGTGAGACAGATTATAGCAGAAACACAACCACAGAAAACTTCTGAGCTATGCTGCAGAAATACCACAGTCTTGACTCTTCACATAAGGTTTCCTGCAATGCATGACAAGGATGACTGAAAAATTCCCTTTGATTTCAAGTGGTCCATAAACAAAAGGCTATGTCTTTTTATAACACTTACTAGTGTAAGAATAAAAGGACAGGACATACCAGCTAAACACTTGCTGCCCCCCACTAGAAGGGCACAATACCCACTCATAACCTCACCTTCACCTTCAGGTCAGTACTGGGGAGACACTGTGTTCCTGTATAAGAGAACAGCAGTGTTCTCTGTGCAGGGAAACCTTCGTTTTCCTCCAGGGATCCTGTCTTGGGCTGCAGACCATGAGCCAGTTCAAGTCCATTCACCTTTTCCTCCTTCTCAGGCCACAGACAAATTGTACCTATCAAAGACAACTTGTTGCTTCTTTTATGTTTCATGTTACTTTATCAAAAAACGAGTGTGTGTTTAACCATTTTAAATAGAAAGAAGAAAAAGTACCAAATATTTAACATTTCACAAAGTCAAAATTACATATCTGTCAGGGTGTAAGAATTAATGTCGCAGAACATAATTCTAGAATTACAATTGCATTATCCCCTGTGCATGAGACATGCTACATGTACATGGTTTTAAAGCACACACACACAGTGAGTCTGGAAACACTTAGCAGTGACAGCCTGCACTGGTGTGTAGGAAACATCTTTAATTTCTAGACCCAAGACATCTGGACAAAAGTAGAACTGAATTGTGTTCATCACATGGCTGCCCTTTATTAACTTGCAGACTATAATAATTTTTTGTCATCAAGTTTTTAACATATCCTGTTGTCTTGTTTTTAAAGTGAAAATGTTAATTCCCAGGAAAAATGATAACTTTACAGAAAAACAGAAGGATTTCCAAGCTTATATTTTCATGGCTAGAATGTAAATGGATACTTGTACAGTATTTCGTAAATTCAAGAAATGTACTGTTTTTCCCACCACCTGGCTATGGTGTTGTTTCATATACATTATCAACAAAAATACAGCTGCCTGGAGTTTTTGGAAGATATATGTACAGAGCACACACTCGCACCCCATATACATGAAGGTAGTATGCATGTGAAAAATTGGAGAGATATGTAATACCCATGACTGCATCACCTGCCCACCAATCCAGCTCCCTGGGAGCTACTCTAACATTCCAAACTACTGAGCAGCTTCAAACTGTTGCCACTGAAAGGAAAAAAAAATAAAAAGGCGTGAAAAATAAGGAAAACAGCCCTAAGCCTCCAAACATGACAGTGAAATCGTTCTCCTTTTCATTTTCTTCTACCGCCATACAAAGTATTTTCCTAAATTAAACCATGATCCACTTCCATCTGAACAATAAGAAAAACAAATTTTAACAATTTTAACTGAATTTTGAACTTCTACCTTTAGAAGTGATTCACCGAAATCCATAACTTTTCCTGACAGAGTTTAACATTAGGATGGTATTGATAAAAAGATTTATTCTAATAACTGCAGCTATGATGAACAGTTCCAATTTTAAAAAGCATTGAAAGATTCAGAATTCCCAACATCCCAATGCAAAGATTGCTATATCCTTAAGAATGAGCACAAAGAAATAGTCAAGCTGCACAGAGATTTTAATTCTAATTTAAAATCCCCCAACCCTACCATGATATTACAGCATAACTTTCCAGGCAAAAATTGCTGTAAGTACAGCAAAAATATGTTCCATGTAGATCTTTATATTACAAGAGAAAGACACTCTTAATATCTGTATTTTTACTAGGGCTTTTTAATGACAGAAAAATTGTTGCCACCAATAATAATCCATATGGCACAGAACATGGTAAAATACAGAAAACTTCCAAGAAGAATTTAAATAATGATGGATAAAAATGTTTTAATCTCATAGAACATTCTATAGCATTACTGTATAAATAAGTCTGTAGAGCAGGTACATCTCAGCTTTAATAAACTCTGGTCCCTATACTAGATGTTATCCATAGGACATTTTCACAGTGGTGTTCACTATTTCATGTCTCCACAGTAATATCAAATCCTCCAAACAGCTCATACATGTAACACCATGACAAGAAGAGGTGCTGAATTCAGTTTTAACTGTAAAGAAGGTAGATGTTCCAGCAGAAAAGCCAAGAACTCTGGTATGGAAGACTATTTTCTGAATTGTTTATTCTTCTGTCAATAAGATATGTGGATGATTTAAAACATGTTCTATGTTTTTGAAGTATAAACTAACCCAAATACTCCTGACTCTTGATTTGAGCCCAATTCAGCTGCCGCAATGCTGAGAATATTTTTTTTACTGCTAGGGCTGTCAAACACAGATCAGCTGTGGAATCTTGGGCTTTAGAGACATGGCATCTCAACTGGATAAGGTCTGAGCAGTCTTATCTGACTTCAACCTGCTTTAAGCTGGACCAGATCACCTCCTTATTGCTAGAATAATAGAGTCATGTCAGTGTTAATTATAATAGCAATATTATTAACAACAAACCGAGTCTGCAAAACAAAAACCTCCACATGATATGTATACTAAATAAAGGAAAACAACTCAAAATCTCCTATGAATATGTACACCAAGTAGAAAGTTGAGTTTTTTGATTACACCTCTTTTTAAATTTCCTTGGTCCTACAAATATAGATTGCCATGACTATGAGCCAGAGACTATTGAGAGAGAAATTAGTTCCATCTCATTAAACAGTTTAAATGAGGATAAATTTTTTATTGAAAAAGTTTAATTCAATTGTAATGATTACTTGGATATGTGGAACAAAACTGACTTCTTTCAAAAAGATAAAACTTTGAAAAATATAGAGGATTTCAACATTGTATGGACTAGGTTTTAAAACAACTTAAGGCGCATACAAGCAATACAAATACAGAAAGAAAATGCAAATAAAAGGAAATTACAGCTCTGTATTCTGTTAGGATTAAAATTACATAAATGCTAAATAATGAATAAAATAATTGACAAAGATTTCTATTTTTATGACATAAGTTAGTACATAGAGAATTTGACAGTTAATACCAATAGCAGTAGGAGAACAAGGTATAAATCATAGTATTTAGCCTAAAAAAGTTCTTCGTACTACTGAGTATAGATGCAATGGAAATAAATGAAAGATTTATTAAAAATAGCTACTACTTATTAATTTTTCCTGAAGCAAATAAAATTGAAATGTAGAAATGTTAAGACCAGAGAGGGAAAGGACTAGGAGAATTAAAAACCTTAAAATCTTTAAATCATTGCAAAGTCAATAAAGCCAATGAGGAATGAGAACATGACTAAAATCCCAACTGTACACGTAAAGTAAAAGAATGGATAAAACATATGTAAAACATGAACATTTTTATATTAAAAAGATCAGTGTTTCAACTATTACAGCTCTTTCTGATTAGCAAAGAGATAAAAGAATAGTGAAGGCTGGAAAGCACGGTCTGTACCATTTACCTCATTAATTCTCAAGAAAAATATGATGTCAGGATTCTGATGGTTGGTGGTCTTTGAAGAGAATATGTTGATTTCACATAACACAGGCTCAATTTAAAGTGTATCTGGAAACAGACAATGCACATCCAGAGCACAAACCACATGATATTACCTTTGTACACAGATATGTAACAGTGCAAATTCCTCCAAATTAAAGGTTAAACTGGTCCCAGAGGAAGAGCAGTCTAGCCAGCCCCACAGCAATGCAATCATGTTACAGACCCCAGAGGAAGTCAGAAGCCATTGGGACAATCGCCTTTGGACTCCTCTGTAGAGCAAGACACTGCTGCCAGTGGATGATTTTCCATAAGTGAGAATCTGTGTTTAAAAACAGTTCTAATCCATTTTGCAGCAAGCACCACAGCCTAACTAAGATGAAGCTGGAAATGGTCAAAGTCTAGCTGCCTTATTTATGTGGAACTGTTTCCCATGTTCTCACTAATAAAAATTCAGCCAGTAGTTTTCCTTTTGTCATTTCACAGAGGATATACTGTGTTATACCTGCTATTGTATTACTTTTGAGACTGTAGCATCTGGAAATTTATATTTCTGATTGGGGTTTTTGTTTGTTTGTTTGTTTGTTTGCTTGTTTTTGGTTGTTGTTGTTGTTTTTGGGTTTTTTTGTTTATTTGTTTTTTGGTTGGTTGGGTTTTTTGGTTTTTTTAATTTTTTTTTCATATTTTACTTTATCTCCCTTTGGAATTTTCCATTAAATTACCATTAAATAGAGAAATTACTTGGCTGCCCCTCTTCTATTAGTTTCACAACTCTGGCGTGCTCATGTTTGTTTGGTTTCTTGAATTCCTGGCAACATCACATCCCACTCCAAGCAGCACAGGTGAAGGATGAACGTCTATTGGTACAATTACTCTCTGAGACACAGCACTATGGGACTCATCTAGCATTCTGGAAGGCAGAGGATTCATCTCTTCAGGCTGGAGGGAATTCAAACCATATCTATTTTTTGTGCTTGTCAATAGCAATTGCACAACAAAGAGGGCTGCTGTATCCCACTCTCAGAAGACATATCCTCAATTAGGATCACAACTGGATGAAGCACTCACTCTGCAACTTTAAAACATGCATCTCATCTAAAAAGTGGATCAACAATCCCCCCCATTGTTGCAATGTACTGATTCACCCTTCAGACACATTTAAATTTTTCCACTGGCTGCTGCAGCTGCTTAACTCCCAGCTCTGTGTTCTTGATATGCTTGTACAATTAATTTTTAGCTGCAGTCATTCTTAAATACAGGGCAGCAGGTAGGTGTCCTGGACATCCTCCTGTTAGGCTCTTTTTCTGTCATCCCCCAATTTGATGCTGCCAATCCCTGGTCCCAGCCATAGTGCATGAGAACACTATGAACCTAATGGCTCAATTTGCTAGCAGCTGTGCCTCGAAGTCAGCAGGAGAGAAACGGTATTTTGTGGTAACAGTGCCATACAAAACAACCATAAGCAGCACATGGCTACTTTATTCTGTCTGTTCCTGAATCTCACCCTGTTCCTGATGTAAGTGTATGTTGTAGTTCAACTTCTGGCAGTCAAATAATTACAGAGGACTTCCAGTCTAGCCCTGGCAAGCTCCTTCCAAAGATCTAGTAACTCACTTCAAAAGAAACTGCCACAGAGCATTTTCTCTAGCGGTTTTTCATTCAGTTTGGCATAGCAGTCATCTTTTCTGTCCAATTGTTTCTCAGCTGAAAGCACATCCTTTTCTCATCTGCCAGCTAATTCATTTAGTTGAGACATGCAGCCAACGTCACGCTTTCCAACTTGCTTAAAACTCAGTCTTATAACACCTTTTCTCACATGAGGAATCATTACTGGGGTTCAGTATAAAGTCATAATTCCTTTAGATTTAGTCTCTGCAAAAATATTTGTCTGCTAAAGCAATAATTACCAAAGCACATTAAAAAGGGATGTGAGAAAGTAAACATACATATGAAGTAACTAATGACCTGAAGAAGCCTAATAATTAATTCCTTTTCAGTCACTAAATGCAGCATATCTTCAATATAACTTCATCTAAGTCTACTAAAAATCTTTTGTTATAATGGCCTTTCACAAAGGTGCTAAGGATGGACCCAATGATGCCAGATGTTGAGAACTCTCAATACCAGTTAATTTTAATGAGAGTTGAAAATATCCTGAATGTCCATCCCAGTTGCTAGTTAAGACCTTGCTGTCACATTGGAATGGCTGAATCCTAGTCAAATTATGTGAAAAGACATACACAGCACCAAATTAAAGCAGATAGGTTCACCCTGTTTACAATTCACTGTTAAGAATGTCCACATTCCCTCTCTCTCCATGAGTCTGATCCTCTTCTACCTGTTTTCCCTCTCTTTATTCTACTGCAGTGATGAAGGAAAAAACAGATGCACAAGCTCATGCTACAAAACTGAAATATCTTCCCATATGCCGTTCAAGCTTCACATTATTTCAGATGCCTGTCTCTCCCTGCACAATACTGTGAACTAAGTTTTGAGAATATGCTGGTACTATACAGGTTTTAGAGGATAAGGTTTTTAGAGGATAAGGAAGCAATATTTCCTACTGATCCAATTTATCTGAGATGTAATCATTTTTTCACCCTCACAGCAGGATTACAGAGACAGGCAGATTTGAATTCATACCAACATGAATTAGAAATCTAATATAAAAGTATAATAATAGAATGTTTAGTTACTCACAAGCTGCAGTTAATACACAGCAAATACAGGCTAAATACACTGTTTCTGAGAGATAAGTGAGGTTTTCACCTACATTTCTATGAAAATGGGGAATACTGAAGCTTACAGACTTCTTGCCTCTCCTACAGCTGGAAATAGTGATAGGAATTGTAAACTCAGTTTGGAGAAGGACAGACTGAGGGCATCTGCCTCAAATTATGTTGGGAGCAACTGTGACATAGTATGCTTGTGCTTAAATAGATGAATTTCAGTGCACTGCCAAGATTATGATTTCTAGTCTGTCTCAGTCTCTACCTCTATTTCTTTTGGCTCTAAGCAAGGCAGAACCAGAGACGCTGCATGACTTTCCTAGAGAAATAAAAAGGGCACAGTCACAGAATGCAGTTATCTCAGTTTAACTAGTTCACATGCATCAGCTGAACCATGGTAACTGCCTTTGTACCCATGCCTAGCCCTAGGAAGACATGCTTGTTTGATTTGCAGGCTGAACTATTGACAGAAGGCTAAACTGTAAAGCAGTAATATTATGTTCTTAACACTGAGCTTTTGGAATCTGAGCTAGAATTAAAATTGAGGACCTCTAAGCTCCTCATTCTGTACGCTGGTTTCAAGAAACCCATGGAGCAGTACCAAGGAATACACCACACTTACACTTGCTTCTCCCAAGAGTCTGATGTGATATATCAAGAACTGAATGTTTACACAATAAAGTGCTCCAAAAGTAACTTACTGACTGGTTTGGGTCCATCTTGCATGGATTTATTCCTGTGTTTATCTTTAAAAGAGTGAGAAACTTAGCAGGGCTAATGGGGCTACTTAAGTGCGTAAGGCACTCCAAAATCACCACCCTTCTTTCCTTGCACTGAGGAAGCTTTAAAACTACATTATTGACCATGTGGAGTGGCATTTATCTCATCTAACACCTTAGGCAAAAAGGCAACTAGTCTAGGGAAGCAATTTCCCACTAAACCAGGACAGATAAAAGTTTCATGGAAGAACATTTGCCCCCACTTTAGATACCAATCTTAGGATAGTTTTGGACAAGATGCCTCTCACTGCGCACTTTAATACAGGAAGCTTAGATAACTAGCTTAGACTAGACACTGAATTTATGCATGGATAAAATTAAGGAAACCTCTAGAAACTCAAACCATGTGTGAAAACTTCAAAATGTAGAATTGGCCACTGAATGTAAAATTATATTAACCTCATCAAGAGAGCGAGATAAAGAGCAATAGAACTAAAGCAAACAGAACCACCAAAACCATTCATTGTTGATGTTTTGGTTTTATTTTGTATTTTTTAAAACTGAGTGCATTTGAAATCAGTACTTCATTAGCAAGAATCACACATATATACATATAAACCTACCACATGTATATTCTTTTTTTAATATATATTTTAAGTTCTTGTGATGCTTAAAAATTAATACATTTCTGCTGCTGCAGGAACATTCATCTCCAAAGAGCTATGACTAAAGCAAAATAGGTTTACATGTAAAATTTCTCAGGACTCTACTCTCCCTGTGAGAAACTCAGAAGGCAAGGAGAAACAATGGTTGTTTTTCCACCTTTTTTTTTTCTCATTCAACAAAACTGAACTCTTCCTTCTTTAGTAACAATTCAAATACTGTGGATTAACAACAAATATGACCTCCAAAACAAAAATCTAGAAAAGAGGAGAACTTTATTTTAATCTGGTGTTTCTGAGGTAAACATTTATTCAAAAAACTTCTTAGGAATTGAAGCATATTGAAGAACTGATGTACAACTGTAAGAAAACTGACTTTCATGCAGAATTTTTTCTAAATCAGAATGTTTTCTTTCATATTTGGAATAAAATTTTGAGAGTAATGAGTTTTTAATTTTTCTCCTTACTTTTTCTCAATGTCCAATTTTTTTTACAGGTCTAAGGAAAGAAGCAGGAGAGAAACACAAGGTATCCCCACACAAATTATTATACTGAAATCAAGAAGGTGGTGGTGAGGACCTATTCCAAAAGGTCTGTATGTATCCTACTCTTCTCATTTTTATTAAAATAATCCCTAGCAAATTGCAATGACAGCATAGCAGATAGGACTTTCTCAACCTCACATGCACACCTCTCCATTTATTATTATCCTATGTGTATAGAATGTAAACGTGCAAAAGGAAATCAAATATTTATTTGACCATGATGCTGTAGAAACACTTAGATAATAAAATACGCCAAAACACATAGCACATTATCCAAAACTCACTGCATCATGGTAAAACAGTAGTATCATTAAAAAGGTATGACTAGGATTTTAACTTAATCCTTCCAGGAAGAGGTAGATCATTAGAATGAAGATAATTTTTCAAGTCCTTGAGTACTAAGTGACTCTCACACTCATAAGTTAACAGCATCAGACAATGCCCTAGTTTCACAGCCCAGTCAGCTTTATCAAGCTCTTGACACTCTGAACAGCTGGACTTCTCCACAGTGCTCAAGTATTTACGTTTTGAAAGAGATGTAAGCAATAACTTCTTTCTCAGAGTTAGCACCTCAGTGCTTTAGCTGTGAGTAGGAACACGCTTTCACAAATTAAAAGACTCCTGCTTTACAAAAAGGGGGACAAAGAAAAAAAATTGAAGAACATTGTATTTTTAAAACATTAATATTAACTAACTTTTCAAGTCAAGATTGAAGTGCATGAAAAAATATTTTTTGCAAAAACTAAGAGAAACAATTCAATTCACTTATACTGATAAGACACTACTACTCAAGCTGTCAGCCTTTCACTGTTTTCCAGTATGGAGACTTTCCAAAAAATGAGAATTGCAGGAGCTCATTGCCTCCTTGCTTACACCCACACCCAAGGGACCTCAGCAGCGAAGACAAAATCATCTGCCTTTTCTCAAGAATTTGTATAATTTTGCTACATTTGCAGTTGAGTATTTACTACAAACTAAGAGTCTTTCTTCCTGCTAGGGAGCAGGTGGATGAAGATTCTCACATTGCTGCTTACATGGTAGGTCAGAATTTGTGCACTCTCTGTTTTATACTGGAGCCTTGTTCCATTTCTTTGGCTACCCTGATACTACAGTAATATTTTTTGAAATTAACAACACCTTAAGCATTTTATTTCATTATGTGCAAGTAGAGGTGAAGTATTTTTGCCCAGCTAAAATTGAAACCATACTGGGCACATGAACCTCGACAGTAGACTTGAGCCTGCTGTGATGTGATAAATGAATGAGCTGTAAATCTCTGCCTGTCCTTGGTTGGCATCCAACTGGAAATCGATCTCCCATCATTCTTCTTTAAAGCTTAGGTGCAACTCCAGAATCCTGGCCAACATTTCCTTTCTCAATAAAACAGGATCAATGCACCTAAAGATGCAAGAGTGCTACAGCTGAACTTATGGCAGATGCCATATTTGCCTACTCACAGCACCACCAATAATGACGAATCCTGCTTTGTAAAAGACTCCTCAGTATTGAAAAATAGTATATAAAACCATTTTTAATATGCATGTATATATAAAATGGATTTTGAACCTAGGCAGTTTTGTTTTGGTGGGTCCCTTAACATATAAGCAGTAAAAATTACTGGGATGTTTTATATTCCCAGTTCCTCGTAGAAATGGATTGGGAAAGCTGTTTCCAATACTTTGCCAGTCTACATTTTAATAGGGAAAAATAACTGCTGATTATTATGAAACAATGAGCCACATTTCAAGTAATCCAGCCAATCAGTAGAGAGGATTTGAGGCCTTCTGGTTTATATTTGTGTGCAAACAGCTGTATTTAATTTTTTAGCCTCTTTGTTTTCCAAAGCTTTTTAACTTTTTGTCAGATAAAATCCCTGTTGTCATGGTGGCCAAGACACCAGCAAAATTAGGGTGGAGGAAGGGTGACAGTTATAGTGGAATGGAAAGGCCCCTAGGTTGAAGTCTATTAAAAAATTATTTCCCAAAAATAAAATGAATGTGTAGAATAAGAACAGTTCATCTGTTGGTAAAATATTGACTCCAGAATATATTACTTAGAATTGTAAATACTGGTTATTGTTGTGATCTCAAGTCACATTGATAGCTGCTTGCTAAAAAGTAGTATAAAAATATTCTAGCATACAAACTTGACATCATAAAATTCCTAACTTCCTTATTTTGCTAACAACTTATAACTTCCTTGGGAAAGTGTTTGGATTTATTTTAATAAAGCGGTTGGGGAAGAATGAACACTGGAAGAATTCCAGCTGCAGTACGTGCAGTTCTTAAAAATTAAAAATAATAAAATAATTTCATGACTTTGTAGCAGTTTATTGCCTCTTCTGAGATTTACTTTAAAATTTAATAAGTTTTTTGCACTATAAAAACCTGAGTAGAATTTCAGTAGGGTCAAAAAGTCTAAATCTAGCTGGCACTGCAAATTAAAATGAGCTTGGTATTCCCAGTTCAGACCTCCTGGGACAGGAGTTAATGTCACAAAACTACTGTACACTGAGTATAAATCTCTGCTCCATATTCCAAGCACTCCATGCATTGGCCTTTCATGCTGCCTTGATCAAGCCCATATTTTAGTGCTATGGGAAGCTTTGATTAGAAAAGCCCTCAAAACAATTAAAAGACTCAGCAGCAGCCTAAAAAAATAATACATCATGTCAGGCAATGGCCAGAGGTCTGAGCAGAGAGGGGCTCAGAGAAGTCAGAGGACAGTGCATGAATTCATCTGCGCTTTCAATCTCTTCAAAAACAGCCACTTCAGAGACCATGGAGAACATCCAAAAGAAAACCCTGGCATTTAAATTCAGTGGGCCAAATTCAAAGACTTGCTCAGAATTTTCTGACCACCAGATACAGCCTTCTCATGGCAAACACAGAAAGCAGTTAAATTAACCTTTTAAATCTTTTCTCCCTGATATGGCCCAAGCTGACCCTCAAATTCCACGGGATGTTTCGCTAGAAACTAATCAGAAATGCAAAACGTACTTCTTAAAAATTGTTTATGTTCTATGCAAAATTGATTTTTTTTCCCTTTAATACTCAAATTTGGTCCATCTGTTGAGAAAACAAAATATTCTAAATATATACAGAAAGTAGAACTGCTTCATTCCACTAGCTATATCCTGTGGTGGATGCATTTTCATCAGTATGTTTGTCTTGCAGACAAAATGAATATCAGATGGCAGTTCTGAAAAAGGGCAGACCTAACATGAGGTGATTAGTTTCAAAAACAGATTTTTATTCTTGATAAATTATTACCAAATACAATCATCTGTTGATTGAGGATATAGAACAGATTGGTCATACCGTAACCCACAGGTTAAATGAAAAACGGAAATAATAAGTTTATTTAACATAGTCTTGCATTAAGTTCCTGAGCAGTGCAAATCTAAGGCAAATAATTAGATTTACAATTTAAAGATATACATTTGTTAATCAGACATTTCTTGAGGTCATCAATATCTTAATTCCCTGTTCTACCCAAATTCTATGCTGTAAATGCGCACAGGCTTTTAAAAATATGTAAAAATATATAATTTTAACTTGTAACCAATGATTCATATACTTTGTACAAGACTTATAAAATGGAAATGCCATTGACGTTTTATTAAAGTTGAAAATCTATTACATTTGTAGATTATTTGTGAAGAAAATATAAGAAAACTGCTCATCTAAAAAAATAAATTCTAGTTGAGTACTACAGAGAAAATTAAAGGTTTTTTACACTAGTATCAGTCCTAGAAGAAAAGAATTTTGACTTACTAAAAGCAAATCATAACAATAGCAGATACTACTGAAATCATGGCATAATAAAATATGGGCATTTGAGAAAGAAAATATGCTCCTCCAAAGCCATCTTCTTTTCTCTTAAATCAATTATAGCTGCACTGTGTGTAACAGGAAGATGAAAAAAATAAAAGTGACCCTAAGCTTTCCTAAGTAAAACTTCTGACATAGTATCATATTTTCATTGGATATTATGGCAGGCAGTTATCTAGGAAACATTCCCCACATGAAAATTTCATAACAATGATAAAGTTACAGCCATCAATAGAAACCTTCCATATTTGGTAGCACAAACTTACAAAATGAATTCACAGGAATTTCCCATTCTTAGAGACAGTTCTGTGACAAGATTTTTAAGCTACCTGCTGACTAGAAGTGTTTACATTCTTTATGTTCCGTTACCTGGAATTCTCCCACTAACCATAAAACTTGCTTTGTTCTTCTGTTAAAAATCCTAAAATATAAATAAAAAGCTATATTTTGCTTCTGTTTTAGTTAATGTTCAAAATATTCACATATAAGAAAAGCTTCACCTCCACTTAAGCTCTAGCTCTCTGTAGCAGGTTTATTCTTAAAACATTCAACATTCATGCACATTTTTATCATACTGCAGGAAAAAGTAGAGAATTTTGCATTCTCGAGTAGACAGAAGTATTTAAAGTGAAGAAAAATCAACATTTATAATTTTACTTTAAAATAATTCTGAGATTTTTAAAGCTTTCACAAACAGGTAAGTGGTTTTGGAGATTGCTTCTGAATAGGGTCAATTGAATTTTACACTTTCTGTAAAGCACCCAAGCACCCAAGCACATAAAGTTCCACTGACGTGTAAATTACAATTTTAGGTTTGTTTGAGTCTTTTTTCCCCCCAATAGCATGTAATTCTGAAGTAGGTATCAAAATTTTCAAAGACATGGCTATATATTTTAATGAGTCATATATTTTTATTAGTTGTATTTAATTGTATATTTAATAATAGTACTTCAATTAGCCAATGAAATTATCATGGTTTAGAAAAGAATTTTTGGTTGTTTTTTTTTTTTTGTTTTTTTTTGTTTTTTTTTTTTTTTTTTTTTTTTTTTTTTTTTTGTGTTATTCAAATGATGATACTGGTAGCTTATTTTATTCAATGGTTTTCCATTTTCACTGCAGACTTTTTCCAGATGGGAATTAATGGGGATCCCTAAGAAGTTTATTGTGGTTTCTAGCCAGTGGAATCTAAATATTTCTTGTACTGCCTTTTGAATATCTTTTGTTCATTCCAAGTGCTATTACTCTGGATTTGATATAATTGACTCTTAAGCCTGAGTCTCCTCTGAATACCATCATTTAGTTCATAAGGCATGAGGCACACTGAAGTAAAGGGATCAGCAATCATCATTAGAACATCATTCATATGAAGTTTAATTCTTCTCTCCTTATCAGACATCTGTATTTATTCTCCTGTTGTAGCTTTCTCCACATCCCACTCCTGATTTTTTCCATGCAAGAGGCTCCATGGTTCCTGTCAAATGCACAGGGGATTGACTGGTTCACAGTCTCTTTTGTGAATTGTGCTTTTTTTGTATTCTGCTGTAAGTAACATGCAGGAGAGCACATACCTCTATTATTGCATTTGTATTATGAAACACATACAAAAAATGGCAAGTAAAATTATATATAATGGAATAAATAAATAATAAATTTGTATCAGACAGGAATTCTGTGGGAATAAACAGCAGAAATGGGAATTTTTTTTTTTAAAAGCATCCAAATTTTTTCTCTCTTTCTCTCCCCATAATCATAACAGCCAATAAAACGAACTTCTACAATATTAATTATTATTAGTCAAGTAGAAGCTCAGGGAGTATTTCTCAGCATTTACTATTCAGAAGAACAGAGTTCCTGCACTCTGGAGTGCAGTGGAGTCATCATCTTAGTTCAGCACCTTTCCAGAGGACCTGCAAATTAATACATGGACTAATATTGTAGTTTTCCTGTATGTTCCCTATTTAACAGTGCACCAAGGAATTACTGTCTTCACATAGCATCATTAAGAAGTTTAAATGAGGATACTCTAGTGTTTTCTATTCTTCCTCTTCACTCTCCCTCAAAAGCTTCCTAAGTATGGCCTTATTTTAGCCTGTAATTTTCACAAAATATCAGTATCATTGCTGCAGAGACAAATATAACCATGCTTAACTTAGCAAATAAATCACTTGAACACAACATTACATAGCTCCTGAGGATCATAAAGTAGGTCTAGCATGGAGTTGTCACAAAGAAACAAAGACAAATTACATTTCCACTAACCAAATAACTTCCTATCAGTGGGCTCAGCTGTGACAACAGAAATGTTTGTCTTCTCTTTTTCTGCCCTAGCACTAAGAGCCAAAAGAATGTTCAGTCACCACTGTGGATGGTCCCACACAGAAGCTCACTCTCTGACTTTTCCACTTTGAATTTTTGGTTTTATTTTTATTAAGTACGCTCCAGACATTTGTTTCATCTATCACCTTAAGTAAAGTGAACAAATGGCAAAGTATGCACCTGCCTCACATCTCATAAAGTGAGATTATGCAGTGTGTTGGCTAAACATGGATAGGATTTTCTGCCAGGGATGAAAATATGCAAGAAGATCACTCCTCTATGATTGAAAAAATACAAAAACAATAGGCAACACTTTCTTCCTGTAGGCACTGTCAGTGAAACTCAGAATAATTTTTCATTCTCTAGCATCAGCAGAGTGTGTTCATATCTCTCTGAAAAGGAGATTTCGGTGAATCTTCTAAGTATCTGACTAAAGGTTTTACAACTTTTAATGAAAAAAACAAGTACCAAAAGCACAATCCATTTTCATAAAAATTTCCTCTTCAGCCCTCTGGGTTCTTTTTTCCTTCCTGGCTCTAGGCAAAGACAGAAACTCTAAAACACAGGTATCAGCTAAGTCAAAACAGGACAAGATTTACTTGTTTGTTTGTTTGTTTTGGGGGCTGTTTGCACAATAAAAGATCCCATATGGGAAACTAAGAAAGAACCCTCAGATCCTGGCTGAGACAACTGCAGAGTGATAAACTGCAGGCAGAAAAAAATGGAAAGGGGTTTCAGAGGACAAGACTTAGAAACCCACCAAGTTTAGACTTCCTCTTGGCATGCACAAATTAGCTGAGGGATCTGAAATAGTCTAGGGTTTCAGGGGAGCCTAGAATAACCAACAGGGGAAGATCACACTCTCTTTTCACCTAAGGTCCTTTTACAGATGTAAGGAATTAGAGTTAGGGACTTGAATCAAAATCAGAGCTATTTTCTGCAGTTATCATGTAATTGAAGAAAGTAAAAGCACACAAAAAAATCTCTCAATCTTGCCTGATATACAATTGCAAAAATATAGTAGAAAGAACGGTGTCCCTGTATCACACCATTCTGTTTGTATGCAAGAAAAGTTCCAGAGTGTCAGAGAAGAGCAGCTGCTCTTTTCACTAACCAGCTCAAGACTTTTTCTATTGAAAGCCACTTTACATTCAGAAGGGTGACTGTTTTTTGAAGCCAATAGATCAATAGCTTATTTCTTTAGTGAAAGGCCAATTTTATCAGGGTTGAATGCATAAATAAAGATAGGAAATAGCCATTTACAGTAGCTTATCTTTATTCCTCTTTTGCTTGAACATCAACATATAATTTTTGCTTTAGTTATGTTTGAAAGAACTGGTCTTCACAACAACAAATTCACGGGAAGATATTTTGGACAGCATTTTCAGGATATCTATAAATACACTGTGCAACTGCAGTCAATACATGTTGATTACATCTTTTGATACACATATGAATTTATCACAACGGTGATATTGGGTGCCATAAAATTTAAACTACACAGGTAATTTCTCTTTTGAGTATTCATTTGTAACTTATGAGCAACAGCATCACCAACATAAAACAGTATATGGTAGGATGAAAACTTTGCACAAAAGCCTTTCTAACAAATAATCATCCTATAGAGATGCTTTTCTAGAGAATTAATCCTTCCTAAAGGAGAATTTCCACTCTCTAGAGATCATTTACCTTCCTCAAAAGCAAAAAAGATACCCTGGTAAATCCATTTATTATGGTTTGAGAGCCTTTCAGCCTTTTGCCATCATAGCTACTCAGGAAAAGTGGGACACAACATACACAGGGTTATGAGAAACAAAACAGGATTACCCAAAGCCCGACAGCCAGTCAGTGCAATAGAGATGAGCACATGCTTGGTGAAATCCTGGCTCCAAGACAGTTCCACTGTACATCTCTCTTCACTGAGATCACCTACCTGCCTGCCTTTACCCATTCTGGACTTTTTAGCTGTGCTCCAAACTGTTTCTCCTCTTGTTGGGATAACAGGGCAGTGCTTTTTCTATGAAGTAAAAACCCAGAGACACTCGCTGACACTTAGGATGAAATGAACTGGCTGTTGTCCAGTCAGAACACATTCATGTTTCCTATACAACTAATTTACGTTGATTGGCGTTATGATGCAGCTACCTTGATAACCTTGAGGCCCCCAGCTCATATTTTCATTTGATGCGTAGGAGATGTGATTAAAATTCTGCTTGCTAAGAGCAGGATAATATGTAATTATTTATTGCAATGTGAGCTGAAGACAAAAAAAGCCATGGAAAAAACTACAGTATTATATTTTTTGTTTCACAACTGATAAGCATTCACCACAAAAAATTCAGCTTTTGTAATTCCCATATTTTAGAGGTGTTGACTTGCAGGAAAGTAAGGGGTAAATACAAAATTGCTGAGTGTGCTGAATGAAGAACCTGAGTAATGAGGTAAAGCACTATTTTTTCTAAATGGAAAACCATAG
>VRYO01001269.1:9264083-9282455 GCA_009812075.1 Sialia sialis | reverse complement strand
CTATTTTTTGAACTACATGAATGAAAACATACTGCAACAACAGAACTTCTACTGCTAATAAATATATCAGAAATGTCTGCATTTTTCCAGTAAAATGTAAAAAATTCAGTCATTTTTCTAAAGTTACATACATGTTCATCACATGTAACAGAAAAAAGAAAATAAACCCAGAGAGCCAGCAATACCAGAATCACTCTAAGAAAACTTCCGCAGTATACTAAAAAACCCAAATATTTCATGCCTGCATTCTCCTTTAAATAACCTCTAATGCCAAAGATAGCTTGAGACAATCACCATATAATCACTGATGTTGCTGTTACAGGAGCCCTGCAAAACACAACATTAGTTGTTGAAACAGAGACATGGCTAAGACCAGTTGATTTCATTGCTAGATAGGAGCCAGCATTAGGTTTCAAACTTCACAGCAACAAAACCTGGGAAATACATGAAACTTCAGGGTGAGATAGCAGAGATGTGCTAACATTGTAAAATATACTAAACCAGTGACAACTTGTGTAGCAAACGGTTTGTCTGACAAATATTCACAATTATGGGATCCACCATGTTATCTGACAAACCACCAAAGTGCAGGACAGCGGCCTTGCACAATACCTTTCCCCCTCTTTTCCCACAGAAAAAAAAGGTCATTGGAAAGGTGTCTGGGGTCGAATTCTTCCTGCACCCTTTAGTATTTGAAACCACTTGTCAAGAAAACCAGGGTCAATGTAAAACACAACAGTAGCTCCCCCACAGGTTGAGTGGCCGTGACATTTAAACTATGCAATTTTACAACAGGCAACAAACAAGATTGGGAATTCAGGGTTAAAATCTCCAGTGAAATTTTGTCTTATAAAGTAATGAACGTTGACCAAGAGAGTAAATCAAATGGATCTCCTGACAAACTGAAAACAGCTGTTTGGCTGAGCGTGTCTCTGATTTAAGTTTGGTAATTATTGCCCTACTGTGGCTCAAGGTTATTCTGTATTAGTGAAATAGGATATCATAGGAAAAGCATCCAACTTCTTAATTTACTGTAGCATCGAAAATTCCACTGCATAAAAATAAGCCGGAAATGTAACCTTCTAAAAACTTACCTATAAACCTTCTAAATGCCCATTTATTCATTCTTCTCACGCACAATTGCACAACATTTCATTACAATAAACTAGAATATCTAATGCCAAACAAATGATATGTCACCTTTAGTCAGTCAAACCATGTTTTCACATAAATACACTGAAAAACAACTTTATAAACTGAGTCAGTGATGAAGCATCTTGGCTTAAAAGCCAAGTCCTGGACTTCTTTGGTCTATGTTGGCAGATAGAAAAATTGTTTACATCCTTGAAAGAAGAAATTTTCTTTTAAGGTCTCCTCATACCAATAGTAGCACAAGACACTAAATTTAATTTTTCAAAGGTTAAAAGCTTGTTTAAGAAAGCATAGTAGACATTCAATTAATGAAAACTGAGTTCACTCAATTAATGCTTGATCCCCTCTTAAATCCAAACTACACTATGGTTTTATTAGTTGCTTTTATCTGGGTTATTAGATGCCTTTATTACCTAAAAAACCATGGATCAATTATCTATGTTAATAACGTAATTACTGTGGTATTATTGATCGGTCTCATGGACATCAAACAACGTACAAGTCCATGGAAGTATAAAAACGAGTCTCCAGCCAATTAAAATGTCTAAGAAATGAAGGAAATCCCTGGCTGTTCTGTGAACAGCTTAGTAGGATTTCTGCTCTGGAAATTCAACAACATCAAAACTGTCTCTCCCTCAGACACAGACTGCAGTTTTTTAGTCAGTAGCAATTGCTGTTCATTGCTAGACTGAATCTTCAATTCTAACACACAAAAAATGCTAACACACAATAATACAATCTTTGAAATTTATTATAAATTCAAGTGCTTATTCTTTCTGAATATTTCTTTAAAGAAAACTAGGAGCCTTAAGATGATTCAGATAATTTAAGGTCAGCTCAAAGTAAACATTGAACTCAGTTCAGTGTATTATTAGACAAATACTTTCATTCAGAGAGTGAATTATCATATATTAATTACAAACAGGCAGTTCAAGAACAATCTTACTTTACCCAGCACACCATATCTTTCTTTTGGTTTCCTATTTTCTCAGTTGAGATATATAAAAATTAAACCTTTGCCAAAAAAAATGTGCATATATATAATCTAAAATTGTAAAAATTACTAAATATATGCCACAGAAACAAAATGTTTAAAATACCACTGAGCTAATTTTTTTGCAAAAAAGATTGGACAGACTCAAGTGAGTGCTCATTCATTTTAAAAAAGAGTGGGCTTTATGCAAGTCTTTCTGCACACATAATACAAAACAGGCAAACTTCAATCTGAAATCCCTTTTTGCATATTCTTTGCCAAGGAGCAATTTCCATACTGACATTGTTTAAATAATCATATAATAGTAGCCAATAAAGATATTTTGGTTAAGGGAAGGATCAAGACTTACACCAAGTCCAAGAACTCCACAGCAGAACTTTCTTGCTGAAGAAACCAATTAGAAGCAAGCAAAGTCCCCATTGTTTTGAAATAGGAGAAGAATTGAAAGGGAAAGAAATGGAAGAACACAGTAATTCCAATTTATCTGCTGATCTCGAGATCCTTTATACTTATGGTAACATCAGGGGTAACATGCCATGCTAATTTACCAGCTGAAATACCGAGAACTCCATCTCGCCCCTTAGAGAAGGATGGGAAGCAAATCACCTGAAAACAAACTCTATTGACTTAGGCAGCTTCAGAGGTTTTCCCCACACACTTTTAGGCACACCTTAGAAGAATTTTTCTTCTGCTTCTCAGTCTGAATGCAGTTCAAACCCATCCAATTTTAGCAGTTTGGCATTACTAGAAGGCAAAGGGCACCTACAACTCATTCTTCAGCATTTGATTTGAACTTTCACATTACCTACCATTTTATGTATCATCTTATACTTACACACACACACTGAATCCTTGAATGACACCAAGTCATAAATAAAGACAATTACCAATTACATGTTGATACACAGTTTCCCTCTGGCACTTCACTTCATAGAAATATATCACAAATATTTCATTAAAATGAGAGTGCAGATGGAAGAGGATAAAAATAAGTCACCTTGTCATTCAGCAGACTGAGTTTGGGTTATACATAGTGAATATAAGTGAACTGAAGTCTTTCGCTGGAATTTAGGTTCAATAATGTCAATTTAATTTAACACATTGATTTCCATGAAAAATATAAAACAACAAGCAGAGGATTACAAACTTCTCAAATAAGACATGATGTACATATTTCCAAGGAGCTCTGTTCAGGAGACAGCTAACCCTGAAGGCAAATCTTTAAGCTTAATGTTCCAAAAGCTCCTTTTGTGCCCATCAGCATCTGCCTTTCAGAGCTAAATCAATTTCTGTTTCAGCCTTTCCAGGTTTCAAAATTTAAGTAGAGCAACACACAGGCCACATGAAAGCTTCAATCCAATATGCAAATCTACAATATACTTGATGCACACAGACTAGTACTGAACACCATCACTGTGCAGAAAGAAAAAAAAAATGCATAGCATCAGAAATAGTCTATAAAACATAAAGCATGCCTTTATAGTTTAAAATTTCAGAGTGACCTAAAAGCACAGTGTGCTATGTTCTGGAACAGAGGGCATCAGTCCAGGGTGTTTCACTTCCTGTGATGCAATCTAGACAGTTTTGGATCTGATCTCCAAACAGGAATACAGAGAAATATTCAGCAAGATCATTCTACATTGTAAGTAATATACAATAAAAAATTGCATTATGTTAATTCAGTATCTTCCAAGGGAACACAGAGTTTTAAAGAGTCACTGAGACAGTTCTATAATGTAACCATAAGGACTGGTGCAATATCAAATTAACTACTACTTCTGAAACATGACAAAATTGACCATTTCTCTGCAAGGGCTATCACAGAGCAGAGAATCCCATGCAGACTCCTCATTTACAGAAAATGGCTTGATCCTTTCTATTTGAACTCTGTCTTACATGATTTCTGTATAATGTGTAATATCCTTACCAAACCCCAAACCCCAAAACATTCAAAAATGCTTAAGCTGCTGTTTCTCCTCAAAATATGTAATAAAGTAAGTGTTAATTCTTTAATACCTGCACTACATATTTTTCCTCAAGAAACTAATTCCTATGTCCCCATTTCATGTAGGAGTCATTACTTAGTTCCATAGAATGCTTCTGTTTCCTATGTCTCTAAAGTACTCAAATGCTTAACAGAGAAAACAAGTCAGAGATACAGGAATTGTTATTTTAATTCCTGACAACATTCAGTTGACATTTTGTTTCGTTCTGTTTGCATGGTGTTTTTCATTTCAAGATCAATGATGTTTTCCTCTTAATTAAATTACGCTTTCACATACTAACACACAAAATTAAAGATGAGCTCATCCACCGCCAAAATGCCCCTGCAGTCAGAATGTAATTAGTCTTACAATATGTACTCTGAAATTTCAAATGGCAAATTCTTAAACAGTGACTCCAAGATCCAGAAATATATGACTTGTATTGGTTAATATTTTGTATGCATTGCAAACTTCTTTCTTGTGCTATACTAAAGACAGACATGATAAAAATAGAGGGCAATCTATAACAATGAACAGAATCAAATATTTGATTTCTCTGCCATTTCCTTATTCACACTGTGGAGATCCTCTCTCTTCACAACACCTCCGGAATAGTGCCTAACACTACAATGTTTCCAAAGCTTATTTTTGTAATAGGACCCAGAGAAGAGGTGAGCTCTTTAAAACTCCTCACCAGTCAGAGTTAGAAAGACCTGTTCCGAATCCCTGACGTCTACAGAAAACAATTCAAAAAGGGGTATAATCTTGGGCTAATTTACAAAAAAATCTTAACACTGCAGTCAGTATCTCAGTATGTGGCTATTGGCAGTGACATTATGAAGTGTCCTGACACTGCAACCACTGCCCAGCTGTACAGCAGCTGGCTCCGACTGAGCCCAGAGCAGGTCAAGGGTGATGTGAATCCTTAAAGTACTGCCGGCTTGTTGTGTTTATCTTTGATGGCCAAAGAGTGCAAATGCCAAAAAAAGAAAACAAATGCTTTCCCTAGCCTCGGATTTCCTAGATGATTTAATGTCTTTGTATCCTACCAGAAGTAGTTCAAAATGTGACACTGGTATCTGTAGACTGGCCGCTGGACTCTTCAATGCATGTAATAGAGAGAGCAGAAGCCATGAACCAGGCAGATGTCAATAGCCCACCTTGACAAGGACTTGCTTGGAATTGTCCTCAAACACATCTGCTAACCCAGCAGTCTCAATGACTTCTCAAATAACATTCTACTGATAGCTACATTACTTCTAACTTACTAAGCCAAAGGCTTGGGACTTTACCAATTTTTTAACCAGTCTTTTACATGCCAAAGAAATCGTTCTATTCTAAAGGTGTCTACTAGAGCAAAAATCACCAATTGACCAAATGACCAATTACAGTGATTCAGGTGTGGAATGAGCTAGACTGTACCACAGCTCACAGTGTTACATAAGACAGAATAATTTCTTTAGGAAGATTTACATGTTGATTACAATTGTATTCTTAGTATTCTCCAAGCAGATAAAAGTAAAACCATGCACTGTACAAGAGCACACTGTACACTCTTCCACAGGAATCTAATGGTACAAATGCCCACAAACCTTGTTACCATTATATGTCACAGTAGGAACTTTTCACTGTACTTTGAATTATCTACTCTATAAAGTGACGTCATAAGATTCGGATAGTCTTGGCATTTGAAAGTTGATCCTCTTTTGACATACTACTTGGAATATAAACATGGTATATGCATACAGAATAAAACAACCTGATAATGAAAATATATAGAGTTCAGAAAAGAAAATAGCGGCACTGGTGAGCTATAAAAGCAGGAACTTCAGCCAGTTCTGCTCAGAAGAACTTAATATTTAGTTACTGCTCTTGATTAGTAGCATGGCTGTGCCACAAGATGAGGCTAGTCTCATCCTCTTGGGCTTTACACTTCACTTGCTCCTTCTCTACACCCTCTTTTCCATCCACCCATGTTTGCTCCAGCTGATGCATTTTCAGTTCAATTTTCATTTTTAAGTACTAATTCACTTACTTTTTGAAAAGACAGCAAGACTATTTTCTGTTCTCAGAATAACTTTGGAAGCAAGAGAGGAAAAAAACACCAAAAAATTACATTTCCTGTTACATGTGATGGTCCTAAAAACTCACCAGCAAACACCTTCTTGCTGTGACCTCAGAAATCCTGTCTTTGCTGCATTAGAAGCTTTACCAGGGGACAGGTGGGTTCTCATCCCATCTAGCCCACAGCCTCATATTTGGAGAATAGGCTGTGGCTAATTTGGGTCTGAACCTTCTCAAACTGATATCCAAAAGACATTAGGCACACAACTAGTCCTCATGACTTCACCTGGACTACTCATACCAGTTTCTCACCAGAAGCACAATATTTCCACTGGTTGGCTTTAAAAATATCATAAGCAGGAAATAAATAGGTTGCCACTCGCATTTCCTCAGACACATGGATCCAGCTGATCTCTGGTAATGACTTTGTGCTTTGTATCTTGAATAATGAGTTCTGGTTTTGTGTTACTCCGCTTACTAGTGGGGCTAGACATCCACATTTATTATGGATGTAGGTGGTTTGATTTAATTGCAATGGAAAATTTAAGCCTAGCTTACATATAAAACCGTTCACATTTCAGAAACTCCCCCATGGGCATTTAAAATCCTTGGATTTAAAGCTCAGAAAATCAAAATATTCTTAATGCCAGGTAACACAGTTAGTAAAGCTGATACAAAGTACCTTGGAGTTCTATGATGTTCTTAAACCTCAAAAAAAATCAGATCATTTTGTTTTACACTGGTAGATGACTATATAAAATACAGACACCTATGAAAACAAGGATATGGCACACAGATATATATTCACCAACAGTTCAGGAATGTTCATGCTATTTTGTTTTGGACTCAATTCTATGCAAAGACATATATAATAAAGCACTCAGGTATTTTTTTAAATCAACATTTTTCACAATGTAAGTTTCTACATGACCACTGAACTTCTATTTCAACAGAGTCATTCACATTACTGTAGACTGTAACAACACTGAGTAACACTCATTTAAATACTATCCTTAAAATCAGCTAGGGGCAGAGTGACAAACAATTACTTCTAGATGAGAACTACTCCTATAAATAATCCCAGAAAACTAAGCTAAACTGAGCAAGTCAGCAATTTTGACAGTCTGGATCTATATAAATAACTACCAACATACTAACTAAAATTTAAGGACAGCTCTACTCCTACCATGCCTTTGCCTTTTATAAGTGGGATGTGGTAATTGTTTCTTCTTAAATCAACATCCCAGGACTATATATAGTGAATAGACTGTGAATCCCAACTTATTAAAAAAAAAAAAAAAAAAAAAAAAAAAAGAAAAAGTGAATGTTTTATTTTACCTTTTAGGCAAAGAGAGCTTGTAATTGCTACTTCCACTAGTAATTTTTTCCTCTTTCATTATTCCATTTAAAATACTTTAAGTAATTGCCTGCAAAAGAAATTAGAAAATATTTTCCACATAATACTACCTGAGTGTAATCCAATGTGGCCTTAATAGATATGATTGCTGTCTTCTAAATAAGGTTTTAAAACATCTTGCTCTTTATATTTTAACATGTAGATTTTTGAGGTCCAGTTACAAGCGTTTACCATAGAAAACTGGGTCAAGCTGGTGTTTGACCTTTGACAGGAAGCTGCCCTCACTCCAGCTAGTCCCAACAAACTAGGCCCAAGACAATAAGCTGCTTTATAGCTATTAGGTAGGCCAGTGTGTTTCTCCAGGAAGACCTCAAGCTGAAAAGCCAACACGCTTGACAACCACAGCCAAGGTACCAAGGGCCCAAGCACTAGACATTGGAAAACAAATGGAAAAGCACACATGGCTACATCTGGAATCCTAATGGGCCACCAATGGTTCCCAGCTAAAGGAAGAATTACCAATGTTATTTTATCATCCCTTGTGCTAACGTAGCTGTTTATGTACAGCAATAAATGATTTTTTAAAAACATATTTGGGTCATTATGTCATATACCACCAGCAAGTACGATTGTTTTATTGTGCTTGGAGTCAAAATACACTGCTATACCCAGATGTGAAGGAAGTTCAAAACCTCTAGTCCTTCTGTATTCATTCCTGTTGAACAAATGGATTAAGTTTTTAAAAGGGAAACTGAGAATTTTTATGGTCTATACTCCCATCTCACTAGTAAAATTCGCACTGATATTTTCTTATAGAAGTTTGCCTTGCCAATGATAACATTAAATATTACCTTAGTAAGCAACCCAAAATTTCAACCAACAGGAAATGCCACACATTTTATTGCCAAAACATCCCCATTCTCTTCTTTCAAAGCCACAAGATGTTATATAAAAGAAATAATTTTGATTTTATTTTTTTACCTGAGCCCCTATTGAAATTCAAGGCAAAGTAATCATTGGGCTGTGGAATGAAGCTAAAATACATAAATATTTATTAACAGACTTAAATTAATGAAGGAGGTCTCTGCAGTTATGGCCCTGAATCTATATATGCAAACCCAAGCTTTTCCAAAATCTACAGTCAGAATATTGTATTTCCATGTGATGAAACACTGGATTTGTGTAAAGACTTTTGCACAGTATTTCTAACCCCAGCGCTGTGGCATTTAAACTTTGAGATCAAAGCAGAAAAAAAAGTCAGATCCTCCAACATTTGCTGTTTGAGAAAGATAGCAAAGTAAGCAAACAGCAAAAGGTATATTACTTTTATAAGACATTATAATAAATTAAATGAAGGGTTCAACATGTTTTGACAATAGTATTCTAAAATTTGAAAAGAAGTGTAATTTAGAAAATGACAACTGAATGCAATTTTGGTAAATGTAATTCCAATTTCAGTCAAAAAGAATAAACAATTCAAAGAAATCGGGTTTTCTTCCCCTTCCATTTGCATTCCCTTTATTCCTACTTCATGCTACCCTGTGGCACTTTCACTCCATTTTTCTCCACTTTTTTTTTGAGGGGGGTGGGTGGTTGGGAGGGTGTGTTTCTCACAGAAGAAACAGCAAACTGAAGAGAAATACACCAAAAATCTACAACTAAATCCACAATAGAGTACAGCTGCGCATGATCTACATTTTTTGGAACCGTTTAACATCAAGGTGCAGCTGAACAGAGCTGTAGTTTCTTTAATCTTGCCAGGAAGGTTGCTGAGAGTGTGCACACACTTACCACACAGGTTAAGCTACAACTGTGCCAACTCTTTCACGGTGAGAGCAGGGCAAACCCTGTGGGGAAGACTGCTGACAGCCAAATGATCCAAATTACACAGATCACACTGTGATAAACACGTGCACGTCCCACATGTGCAACGCTTCCCATGATGATGCACTGAGAAACATTCTCAAATATGCTATATATTCAATCAAGATGGACAAACTGGTCAATAATCTATAGATAATTTCCGTTTAATTAACTGGGAAAAGATAGCTCAGAAGATTTTTAGATTCTCCTGTCAAATGACTGAAATTACTTCAACATACGATGACTAAAGAAATAGCAAATAGGAAATCTATTTGCAGCAACATCAATACTAAAAGTTGCTTCTATTCAAAACAGTTTTGATGGCATTGTTTTTCTTTTAATATGACACTACTGGTAACCCTTATTTGCCATAGAAACACAGATGTGAATTTGATACCCCATAACAGTGTTTTTTAAGCTGACAGCAGAGTGCAGAATGTGAAATCTCCTTGCTTCTGCTGGTTAAAAGCACGATTAAGTAAACAGCTAAGTGTTTCCCCTGATTTCCAGGAACAGCAGAAATACATTAAGTCTAAAGGAAAAAAAATACATCCCAGCAACTGATCTCTAGAAAGTTGCTTCAGAAGTTTCTGTTCTGTTTCCAAAAGCTACACTAAATAGGGAAACAAAACACTTAAAAATTCCATTCTTGCACTGCTATAAAGTGCCACATCTCTGCAGTGTGCTGGTTTTATGTTTATCTTTGGGATGACTGTATATATGTGTATGTATGTCTATATTATATATATATATGTTAGCATACATATATATAACATACTTAATCATTTAAAATTATTCAGAACACCTTTTCTGTGCTGGCTTTCCAGATGTTTTTTTACTTAATGAAAGAAACAGAGCAAGGATTAGAGAACTGTTTCAGAGAAACATAGAACACATTGACAAATACTGAAAAGATAAATATGTGTTTTCATACTCACAGAATGAAATATAAGATACCTGACATATGCCAATTACTCCCTCATGTTACCATTAGGAAAACTTGATCCTTGACAAAAATAGATTTAAAATATACTTAAATCCCACGTGACCTTGTATCAGCAGAAGTGAAAGGAAAGAAAAACAAAAAAAGATCCTCATTTTGTGCTTCCTCTGCATATTAGTTCATATTATTTTCTCATTTCTCCAATCCCTCCCTCCATGTTTGTCTCCTTTCTAAGGGAAGAGATATTAAATGATTTATTAATTGCAGTGCTTGTCAATTGCTGTGCAAGACTATTCATTTTAGCAAAATATATTGAAACAAGCTTTAAATAACACAGAAGGTTTGTACAACTATATCACAAACAATGAAAGCATTTGATTTACAAAATTCTTATTGTGAGTTTTGTCTTTTCATAACAGTGTTTATATTTTCATATACAGAATCTAATTCTAAAAGCATAATTTAAATACGCCTTTCAACAACACTGCTGGCATTTATTGGCAGTCTCCATTATGAATTTTAGACATATTTAGCAGCAATGATGAGTAATTTCTACAGTTTATCACTGTACTCTCACAAATCAATTAGAACACATCAGCTTTTAATTTTATTGGTCTGGCATTTTTTCACAGTAACTACATTTTACTGTGGAAAAAATGTGTTTTCCTTCTAGTGACTATTTGGCAAATATGTATTGAGCCTTTCTACCATTAATTAAAGTGGCTAATTTTTGTTTACTTCTCTATGTCCCAGTATCTGCAACGAGGTTAAAAAGAATGCACTCAGCTGGCAAGGGGCCTGTTTAACAGTTTTATACAGGACACCAAGGGATTTTGCTCATTTTGGGTGCCTCACAAAAATGGAGACCTCTTCAAAGGCTCTCTTTGAACAGGTGGGGTCAAGAGTTTTGAGAAGGTAATTATTTAAAAATACACTCCCTATTAGACAATAAGAAATACTGTAAACTGGTATTTAAGCACACTTTTAAAAGCAGAGATGTTTGCAAATGCTTATGAAATACTTCCACATGTGATCATATTTTCACAATAATGTTGACTATCAAACATTATACTGCACATTAATTTTTATTGTTGAATAAGATAATGGAGCCAAGAATACTGTAGACTGTAAAGCACAGCCTGTTACAGCTTATTTCCTGGCCAACTCCTCATACCACAGATGTCGGGCAGCTATCCCAAACCATTCCACATATTTACTGGTGCTCTAATTTTTCCATATTAGAAGCCTTGTGTTTAGCTGTTCTCCTCAGTAGCATTAACCAAGCAGTTCATAAAATCTGTTTTTAAATGCAGTTGCAAATATCAAACTGCTTTGTGAAGCCACTTGTTTCATGTTCCCCTTAAGACCACAATCTGCCATTAACAGAGATTAAATTACCTGTGACTTAGGCAGAGAAAGTTGTTCAAAAGCCAACAAACATCTTGTTTCAGAGGGTACTTTTGAAACAAATGTCTAAGGTCAAGTTTAAATACCGGTCTATGATCAACAAGGTAGAGCCATCAGAGCTTAAATACAAATGCTATACAGCGTCCTCCTAAAATGGAATGTTAGTCTTTCACAGGCTGAATAGTTAAAGACTCTTTAGGCAAAATTAATAATGGAGACCAATAAAATTTCAACACAAAGTAACCATGGGCCAGACCACGCAGCAAAGGTAAATGCAACTGAAGACTTCTCAAGTTCACAGCAGCCCTACACCAGGGCATTCAGCCATTCAGCCAGGCACATGGGCTGAATTTGCACATATGAGCTTAAATTCACTGTCTTACAACAGAATTTTATAAGTAAAATCATCCAGGTCTAAAGTTGAGCATCTTAGGACAGTTCCAGATTATGTGTCTTACTGAAGCCAAAAGTGTCCAAAATATGAACGTTTGTAGAGCACTAAATTTTGCCAGGGGTACAGCTGTCTGTTGTCCAGGGGTTTTTTAACATAGACCATTGTATTTTTTAAAGGCAGAGAATAATTCATTGGTTAAGAGAAAGGCAGGAAATTTTTCTTTGGCAGGTTTATTTCTTTTTTTGTTTTGTTTTGTTTCTTCTTCTTTCCTTTTTTTTCCTTTTTTTTTTTAGTTTTAAATTAGCAGATGTTTGAAGCTGCTCCAAGGTTTGGAATGTGGAAGAAATCCCAGTGGAGATAGATTAGTGGCAGAAAGCAGGTGAGGTGGTCAAAGGTGGATGTAAATACAATTTATCAGATGAATCTGCAGTTTGTCATATTGGTATCACCATTGCACATGTGGCATATGTAAAAGCTTTGGCAAATGAGAATGAACATCCTTCCTCTAGCCAGTGTAGTCAGAGACAAAATGCATACCAATACAGGGATGTGGTACAAATAAATGGTCCAAGAAGTCCTAGATTTTACAAAAATTCTACAGCATGTGTAGAAAGCATATGGGCAGGAATTCTACTAAATAAAACCCCCAAAACTACAAACCACAAAAAAAGCCCCCCAAATGAACACAGAAAATGCACACCTTACCCCTCATCCTCTCTTTTCCCCTTTATCCCCCTGCCCACAAAAAAAGAGTTCCTCAAGAACTGACAAACTAAGCTAGGCAAATGTCAGCTCTCAGACTAAGCACGAGTCATAATATGACCCATTTGTCTGGTCACATAGTTCAGATATCATTCTGTGACTCCTCCCAGGTTCTCAGTTCTTATATCAGTTTTTTAGGTAAAGCTTTCTGCCACTTCTGATTGAACAAAAAATCCTACTCTCCTGAATGATTTGTCATTATCTCAGTTATATTCTCCTTTGTGATTCCCAATACTACAGCAAAGAAATAACTTCATGCAAAAAGTCACCTCAAATCTTTAGTACAAAATACTGCATGTCTATCAGCAAACAACCAGAAATTTATCGTTTTTTTGGCCTCACAAGATTGCCAGAAAAACTTCAATGGAATTGCTTGTATCTTTAATATGCTGAATGTCCCCAGACAAAAAGCTGGAAAGCTGAATAAAATCAGGGGACTCAATGCTTGGTCATTAAATTAGCTACCTGAGAACACTGGGTTCATTTGTGCATCAGTCTCATGTCACAAAATTGAATATACATAACATTGCTATCTTCTGTATGACAGGTATAGTGCTTTGGTCCTCTTTTCTGTATCAGATATAGACAGCAAAACCTACATACACACACACATATATATATATATATATATATATATATGTATTTGTGTGTGTGTGTGTTTGTGTGCATGTGCATGTGTGCATGGATTACAGTTCCCTCACACAATTCATAGCCAGAAATATGGGTCCCCATATAAAATGGCTTGCTGGAAAATGGAACAAATTAAATTAAATTTATTAGAACTGTCTAATAGGCACCGAAGTCTGTCTCTTCCTCAAAAACCCTAATTAGTCTACAGTGTTACAGCCATTTGATGCCCACACAGAAATAAACCCATTGGTACTCTTCTAGTTGTGATGAAATGCTGTGGCATCTATATGCCAATGTAGTCAGAACTGGAAATTTCCCTCCCATGGATGAAGAGCCTGTCAGCACTATGCAGCACACATGTACATTTAGGAGGAACCCTGGTAAAGAGATGGGTCCCCCAAAACCCCCTCCCCTCTCTTTCTAGCCCAACTCAGCAGAAGATTCTGGTTGAAGTACAGCTAAAATGAACAGCTGGGAAGTACCAGAAGTGCATCCTCAACTGAGGGTTCTTTGGGTTTGGAATCAGTTAGCCCCAGTTGCCAGAAGTGCCTCACATCTAATGACTGACTTCACCTGCTCTTAGAGATTATTTTTTGTCACTTTGAAGTTTAAGGGAGGAAAACCGGAATTTAAAGTTTTCTATTATAGTAAAGCCAGGTTTGCTTAAGCAGCATTATATTGATTAGGTTAATTGAAGGATGTTCATAATAGTTTTGCTAGACTCCATATAGTGTCCAAAAGGGTTAGCACATGAAGAAGATAAATGAGTAGACAAAAATATTAAAGGCAAGAGTTTTTTCACACCATCAGCAGTGGTGCTAGCAGCTATTATTACCAGGGTCAGGATTTAAAGTAGGTACCATACTTGACAGGGTGTTCCTGGCTCCATTTTATTATGCAGCTGCACATTCATCAATTAAAAAAAAACTAATTTGAAGAATAATGATAAATTTAACAGACGTGAGGAAACAGAAGTCTAGAGTTGAATATGCAAAACCACCAAGATGCAAGTGGAAAGAAAAATGTATAGTAATTTCACAATTATAAGCCACACCTGATTATAAGCCACACCTCCCGGTAACCGGGTAGACCGCGGGATTTGTCCATATATAAGCCGCACCTGAATATAAGCCGCACCTTTTTTTTTTTTAAAGTGAGGATCCATGTGTAACAAAGTAACAAATTAGTAACAGAATCGCTGCCAGCTGGGTTTGGTGTCAGGTGCTCAAGTTGCAACAGTTTTCATAGACCATAGATAAACTGCACTATTGGAGTAGGCTGGATTCTTCAATGAAAAAGGTGCGGCTTATAATCATGAAATTACTGTATATATACATGGAAGCATTGAAATTATTATTGTGCTGGAGAGCTTCCTGTCTTGGGGACTGTGAGAGACTGAAATGTTACTTAATGGCTCAAACATTTGGCCTTTTGCAAAAGCAGCTTTGCTGATGTGCAGGGTAACAGCCCAGGTGCAGAGGGGCTGAGCACCAGAGGATGGTAACAGCAAACAACCTTTGTTTAGCAGAAAGCTGGGGTTTGAATCAGGTAAGGCAAGGTAGGACAGTGCATTTTTATTATACCAATGTCCGCCCTTACACAAGTGGCTCAGGTGTAAGGACTCTCTCCGCAGAAGTGCTGTGACATTCACAAGCAGGCCTGAAGATGTTCATAACTTCTGAAGGGGTGTTACTGGCTTAACCACTCAAGGCAGCTTAAAAGGCGTCCCAAACCACCACAGACCCAGGAAGCAATCCCAGACTCATTTGGGGGCCTTCCACCAGAGGACTGCACGTGATCCACTGTGTCACAACAGATCCCCAGTGTGCTGCTTCAGACAAGGTAAAACTCACTCCCACTGGAGCTACCAGGGTGTTAGCACCTATCCAAAGCATATATTAATCCACTGAACTTTGTTTTTTGCTTCCCCTACCCCTGATGGGTCCAGACTGTGGTCATCATCCAATGAACATCAAAATTGCACCAATTGAGTCTTGTTGCTGAATCTACAGGTGGAAATAACTCTACTTTGGTCCATTTTCTTTCTCTTTGTCTCTTTCTTCTCCTAAATTCTTCTCAAAATATATTGTGAACCCGACTGAAAAATTTCAATCAATGCTTCTTTAGTAAGTGCCTTGTTGTATCTGGTTAGGTAAAAGTTGGCTAAGTTTAAGTTTTCAAAGTGCCTTACATTGTCTAGATGGGTTAAAGCTTGTTAGGTTAAAGTTTGTGAAGTTCCTTATTTTGTCTGGATGCTGTTTCAAAATTTACCAAGTACCTCATTATACCTTAATGTTCAAGAGTTTGCAAGTAAAAGTTTGTTAATGAGCTTCCTAAGAATTTGGTTGTTTCTTCTATGCACGACTCAACATGAACCAACCTTCCCTTAAACCTCGCCAAGCAGACTGAGGGAAACCCAGGGACCATTCTATTCTGTGCTGGTTTGAGGTTTTTCTTTTTAACACAGATGACCTACCCAGATGTCAGTGTGCACTCCTGGATTCTCTGTAATTTTTAAGATTATGCATTTATCCTTCTACTCAACACCTGTGAGATCCCACATCAAATCCTGTGCTCGGTTTTGGGCTCCTCATTATAAGAAGGACATCTCGACCATGTCTAGAGAAGGGCAATGCAGCTGATGAAGGTCCTGGAGTACAAGTCTTATGAGAAATAGCTAAGGGAGCTGGGATTGTCCACCTTGGAGAAAAGGAGGATCAAGGGACACCTTATCACTCTCTACCACTGCCTGAAAGGAGGGTGTAGCTGGAGGTAGGGGGAGGGAGGATGACCTCTTCTTCTTAGTAAAAAGCATTAGGACAAGAAGAAATAGCCTCAACTTGCACCAAGGGAGGTTTAGATTAAATACTAGGAAATTTTTTTCACTGAAAGAGTAGTCAAGGGTGGAGCAGGTTGCCCAGGAAAACGATTATCACCACCATGGAAGTTTTCAAAAGACATGTTCTCTTCAATAAAGAAATAAAAAGTCCTGTTAACAGTACAGATGTGAATTATGTCCATTTCCTTCACTGATCACTGGAATGTATTCAAATTTAATTATCTTTGCCTTTTTGAGAAAAAAAGTAACTCTTAGACTTCAAAACCAACTTACTTCTATTTTTGACACAATCTTCCTCCTCATACATCCATCACTTTCCTTGTCCTGTTGTCCAGTAAGACTTGCAAATCTTAAAAATTTCCACTTTCCATCTTCCTTAAATAATACTCTCCTAGTGGCCTAAACAGTGTGTGCCAAAGCAGCACACTGTTACTACAACAAACAAAACCAATTTCCGTCACATCAAAAAACAGTTTGTAAACTTACAGCAAGACAGGACACACCAATATAATATTGAAGAACATAAAACACATCCCAAATAAATATAGGAAATATTAGCTGAAAAAATATAGATAGCAGTGATGTTCTAAGCCAGGAGCAGTAATTCATCTTTGCCTGTTAAGAGTCAAAGAAAGAGCGTGGATAATTACTACATATTCTTAGTCAATTTACCCTCTCACTTGGTGAGGACCGGTTTTTGGTAATGAAAAACACATCGCAGTGTCTAGATGCAGTTCACACTTCTAGCAGTGCCCTTTGCATTTCAAAAGTCACAGCAGAACCCTCTGTAAGGGACGCTTTTCAGAGACGTGCTTCCAGGCAAGAGCTGAAAGTAATATGATACATGAAAGGGTAGTGCCAGAACAGCCCAGAATGACAGGTAAATGCTTTCAGGGAATGTGGTGAGCAGCAGGTCCAGTTGCAGGGAAAAATGAATGTTTTACATTGTTTTATGCTGTGGCCTTCTGAAGGATGGGGTGCTGTGTGAAGAAACATTGCGCCAAAAAGAAATTCTATACATCCTCTATGAACCTATATGAATTATATGTGACATCCTTGCTTGTTACATCTTCTGTGCAAACATTAATGCATGTGATACATACATAACACTGTAGACATTTAATGTCGTGTACAAAAAAAAGTAACATTTTCTACTCTGCTCTGCTTCTGAAAGCAAAGAATACAGAATCTGGGATGACTGCAATCACACCTGCACTTTAGGAAGCCTATCTCCTGAATACAGAAACAATGCTCTCAGCCCCAAATACTTTAGCAACTTTATTAAAATGAGATATTATTATATATTAGTTTAATATTAATATATTATAAATTAATAAATGATAAATATTAATATATTATCTATTAATTATATAACTATATCTATACTACATCCTGTAAAACCACTGATAACCAAGAGTTCACATTTCTTTTAGCAGATTAAAGGTGAGAAATGGACTCTGTAAGAAATGAGAAAAATATGTGGTTCACATGTAAGTGAATTCTGAGCTTCTTTTCTGAAAACACGAGAAAAATAATGCAATGAACTAATTCATGCAAGAAGAGACAAAGAATGCTAATAGAATTTATTCATTAAAAATTACAACAAAGTGCTTTTAGAGCTTTTCCACTTTCAAAAAATAATTTTAACTACAATGAAGAAGATTTTCCTAGTAGTATGTGGTTTTCATAAATATTTTGAACACTCTTCTTTTCCTCTCAAACTTTTTTAATCACTATGGCTATAAAGCCAAAATTTAGTTTCTCTGAAGGACAAATTAAAACCTTTTGATGGCTGAAAGTTGGTATATGTGATACTAGCTGTGCGTCACTCGTGTCCTCAGCCAGCTTGGGAGCTTGTTCTATTTTCATTTTTCATCTACAGAGTATAGCAAAAAATCCAAACAAACAAAGAAAAAGTCACAACCCCACCTGACATGCCCCCCCCTCCCCCAATGCCAAATCAAACCACTACCAGCAACAAC
>VRYO01001269.1:9186687-9263083 GCA_009812075.1 Sialia sialis | reverse complement strand
GCATGAAGCAATACTGATAGCAGTCAATAGTCACTCATCCATGAGCTCTTCAATGAACCAGGACTGCATAAATTCCAAACCAATTTAGGTCTGAGACAGCTTTGGTCCAGGCAGAGCCTTAATCCAGACAAGATGCACACTGCAGACCTCTGTCTCACCATTAGGACAAGTGGGTTTACTTTCACTGTCATGGTCACCAAAATTTTCTTCCATCACTCCATTGAGCAGTCGGTGTATATTTTTATGGCTTCATTTACCTGTTTTCTGTGATAAAAATGTAATACTGCCCTCAAAAAAAACCCAGAAGATTTTTTAAAAATAGGCAATACATAGAGGAAACATTATTCATACTGTGGGTTCATGTAAGGAAGTTCCTGTGAACTGACACAGATGTCTGTGAACCAGCTAAGCAGACTCACTTTGCAGTCAGAGAAACAATCACTGTTTACACAGTTTGACTTGCCCTAAGAAAGGCTGCTAAAGCAGATCAGATGACAAGAATCTTACTGAGCCATGATTACACCTAAGGATTCCTAAGGGCTATTGAAAGAGTCCAGAACAACTAACACAAATATGGCCATCTAAAATGACCTGAGATGTATTTGCTCGTGTTTGCATAGGCTATTTGCACCTGTATATATGATCTTGGAAAACCACATGGATGTCATCTAGGAACGCAGAGGAATCAACATGCATGGAAAACTTTGCAAAGGCTAAAACAGTTTCATTTCATTCAGTATCTTCAAATATCAGATCCAAAAATCTGTAACAGAATATGATGATAGCTTTTGACACTGTAGTCTAATCAAGCAGATAAATAAAGATATTGAAGTCAGTGTATTTCTCACATAAACAACCACTCAAAACCAGTACTTGCTGCAATTTTTGTACGTGCCTGCTCACCACAAAACTTGCACTGGAATTGTGAAAATGGTTTAAAATTTCTTCCCCTCTCAGGCTCAGAAACTTAGAACTGTAAAATGGGAATTCACTTGCTGTGAAGTGTGATAATATAAGGTGACAAATATCAAGACTGCTTAATTCTCATCATCCAGTCTTCTCAGGACTCACTAACTGAGGAATGATAATATTATTGTCATTGACAATGACAGTACTGTAGGACTCTTTAAAATTAAGACTGGCTACTAATTGCATTTAATTCAATTAATTCTCCCTTTAATCGGCAGGTCATTTTGATACACATATCCCCAAACAGAAGATTGCTACTTGGAAAAACTTTGTTTTATCTACCTGGAAAATCTACTGCAACTCCATTGTTCAGTGGTCTCCTCTTAATAGATTCTTAATAAAAGATTTAATGCACACTATCCCCAATGAGGGTCTTTACAATCACAATCTCAAATACAGATTGATTTATCTGCTTATTAAAGCCTATGAACATTTACTTTAAGTAAACAATGAGCCAGACACCCAAACCGTTTCACTGACTTAGTTCAGTGTTTTAGAACAATTTCTTGATTTAAAATTACTTTTTACAGGAACAAGAGAAAATCATATTCTTTTGAAGAACTTGCAAAAGATTACTCTAATTTTTGCATCTGTAAACAGGCAATATTTAATCTGTTTAAAATTAAACTCTGAAGATCAATCAGATAGGCTTTTGAAGGGCTCAGACACAGCAAGCAGTTTAGCGTTGTATTTGCAAGAGATACAGCCAGTTGTTTAGCCACACAGATATCATTTAGTCCATAACTTAAACAAGCACTGATAAAATATTTTTATGAAAAGATGCTATCAGCAAAACAAACACAGTATTTCGTACTACTTCAAAGCTTATTTATAATGTGTTTAGAAATATTCACTGGAAACAGGAAAATAATGTCTTGATTTTCTAAACTTTACTACATCTGCTTTTACTTACTTGAAGCATTGTAAAGTTCTCCAGATTTCAAATGGGTAGTTTTCTTTTGTCTGGTATCAAATTCGAAAGTGTTCACATTATTTTTTTTACCCCACACAATTCTCCATTTTTCACTTAAGAAAATTCAGTCTTATGAAGATCTCTGCAGCCTTCTAACAGTGGCAAATAGTAGTTAGAATAACTTAACGTTTTGAATACGCACATTAGAAACCTGATAGAAATTACCTTTCCTCAGAAAGTCTTCTTTCTGAAGATTTAATTGCTACATCGAGAATTCTAAAGAATTCCTGTATCTGTATTTCCCAATATACATATGTAACTAACTCTTTTTAACCAGATATCACGCTGTTTATTTATACTACGGCCTCCCAGCCAGGAATAAACTGCAGAAAGCACTATTTGAAATATATGCAGTTCTTTTCAATGGCTTGGCTTGTAGGAGTGACTAGAACCTTCAACAAGCAAAGGGCTTCTCCCCTCTGAATCCCTCCTTACAGATAGGAAAAGTGTTCATCTAGCCAACAAGACGTGACAAATGCATCTTAATCGCTTTTAATGGCTCACCATGACCCGTTTGAAGATGCGTTAGGATATCCAGCTTTATTTATTGTCCTTCACTATGTAAAATTAAAGCTGTTGGGGATTTAGTGGGAAGTGATATCCAAAGCCTTTAAGCATGCTATCATATACTATTGGATTAATACACAGCAACATCATAAATAACTTCCTCTACTGCTGAGAGGCAGATAAGATACTCCTGCTCACGAGTTGCGTTTTGGCTGCACCTTGCTTAACAATGCAGAGCATTTTATGTGACTGTACCTTGGCCTCCCCATCACCAGGACCAGGCTGATCAACTATTGTATGGTCTGGCTCCCATCTGGCCTCATAATCAGGTTTCCTTCCCATCAATAAGTAGTACCTGAGGGGATAGGAGAGAGGAGCTGGTGGAAATCTGGGTCCCAGCCCACTATTGAGGTACGCGAGTGAAGGGTGAGACAGAAGGCGTAGTTTATTGCTTGAGTTTTGCTGCAACATGAGATGGGGTCAGCCTTGGACATGCCCAGACCCTCGAGGCTGGAAGTGCTTCCAGGTCTACTAGCCTGAACATTGCTTCTGTGTGCCTGATACGCAAAGCCAGTGAAGAGAGAAGGATTTCCTTCAGAGTCCTTGAAAAAAAAACCCCAACAAAAGCATGTTTGCTCTGACTGTAAACAGCTAAACAGCACTGATGCTCCTTTCTCTTTCCATGATGATAGAGTCTCAGTTTTAATTATAATTTTCCTGTTAAAACCATTATTTTTCACACCTACATCTGAAACAGTCATGGGGTTTGTCAGTAGCAGCATGGTATATGCAGAAATATGGACTGTAGCATATTCCCTTACAGGAGAGGTCAATTAGACATCTCAGATCTTGCCATCTCAGGCTGAATTAATGTATACCAAGTGATTTTATATCAAATTCAAATCTCCACCCCAAATTCTTTTTTTCACACAGTATTTAAAGGTTTACTTGCACTGGATTCCTTTAATCTCAACCAAATCTATTACATATTTGGACCATATTTAAACACACTTTTGGCAAAAAAAACATTTTCCAGTTTTATTTTACAAGTATTTGCTTAATTATTGCCAAACAGTCGTTGATTTAGCAACGTTTGTGCAAAGTTCTAGGCAGAATTTTTACACATGTATGTACCACTGGGTAGGTTTAATATTTTTGGTGCATGGTTTACCAAATTACCATGGTAACAATTTTCCTGTGCATGAAAAAATTTCAAAGGGTAGTCACTGACATGGGATCACAATGATTTGAGACCTAGACCCCACAACAATTTACAGTCATATCCTCAAAAAGCATATTAGAGGGCTGCTGCCATTTGGGTACTGTTACCTCAAGAGACTGTCAGGGGAAACTCTGACCTCTGTAAAGGAAGATAAGGAAAAGGAAATTAAAAAACTTAGCTTCTCAGAAATGTTTCATACTTTCTGTCCAAGACATCTGAACAACACACGCTAGAATCTAGAGTCTGGTATGTTACAGGCTATTTAAGAAGATGAAGTATATTTTTCTGCATCTACTGTATGTGATGTTTTAAGATTTTCTACTGTCTACCTATCCATGGACTTTGGTTCTCTAAGCTGAGGTGCCATAGAGGATTTTTATCTTCATGTAACTGAAAAAATGTTCTTTGCTATTTTTTTCAGGGTGTCAAAATACTCAACAAAAACTTCCTAAAGCATAGAAAACAGCTCATTAACTGAAATAGGCATTTTAGGCATCTTCCACTTCCTATACCATAGGTGAGGCCAGGAACAGCAGTGATTCTCCAGGTTTAACTGACAACACAGAGCATACTTCTTACCCAAGCCAGTACTGACCTTTAAAAACTCACTCCAGCCTTCTTGTTCCTTAAATAAATTACAGGTGTGGTCTTTCACAGGCAGGAATATAACTCAAAAGGCTTAAGGAATGGAGATAACTTGGAGTTTCATGATCATAAATTATCGAGCCCTAAGTTTAATGGGCACAGCTCAAAACTGTTAATGCTTCAATGTATGATGAGACCTCCTTGTGCCATGCATTTCTGGGGGCATGGCATCTGGAGCTGCCATTAAAGGCTCCTGGATCCCAACCTCAGCTGCTCACTGCCAAATGCACAGTTCCATTTTTTGTCACCTGCCCACAGGAGTCATTCTCTGCACTGGTCCATGCGGAGAAGAGTGAGAAGGGTGGGAGCTGAAGAAAATTTTGCATCCAGCAGAACAGTGTAGACAGATGTAGAAACCAAGAGATGGTTGGTAAAGAGTAAGATGTAGGATGCAGTTTAACTCACCTTTGAAAAAACTTTTACTTCATTAAGGGGTGGCATGATCAACCATAAGAAACTTCTCTACTGAACCATTTGTGAAATATCCCTTTTAAAAAACATATGATCTTTTTGATCAACCTTGAAAAATGCTTTACAGTAGACACAAACCAGTTTTTCTATGGTATGGCCCTCCTAAAAACCCCTTTGTCTCCCACCTGTACCCAACGTCCCATTCGAACTGGCTGTACATGTGCTAAAAGAGACAGGACAGAGGAGCAGCTTAACCAGCAAGAGAAGACAAAGTTCAGCTTGCAGTCCTCTGCATTTCTTATTGGACAAGACTCTGTAGTCAAATAAGCCACGTAAATGTTTGTGAACAATATAGTTACATGTGAAAAAACTATCTAGTCTCCATCATGTTTGTTCATTGTGTGTAAGAAAGAGAACGGCTGATGACTACTGTCACCAACTACTTGTGGCTGGTTGAGTTCAAGAATTAATCACCTGATCATTCTTTCAGGGAAAACAATATTCCCTGGTTAGCAACAACTTTTTGATTTTGTGTTACTCCAATTCTTGGTAAAAATCAAAGCTCAGTTTTTACTCAGAAAAGGCATGGGATGAGCAACTGATTGTTTTCCATGCTTGCCTTTGATGTTTCCATAAACCTTGCTTCCCTTATACTGGCATCACAACCACAGAAACACTAATAATTCACACTCAGGTCTGTATTTGGGGCTTCTCTCAGGCTGAACTCAAAAGCTTAAGTCACAACCAAACATTCTTCTGCCAAATCTATTGCTCCCTATTCCGTACTCCCTGCTACACAAGCGTAAAAGACAGAATTAATTTTTAAAATTAAATAAACAAAATATTTGGTCACTTAGTTTCATTTTTGTCTGGCATTGATACCTTTTGGGTACTATATCAAGCCATGAAAAATAAATAAGAGAGCTGAACTTTTTTAATGCTGCCAATGAACTTTTTCCAGTTCAGTGAGGTTAATAGGCCTTTTAATTTACAAATTCATAAGAATAGGATTATATTTGGTTAATAGATTCTATATTATGCTCATTGAAGACTTACTGCCAGAAATAGAAATTAGTTCCTCATAAAAGGTCAAGATTAGTTGCAATTAACAAAAATGTCCCTGACTGCTGATAGCTACAGCTAATTACAGCAACTACAATGTACAAGCCAAGGAGTTGTGAGCTTGCATAGCCCTGAACAAATGTTTGGACTCCAGCATGTCAGATGGTTCAGAGAATCCATTCATGCAAAACCATGCCCAAGTAATATACAGGACTGGGAACAAGTAAATCCATAATTTCATTTTGGGATCAATGCAAATAAATTCATATCCTTCACAAATATCTTGCACTGCAGAAAAGATGGATTCATGTCCTGTTACTCAGTCAAATGTCTACTTCAAATCTTCAGATCCAAACTATATAGAATTACACTCAATATTCCTTTTATTCTGCATTTACTATACCTTGTAAGAAATTTGTTACACATGCATCAACTGAAAACAGGAAATAAGTCAGGAATTTGCAAAAAAAATTGCCTTTTCTTTTTGAGTGGCAAGTACAAGATCTGCAATGCCTTACTAAAACATCAAGGCAGCAACCAATGAAAACATAAAAAAGTAGGAAGTTTTCCATCAAATTGTCTTTTTGCGATGTGAACTCAGAGGAAGAATTTAACCTGCTGAACATTCCAATTATTTCCTCACGCTCGGAGAAGCATCTTAGTGCAGCAAGTTGTAGTTCTCCTTTGTACATCTACTTATAGAGAAAATGTTTTATTAAAGGAATGTTCAAAGTGACAGGGTCAGTATGCAGAACTCCCATTCCTTTTGTATGCTTTTCTAAAAGTCAAATCAAAACACAGCAATGCGATTGAACGCATTGGTACCCATAGTTTTATCATAACTGCCTCTTAAATCGTGTTATACCTAATTAATCTAATTAACAGTCCTATGTCCCAGATAGATGACAGAAACAGACCAAGTCAATCTGGCCTTGAAGAAACCACTAATATGTCTCAGACACCAATCCTGGATTTGTTGAACGTTCATTGAATATCGACCTGCTGTGAAAATATTACTATACCTGCTGCTTTTATGGGACTGGATTTTGCTTGCCTTTTTTCCCCTTAAAAAAAATGTAGGAACACAAAAGTCAGTGCTATAAACCAAAGATATTTTGCTAGCAGCTTAGCATTTCAAATATAAGTAATTAAGTTGAAACTTGTAAGAGTTTAAGATTCACAGATTGAAAATTTAGTATTTTTCTACTGTGCATCTTTTTCATCTGTCCAAATTAAAACACTGGTACACAAATAAAACCACACTAAGTCCCTTGAAACTCAGGTTGAAAAGTATCACATTTTCAGAAGGTAAATAAAGAGAATGTTGAAGCAGAGCAGAGTTTCTAATGAGTTAATGTAAAAAAACCTCATGCAAAAGCAATCCGCATCAAAGCTAGCAGGCAATACCCTGACAGTCATCCATCAAACCTAAAGTCCCCTTAATAAATGCCAATTATAGGGCAAATATGCACAAACGCGGATAGCATAAGCCATGGGATCATTTCCTTCCAAGAAAATTAGTGACCAACAAAACACCCATGCAGCCTGCCCTACAGCAACACTCACTCCTGACCGGAATACTAACTACTATTATTATTTCACTCCTTTTTACTTTATTTTGTATTTTTGCAAGAATTCAGAGCCACACAGAATTTTGTTTGGGGTTATACAAATTCCTTTGCAATTTGTATAGAAGTCTAACATAACTTTTTAAAAGCCATGACATGCCTATAATGTATACAGAGTCTCTGACTTCCGCCGTAAGCGAGCCTTTTTCCTAACTTAATCATACTCAAATTTCACCCCTTTTAAAGATCCTGATTCAAAAATGTTCACTCATTCTCCACAGTCCACAAATTTATACCATCTCTTCCTGTGGTATTATATGTGCATAAATTAAAAAAGAATGGTCTTGTATAAGGACTGAAAGCAGAACATTCCAAGTCCCCATCCCCCAAATCCAACTTCAATTTATCAAGGAAATGTTTGATACAAAAAACACGTTCTTATAAAATTATTTATTTCTGTATGAATAGGATGTTTTGAATTTGAGCAGAATTATGTTACTCAAACCTAAAAACAATGACTTGCACAGCATGCTGAAGTAAAGCAATAATAAAAGCTTCTCTGCTGTTACATTTGTATTGCCTCTGTTTCATTTTATCCCCTTTTTTTAATACCTTCTGCATATCACACCTGTCCAATATTTTTGGTCTCCCAAAGGAAGATTTTTTAGATTTATTGCATCTGATATACAGTAAACCGAAAAGTAGCATGTTTTGTCATATGGACTGTCAGAGGTAACAGCTAGAGTTAAGATAAAAGCATTATGCTAATGAGACAAAGAAGTTTTGAAAGAAATTTTTAATACTAGTATCATGTCAGAGAAAATTATTTTTTCGTCTAAAATGACTCACATTGCTATATTCATAGAAACAGACTAGAAAATGCTACGTTAGTCCTAGTCTGATGTCTTATCTAATTGACCTCTAAAATGACATCTTCCATCACACAGACTAACCCGTGCTATATTCATTTATTTCCATCTTACCTAAAATTATGATGAATGGTTTGAGCTCTATTCAATTATTGAAAATGTGCAAAGAAACAGAAACAATGAAACTGGCAAAGTGCTCTGCATTCTTAGGAACAATTTAGGCTAATTAGCATCAACTTCTCCCCCATTCATCATACCCCTTTAGAAATATAAACAAACTGTCAGCTCTAACCTAACAAACAGATCACTGAGCTACTTAACACAAATTATTCTTACATGAAAAGCTCCTTCTCAGGCAATATTCTCCTCTAGGGCATCTGGGAAGTTGAGCTATTAAAATTGAAGACATATGTTTCAGTCAAATTTAACTCCCAGATTGTACTGATCGCTGTTGTGACAGTTTTCCATCAGCATGCTGCTGCTGGCAAAGTACTACATATTTTAAACAAAGCAATGCAACAATAGACTTCAATGATGCATGTTCATTTAGTATAATATCAATACCACCCAATTAGCACCCTACACCTAGAAATGGAACCACTTAAAATTATTGCTAAGGTAGAACTTGAATCTCAAATTTCATTTGGGGTTTCTTTAAGAATTACATGTTCTGTGTGCTCCTGAGAGCTTGCAGAAGGCAGCAGCTAAGCCACTTTCAGCTATGACAACTGTTTAAATCAAGCTGCAAACATGATGCTCTGAAAAGGCCATAGAGGGGAGTGCTGTTGTCACTCCTGGGTTTTAACTCAAACTACTCCACCGATGCCACAAACAAAAGGACAGCTCTATGCTAAAGGAAAACAGGAAGGTTTCCAGAGATGAATACTTCCTGAACACAGAAAGCCATGTGCTACTTTGGAAGACAAAATGATAATGAAGTACACTTCCTTTCCTTGCTCCAAAATGCAAAAGGAACTAAATTTGTCCCCAACTCCATAAAAGGCTAAAAGGCTTTTGTGCTAAAGCTAAGACTTTTTCATCAGTTCATTAAAATACTCATTATCTGGTAAAAGGAAGAAAAACACTGGCCTGGACTTTCTTGTTTCACAGGAATTTGAGATTTTGCTCATGTATAAAATGTGCCTTCAAAACTGGGGAATATCCTCCACTATTTTTTATAACAAATATAATTTGAAAATTCCAGAGGTATCAGAAATAATCAGTGTTGAGAAATTATTTCCTGAGTTGGTTCTCCTTTTAGTCTATAAGAAAATTCCTACTTATTGCCTTGGTTCCCTTTAAACAGCAAAATATACAATAAGAATTTAATGAATTAAATATTAAGAATTTCCTATTCTTTCACCTTTGATTTTCTCCCATTTCTCTGCATTCTTATTTCATTCTGGCTCTAAATATGTCTTGCAAGTACATGTCACAGCTTGCCTTTCCCCCCTCCTTCCTTCCAAGGAAGGTGATGAAAACATGCAGTATCAGTGTTTGCATAGAAAGGTGCAGTCTGAATTTACTCTTGTTTCATCCTCAGGTGAGAGGAGGAAGGAGAATCATCTAACATCCTGATTTCCTCACTGCTGGTTGCACATACATTTTCCCCTTGGATACAGAACTTCCAAGGCTTGGAGTATCTCATATGGCTGGAGCCAGAAGGTCCCCATACACCGCTATGGGGATGCATTTCTCACCAGCAAGAGAGATCCACTTTCTGAGAGAACACAGTGCAGCCATGTGTGTCTTCTGCTTCTCAAGAAAAGGATCTTGCATTATGGCACAACAGCCACATTGAAAAGCATTTTAAACGTTTGTGCTGTCCAGAAATTTTCATCCTACAAGTGTTATAGATTGGTAAGATTTCAAAGTGAGCACCTAATCAATGCCTCTTGGCCATCCTCTCCAAATGATCTCACAGTAAGGGGCTTTATTGACCCAGAGAAGTGATGATGTAGTTTATCCAGAGAGAATGAAGAAAGGTTTTACAGGAGACAGGCTAAAATCTTGTTTCAGCCATCATGAACATGAATTGATACTTCACAGTAAAAAGTAATATTTTAAGCAAGACAGAAACACTCGAGGTGTGAAGAGATTCAAGTCACACAGCATAGAAACAATAATTAAACTCAGGTTTGTAGATTAGACTGCTTGAAAGCTAGCTTCAGATGCAAGAAGAAACCTGCATTTCTTCACACTAAAAAATGCCAGAGAAAAATCTGAGAGGTGACCTCACACAAACCAGGAGGAATTAAGGATTCAGGACAAGGGTAAATTCTGACAAGTCAAGAAAGATGGAGTACTGTTTCAGCAACTTTATTAGGAACAGGATATTAAAAGGCTGGCTTAAGGTGATTGATTCTTACTTATTCTTCAGCTAAGCAACAAAAGAAGCACCTCAATCTCATCAAATATACAAACCCAAAGAATATGTATATCTATGAAAACTGACCTCTAATTTCCAACACTGCAGTACATTATTTTAGGATTGTACTCAGTTCCTATACCTTCCTAATGTTGTTTGCAAAATCCACTTCAAGAAAATTTGAAGGACGCTGCTCTAGAAACAAGGTCATGAAATTAGATTCAAAAGAACAGAGCAGCACTCACTGAACACTTCTTGGTTATTAGAGCAGGAACTGGAGGTACATTGCAGACACAGCAAGGAAAATGTCCCTACAAAAGCCAGTAGTTTCCCCTTGGTTATGAAAAATTATTTTCTTGGGTGTGTTTTTTGTTTGTTTGGGGTTTTTTTGTACAGGACTGTCTCAGAGGGTATAAACCACCAGCTCTTTTTGCTGCATTTGAAAGAACACATGGGATATTGGTATGCTACCTAAATATGGAGCTGCATATTTCAGTTGGTCCATTTTTTTTTTCTTGGTTCAGCCATTAAAAAAGATATTTTTCATACATGCGTCTTAAGAGCATCTAACACACATGAATACACAGATTTAATCTCAGTTTCCCCTGTTCTTTCAACAGCTACAAATCTGTCCTAATTTTTAAGAAGCTGCATCACATGTCTACGTTAGAAACAAATAAATGAATACTAATCCACATCTGTGGAAATTACTTCCAAGCAGGCATCAGACTTTCATTGAGCTATGCTGAAGGCCAGAGAAAGCTGCACACTGTGTTTTTACCATTGTGTTATATAGATCAAATGTGCAACTTTCAAGAGCTATTTTATTATTTACTATGAACTGTTCTCACTTAGCTGCTATTTAAATTTTTTTCTTTCATTTTTAAATGTTTTCTGTTGGTTCAGAAATGTTTTCTTCCTGGTTGCAGTCTCTTTTTAAGGCACAGCGACAAGTAATAGAAGCAGACAGGAAGTAGAGGTTGTTGCTCTCCAGAGGATGATTAAGCAAGTCAGCACAAATTCCCCAAAGTTCCCACAAACAGGCTCTTATGTAACAACATATGTTTTCAAAGATATTTTCTCTGAGCAGTGGAGAGTCTTCATGGGAAAAATAGAAGCTAGCTTTATAATAAACACTGTGGAGCATGAAATAACTATAAAGTAAAGAGCACTATAAATGAAGTAAATTATTAGATACTGAAAATCCCACAGCAATTGATTTGCATTCACATTTCTCAAAATTAATCTTGGTCAATAAAGTATCCAGGTCCTGGAGTCCCTTGCTTACACAAACGAAATATATTATGTGTTCCTTGGAACATCACCTGCAATGCTCTGGGATGTGTCCAGATAACACTTTTAATGCAAGTAATCCAGACAACTTCACTAGACTGTTTCTGTGAAGAAAGCAGGATCCATCCTTTTCCTGTCACTTACGCACAGAGAAGAAATTCTTTATACTTGAGAAAAATAAAAAAAACCCAAACAAACAAAAAAACCCCAACTTAACATTTGCCTTGCATTGGACCATCTCAGTATATACTGTCTTTATATTATTCAGCTGTGGACTGGTTAAAGCCATTCAGCATTGCATACTTTTAAATCTTTTATAAATGCACACACATTAAGAATTTTTTATTCCTTTCATTTTAAAGAAAACTGACACATTTTATTACAAGAATTTTAAGCCTATAGGAGTGGTTATTTACCTTCATGTGAGAAAAATATTTTACTATCTAGAATTAGATATGAGGACAGACTACTATGTAGTCTAATTCTTCTACCAATAAATAAAAATTTGGGGATGCAAATACCAAAAAAGTTAACAAACAATACAGCACAATAGATTAAGTTTTAAGATTTAAGTTTTAATAGATTAAGTTACTTATGATTTCCCTGCCCAATTACAAAGATTTAATGTTGCAAAGATAGAAATAGCAAACCAAAAATAGCAAAGTTAACTATGGTCTCTCAAAGCAGAATCTCAATCTGTGCTTCAGCAGAACATTTATGCCCTGAAAGTCTGCTGCCAGTAAATGTAATTCCTACAAACCATGCATTTTATTTTCACACTATGTGGAAAAAACCTTACCATTCACTGTATTAAACACATTGCCCAGATGTACAAAACCAGCCATATCTTATCCTGCAATTCTTAAAAAACATAAGTTTAATTTTGACATGAAAAGAATATCTCATCACAAAAGGACTGGATGCTCTTAACATTTTATCCGACACTGCTTTCATACATGGATTTTTAAAGCTTCTTCCACCTGTTGACCCAAGACATGGCAGAGTCAGACGACAGGGACATGCCAAACAAAACTGGCATTTTCACCTTTGCAAAACCTATATGGCCTCTGGAGAAGTTCACCTTATCTTTCTCACAATGGCACTGAAGTGAAAAAATAGTTAAAATCCAATGATCTTCTCACACCCATGTGCTCCGTCTTCTCAACAGTCAAATATTTTGAAGAAATATACTTTTAATAATTTATTATTCCTGTTTATCTGGTGTTTTATTGTATTGGTGCACACCTACACCTGCATGGTTAAGAGTGGGAATTCACTTTGTGTGGTATCTAGAAACTGAAATAGAAGTGATGTCACAGATAATTTTTTCAATCAAACAGAATCATTCCTTCTATTCTATTCTATTCTATTCTATTCTATTCTATTCTATTCTATTCTATTCTATTCTATTCTATTTTCTAATGAGCTGTTAAAGGACCCAGGTGATAAAGACTTTTTTCCACTTCCTTCTTTCACAGCTTGTTGATCTCACTGCTTGAAAGTGATACCAAAAGTAATTCTTCAAGCACTATGTTTCATTTTCAGCTCTTCTTCCTACATGTAAGTGTGATTTTTACTCCACAACCAATTATTTTTACTCCACAAACAAACAATGCCTAAAACAGATGAAGAGTATCACAATAGATATTAAAAGGTACTATAATTTATCCATTTCACTCTACAAATTTTAAGCAAAATAAAAAATAATAAATGCTTGAGTCACTAGAGCAGAAACCAGCTATTGCTGCATCCCACTGTTTTGAGAATGATTTTTATCTCAATTAAGTGACTTAAGGAAAGTTACACAATGAAACTTTTAAGTGAGGAATGGAGTGAACAACATGCAATTTGTTGATTTGACCAACTCCTAAGCATAAGAAGAGTCAACAAAGGCAATAATTGCATCTCCAAAGCATGTATTAAAAAGTAATTGCATTCTAACAGGTAAAGTAAAAGAAAACAAGACTTTGGACTGGCCTAGGTGGGAAAACCTAGAAGACAACTGCTTCTGATTTAAAAACAAAGCTTCAAAGATACATATAAAAAAGACAAAAAGACAGAAGACAAAAAAAAATGCCAAGCCTTGGGACGATAAGTCTAAATGTATATTAAGAGAGAGTACTTATTTAATTCAGTTGTGTACAAGTATGTTGTGCTTCCTTAATATACGTCTTTTCCGAGATGGGCAATTGCAAAGGGATCATAAAATAGATAATCCAAGATATTTTCCCATCATCTCTTAGATCTGGTTTAGTACAGCACCAAATACGTAATTCAGAATAAAAATTCAAATTAAAATACCAATAAATTTTTCCCTCTTAGGCCTTATGAGGCAATCCAGAGCTGAAAATCCATGCCTTTCCAGGCTCATGAACCTCTGAGGACAACAGATGGAAACACTGGAATTAACAGGAGCATCAGGAGAATCTTAAAAGCTGCCAAAGCATTCATGATCTTGGGTCAGGAACTGCAGACCTGCCTAAAACAGGAGTCAGGACCAGAGAACTGACACCTTGTGCAAATGTTTCCCAGGCTATGAGAATCTGGATTCTCAGGACACTTGATCTCCCTGGTTGGACCTAAATGGCTTGAAAAAATGCCTGGTTTTTTCCCCTAAATTTTGGAAAAGCCATGCATGGTAAAGCAGGCTTTAAGCCAGCTTCCGACAAAACATCACTTGGTTTTGCATTTTAAAAAGAAAATCTGCAGCTAAATGGGAGCAGGGAAGATGGGCTCAGACCAGAATCTATTTACAAATCCACCCAAGCTGATAGATGTCTTTGGACAAAAGAAATCTCTGCTTACGTGTTAAAGGGCAACCTAATGAATGGAAGAAAAGGGGAGCCCTCCTGCCAAATTCACTTAAGTATTGCATCAAACCAAACAGTCAAATGGTACAATGACTGTTCCTAAAATTTCAGATTGTGTATTGGACTCTTGCAGCTTTGTGAATCCAAAGGGAGAGTCTGAGTAGATCTGCGGTTTTTGCTTCTAAGCCTGTAGATCTTATTATCTATTACCAAACTGGCTATTAACAGTTCTTTGCATGCATGTGGTGGTTCATTTAAAGGGCAATTGAAGCACTTCAGGTGGTGAATGCTCATTTAAAAATTGGTTAAAATGCTGAAATTTTTCAGATTAGGTTGACTAAAAATTTTTCAGATTGATTTTCAGATTAGGTTGACTGATGAATGAAGCAGTAGATGGACTCTAAATAAATGTATCTTAATTTGCTTCAGACATCTTTCTCATTTAAATCCTGCCATATTAGTAGGGGACAAAGCTTTAAAAAAAGCCAATCCACAGCCCTGATATCCTTATTTCCACATGGCCCAATTAACAAAACAGCTCCCAAAGTCACTGGAATGCAAAATTACAGACTACTGGCCAAAAAATGTAGTCTTGAAAGAATGGACAAGTGCACAATCTCCAGTATGCTGCCTTCAATACTTAGGGTTTTAGTAATAGGAAGACTTGAGGCAGATTGAGTGGAAAACAACACTATTAAAGCTTTAACTCTGAAATGGAAGTAATTATTTGCCTAAAAACACTCAAAGTGTCAGAGAACAGCTGGGTCTTCAGTTCTGCTCTTCTGTAGAGCGTGTACATCTCATCACTATATTTTCTTCTTGAATTGCCACCTTAGCCAATTTAGTGGGCAGAGATCCAATTCACAGTTCCTTTGGTTTACATTTTAGTCAACATGTAATTTTGAAAATGCCCATCAAAAGGAAAGATGCAGTACACTTCACTGCTGCTTTACAGCCTATTTAATGACTACAGCAAGTCACTTGTTTCAGGATATGCATCTGAGAACAGAAGGAAGTACCACTGAAATGCTATATTTGACTCAGTTTGAGGTTGTTGTTTTGTTTGAGCTCTTTTCACTATTAGCAGAGGAATGGGCATTTATCCTGCTCTTAGTATCACTTTACTCACCAGATCACCAATGGCACTTTCAAGGTCTGAAACTGCTGCTTTGAGACTAAATCTACAGAGAACATGCTAAGAAATTCTGCATGCTATTGCATTTACATCAAATTCTCTGCTTCATTTGTGCAATCCGCACAGGGTTAGGTAGGATTCAAATCCTAAAGGTCTGTAGCCCTTAGACTCCATTTGTTTCAAGACAGTTTATAGTTGGCATTTCAGCCAAATAGCTTTGGATTGTTTTTAAACGTATTTACAGCTATCACATCCAGGCAGGTAAGTGTTAAAAGCAATGAGAAGACAATACGAGGTTAAAGTATGCAATGCAATAAGAATGTTTAGCATGTCCTGACACTCCAACTTCCCCCCCTCCACTGTTCAGGCATCTAATTGTTTGCTTTTCCTCCTACATACAATAATGAAGTGAACTACAATCAAAGTGTGATGACAAATGGTCCCAGGGTCTGCATTCTTTGGAATATATTGGCATTTGTAAACCAAAGAAGAAAGATAGATGTAATCAACCACCCTCTTTTAAGAGAGCGATCTGGGAGAGTATGTTGGCAAAATCTTCAAACCACATTAAGCACTAATTTGAAAGTATGTTTGAAAGGAAGAAAGCAATGCCTCTAATACCAGTTTATTTGTATAACAACAACTAGAAACTGAACTTGCTAGACATATTTTGAAAGATGGAAACAATTAAAATGCATTAGTGATCTAAACAGGCACTGTATTTTAAAAGAAAATAACTTTAAACAATCAAGGTTACACATATCCACATTTTGTTGACTAATCCTCACCTTCCCTTTGATCTGCTAATATTTAGTACTTGTATTACATGGAAACATTGCATCTCTGCTTACAGAAATTCACAAGAGCTGTCTGTACATACATTTTGCCTGTGGTAAAAGAATGATACAGGATCATGAGAAAAACCCCATCAGCTGCAGGATGGCAATTTTTTCTACGTCCAACATTAAAAGCCTGGACTCTTCCTTTAAGGAAACCAAACGGAGTAGCCAGGTGGCACCACATCATCAATGTAGCCACTAAATAGCTCATATCACTAGTAAATAGGAATGGACGAAGTACACTGGGAGGAGGACACATTATTCACATCTTCTTTTTTTCCCTTCTAGACAAGACACTACTAAAGGATTTTGCATGGGAGAAGGCTTAGCAAGGAAATGAATAATCAAATATTATTTTGAACAGTTTTAAATATTTCATGTTTAAGTTAAATAGGCCTTAAATTAGGGATTAACATAGCCTGCATTTTTTGCAGTCATGTTCGAAATGCAGTATTTCAGATCTCTGGACACTGACAACCCCTCCTTAAAAACAAGGTAAAGTAATTCCAAAACCTCAACATGAACTAAAAAGAGAGACATCTTCAGATACATACCTTTCACCTGCTGCAGTCTTACCAGGTCACCACAGACACATTGAAAGTTCAGAAAATACTGTCATAGCTTCGTAACACGAATCTCCCCCTCCTTTTGCATGCTTTGATAAGCATCAAAATTGTTGGCATTTGTAAGCATCATCATAAGCACATTAGCACACAATGAAACACACGGTTCATGCCCACAAGATATTATTTCTATCTTTTGAAAGCTTTCTTGCTGTTGCTCTTAGACTTGATGATTTTATGTGCAGCAGAAACGTAACTATAGAGAAGAATGATACAGAGTTGGAGATTACCCAATTGATTTTTGATCTCTTTGTTTTATATGAGGCATGGTTCCAATCATCACCTTTGATGAGAAATTACTTTTAATTACATATATAAATGTTTTAAGAGGTTGATTAATACTTTAAAAACCCAAACAAACAAAACCAACAATGTAATCTGTGCATATCAATCACTACTTTGTAGACTCCAGAAAAAAAGAATCTATGTATCAGAATTTTCAAACAAGGTATGATAGAGGCAATGCTTTCCTAGTAGCAGAGTACTTGCAGTTTAGGAACAAAATGGTGGCAATTACCCCATGAAACAGTTTAATCATTCATTAAAGGTTAAATGGTAAAACGCTGAAGAAAAATAATAATAATCTTGATACCTCTAAAAATCACCACTGATACAGCGAGTGTCAAAGTGAAAGAGAGAAAAATTATGTTAGATATTAGGAAGAGGGTGAGAGTGGTGAGGCACTGGAACAGGTTGTCCAGAGAAGTTGTCCCACCACTGAAAGCATTCAAGGCCTGTTTGAATGGGGGTCTCAGCAACCCAGTCTAGTGGAAGGTGTCCCTGCCTGTGGCAGGGGTGTTGGAATTGCCCTTCTATGATTCTTCAACTTCACACACACACACAAGTAGTACTATCACACTATATCCTGTAATATTTATCTTGTAGTAGTGGTCTGGAGCCAGTTTTCAGGAATTCCCTATTTCAGAGGAAGAGAAAATAAATTAGTGAAATAGGATTTTGACAAACAGTGAATGTCCCCTTTTAAAAATGCTTTTAAGGAACAAATGCTAAATAGCTCTGCAGTTGTGAATACAATCTCAGTCATTAGGGAAAAAAGAAGGTAGGATACACAGAACACAAATGTATCATACTTGGCCTCTCTTCAAACCCTGTTTCTAATATTTTTGTGACAGCTATTCAAATACCTTAAGTATCAGAGATGCGACTTGTAGGATAAAATAGGTAAGCTCTGGCAGCAATACATTTGTATCTATTCAGCATTTAATAGATGCTCAAATTTACTGGGTTGCTTCTGAATTCTACTAATAACTGTGTGAGCCACTAGGATGTGTATTAACAGATGCACATTCTCCTTCAGAGTGAAGAATGGAAGTGTAGCTGGAAACCATTCAAGTGTAAAAGCATTACAGGAGAGCGAAGGAAAACTTACGGAGGAAAACTACAGGATTAAAAATAAAAACATGTCAGAATAACGCAGCTATGTAATCTGCCAGGTTATGTTAGCAAAAGATTTAAGCTGCATATGCTTATATAGTTAACATTATCATGCAAAACCAAAAAAGCTAAGCCACAAGTAGTGGCAGTCAGACTTCAAACTGCAGCGTGCAAGTAGATGCTGTGCAAGGTGATGGCATTGAGTGGGCACTGTGTCTACAGGTGCAGGACACCAAGGCCAGCACCTGGCTGCTTTCCAAATACAAGGCTAAAGTTCCAAGTGTCCAGTGGCACTGCTGTGGCTCCATCAAGAATACATTTACACTGCGGGTCTTTCAACCACATAACTGGGGCTTTCTGAAGCCAGTAAATTTGTGCTCTGACACCCATAATGTTAGTGAGAATGTTTGAAAGTAATAGTTTCTATGAGTGTTTATAGTATTTTCATAGTTACTATGAAAATCTGTGAAGTCCAGACTATAAATGGGTCAAAAGCCAATTTACTTCCATTTTAATCTAGAGCTAACACAGGCAATATTCTATGTGAAAAAGTTGTTTTTAATTGAAATATTTTTACCAAGTGTTATATAACAGAACTTTTCAACTAATACCATACTGTCTACAACAGTTACAGACTCATGTTTAACTACATCCAGTAGCTTTGTAATTTCAGTATTTTTTATCATAAGACATAATTATCTTCCTATTGAAAAGACTGTATATTGCACACCCCCTGCATGGTTAGGCTTCTGTTTGAATACATGATCTCAGCAAAAACAGAACAGCTTGAGCATCCCAGTAAGAAATCTGCTTTTGTCTCCAAAAAACACAGCAGAGAAGCACAATACTGCCATCTCCACCTTAAATGCTGAAGTACAAGTATCACACATCATCTAGTGGAAAGATTACAAAATATAGTGAACAAGAACATACGTAAAGGATTATAAACCTTTAGTGAGCAAATTAAGATAATTACTATAAGGCAGAAGAATTAATTTTAATCAACCAATGTAGTATACCAGTAAACCATCAAACTCAACAGTCCCAAAGCCTAAAGAAGGTAGAGTAAGCAAGTTCTCAGCCTGTCCAGCCTCAGCCCTCAGTGACATCAAGTGACTGGCATCAGAGAGAATACACATCTGAAAGTGTCTTATGCCTAGTTTTATCTGCCAGTGCTCTGGATGTGGTGGCTCTTCTAGTGATGGACTAACATGCTGGAAGCAGGTGTCAACTGACTCGACTGCCATTGATGCAACTTGCTGGGGTTCTTCACCTCATATATATTAAAGTGGGAACAAAAAAAGGAGCAAAGTACAATATGAAGCCTGAAATACATTACGAAGACCCTAACTCAGTTTAGTACACATTCAGTGGCAATCCAGTGTTACAAAGAAGAATCTATTAAGCATCTTTACAAAAAAAACCCAACCAAACAAACAAAAAAAATAACTAAAAAGCAAGGGGAAAAAAAAAAACAGTGAAGTCTTCTTTTCCTCTTAATCCTCAAATCCTCACACAAAGCTGAGCAAAGTCCTTTTTCCTGCAGTGGATTATTTGAATACTCATCTTCCTTTAATGGTATTTGTTAAAGCTTCAAGTTACCTGAGAAGCAGGTCCTACAAGGGAAAATATGGGAGGCGACAAACAGCTTCATTAACTACCACAACAGAGCAAGCAAATTAAATTGCTGATGTGTGTTAAGCTTTGGTTGAAGTCCAGAAGAGGAAGTGCTCCTGGCAGCCAGTGCAGCCTGATCAAACAGGTAAGCAGAGCCATTACCTTCCCTTCCGCCACAGACTGGGAATCCCTGCCAGCTCCTGCAGCTCGGGCAAATAAACTGACAGGAAACTATCCTATCAAAAGCAATTAACTTTCTGTCACTTAAGCTCCTTGGATCAGTTCCCTAAAAGGTCAGAATCATTTCAAAGAGTTCGCTGACACAATAAGAACAGGCATTGATAAATAACACCCACCTCTCTTCTTCATAGGTCAACGAGGAACATTGCAACAGAAGACTATAATGTCAACTTAAGTGCACCCAGAATTTGGGCATCAGTGACACAAAAGCTGCTGAGATGACAGCCATATAAGTAAGGTGAGAAAGGCATTCTTGCAGGTAGCTTTTGACTAAGGAAAGAAACAGGCTCGTGAACCTTATTCCCACCAATAACACAAGCTAATTGTAAAAGCAAGCAATAAATTGAAAATCTACAAAATATACACTGACAGGCAGCCTATTTGGTGTTTTAGTTTTGCAAATTTCTGGTATAATCAGATAGCACATGAGACTAATCCAGCCAAGGAATGGTTTGGATAGGAAATTTCCAGAAAACAAGAAAGTTCAACATACAGAAAGTCCATGCTTAGCAAATAAGGAACTTTCTTCAAGAGACAGTCTGAAAAGCTAAGGAGTTTATTGCTTTAGGCATTAGAATGAGCAGAAGGAACTGAGTGAAGATATTTACTGGCTACAAAAGGCATGGAAAAAGTTCAGGGCCTTCAACTATTTACCTAGTTTGTAGATGTGGAAAAAATGGATATTTTAACTACATACACAGGGAGATAATTTGGAGGCGATCACTGATGACAAATATTTTCTCCCATCATCAGGTTAGATACCATCAAGGTTCTGGCAAGAACACAGAGGAAAACAAAGCACACAATTGTATGGTCAGTGCATCCTGCCACTTAGATCCTGCTTGGCACAGATTATGTTTTAGAAAAATATCTCAATCACCTGATGTTCTACGTAAAAAGTATGGCCATCAAAGTTCTAGAAAAAGCCATATTTGCTGACCAGAAGCAAAGCAAAATAAACTTTACTTCCATTAAATGGAAACAGACCTGGAAGGATGTTAGGACTTCAGATCACTGCCAAGCTATAGCCTTCAAAAAAGAGTGAAAAATCCAAAATATGTGCTGGACACCAAAAAAAGGAAGGAAAATTATGCTCAACTCAGCCCCGAAGAGAGACTTCAGCCTCCAACTGGAAGTTAGCTGAAGATGACCAATATATAGGGGATGCAAATCTCAACAGAAAACATGAGAAACTGAACAAGTCACAGGTACTACAGAAAGAATAACTTCTAAGGCAACTACTGACAATTCCCTTACCTCACAGTTTGGAAGTCTGAACTAGAAAGTGAAGACAAAACAGCAACACTGTTAGTTAAGTATAAATAGGCTCAGATAGAGGACTGCTTAAGGTTTTAGCGCACATCATACAATAAAATCAGGAGAGGTGGAGTCCATGAACTTGATGTCAGTGGAGACTATCATTTGCACACCAATTAGAAATAAACTATTTCTAGATATGCACCCCAGATCCTTTTGTAAAAGGCCAGTGAGGCCTGATCCAAAACACAATGGTGTCAATTGACTTTATGTACCTAACTTGGGGTAAGAGAAGTGAAACACTAAGAATTTTGTTTGAGAACAGAAGTTTTAGAACTGAATAGGAAACATACATTGAGAACAGTGCAGTCATTAAAGGATGGGAAAAGATTCCAGTGGTACATCAGAACAGCTCTCCTCCTTTCCTGCAAAAGTTCAAATTTGTTGGATGCAAAACACTTGTATACAAGATTTGGGAGTTATGAGTTTTCCAGAGATTTATGGAGGTCTGTGAATCACACAGCAGTTATTACCAAACACACTACATCTGATCCAGGAGTACTTGACAACATGTTGCATATTTTAGAAGTACAAATTCAGTTTGCTAGATGTTTCAGCTATGATCTCCACAGCCTGTTACAGAAATACTTTTTCCCCCACAGATATAAACAGAGAATGTAAACTCTAACAGAAATATAATAAATTAGCTATCACAAAAGCCATTTCCTCCAGAGGAATTTCTTTTAAATGACAGCAATTTTTCCAACATTTTATCCTAATGTCCAGACACAGGTGGAGATATCAGTACAAGTCTTGTGCAAGATTTCACAGAGATATAACCTAATAGATTGTCTCAGATTTACAAGTAACTTTAAAAACTAGCATTTTTAATAGAGTTAGATTCAACAACTTGGGCGAGATGGGATCTTCAGTAGCCAACTGGACATCAGCCAAGGCACTGCAATGCTTAGAAAGTTGTTGCCTGACTTCAACTGGACACTTCAGAGAGTTCAAACCCACAGCCAGGAGAACAGTTTGGCAAGTCCATTCCTTTATACGTACAGGGAGTTGCCACCTGGAGTTAGTTGTGGGCATGTTCACATGCTGGACTTCACAGGATGTGTGATACAGACCTAGGAGTTCAGAAGAGATTCAGGGAGTGAAAAACATACATTGATTTCAGTGAAATTGGGACACCTATTAATCTCCTGGTTCAAGCTCATACAGTTCCCCAAGAACTGGGATAACAATTCCTCTGAAAGTACACATGAAAAGTTGATGTATTAGAGTCCAGAAAGAAAAACAGTTAAAACCATTATTTCACTCTTCAGAAGACCACCAGAGCCACTTCATATACAGTTACACTCTCTCATGCTTGATCTGTACCAGTATGCAAAAAATAATTTCAAGATTCAAAGACCTGGGAAGAGAGCAAGAATTAACAAACCAAAACAAAACCAAGCAAGCAAAAAAAAAAACCAAAAAAACCCAAAACCCACATACCGCCCCTCCCGCCAACAAAAACTCAAACAAACAAAATACCACAACAACACCAAAAAACACAAAAAACAACAACAACAAAAAAAAAAAAAAAAACCCAGACTCTTAAAGAGAGAGAATTTGCTTATTTCCTTGGTTTCTTGGGCTCAACCACAAAAGATCCAAATTCTACCCCTGGGCTCAGATCACCTGGGTCTGCTCTGAATTGTTCAGTGAGCACCAAGGTTTTGCTTACACAGAATGCAAACAATCCAAATGTTGCCCATAGTCAAAACTATTCATGCTACAAACTCGAATATTGAAATGTTTACAAAACAATTAGCAAACATATAAAGTATGTTCAATTTTTACCAACAGTTCAATCATCATACAAAATGTAATGCAGTGATTTATTTCTCTCTCTGAATTTCATCTCTTAAACAGAATAGGGTTTGTAGTCTAAACAAAGACAAAGCAAGCTATCCTTAATTCCAGTTGCAATAGATAAGGTTTCAGCACTATTGTTGAAAAGGAATTTGTAGAACATTGTCTCTCTAAGCTTTTCAATTCTTCACAGGTTTTGCAATTAAGGTTCCAAGAGCAATTATAGATTAATTAAAATGTAGGAAACAGATTTAGATGTAAAAAAGACTTAGACTGAACAGAAAAGGCCCAGTTTAGGACTTAGCTGGTAATGATTGTGATACCATCTCTACTTGACAGCAGGTTTTCTCCCAAGGATGTTGTACTTATTCAGCACACAGAATGCAAACAACTAACAGAGCAGCATTTAGGCTTTAGGGTCCTTGCTACTGTGACAAATGACTACAGGAAAGGAAAAAATAAAAAAAAAAAAATAATAAAAAGAGCACATTAAGGAAGTTAAAACCATCTCGTCCTCCTTGCTCCCAGGATTTTTCCCCTGTTTCTCTACAAGTTGCATAAAACTTTCATAGCATCCCAATAAAACTATCTACTCTTCTTGCAGGCGTCTGTCTTGAGAGGACTATGTAATCACTTCTGCAAATGTAATGCCAGCACATCAGCTGAAGTCTTTACAGAAAATACTCAGGCAGTGATTTGTGCATAATCAAGGACAAAAAATAGTCAAATTTTGCATGTGTAAGTGATAATATATTATATGAGAAATTCATGAGTATTTAGACAGAAGGCCATTATTTTTTCCATTCAGTGAAAGAAATATACATTATGAAAAGGGAAAAGCCATTATGCACAAAAGGTAAGATCATACTACAAGCATAAACGTTGTTGCACAAGATACTTCAGTCCAGTTCCAAGTGTTCACTCTAGGTCTGCAAGACTAAGTAAGACACAAGTCCAGTTAATAGTGTTATGCATTAACTGATCAATATTATTTCAGTACTTTTAAAGAACATTTCTGAACTTATAAAATCTGTATGTAGACAAATCTAAGCACAACACTGTAAAACTGCTTTATCTGCAAAATTTTCACAATTTTATTCTATACTTATCTTCACACTATCAAATGACAAGTGACATTTTCAGGACATGTTTAAGGGCTCGCTCTTCCAATTTTAAGACCACTCTTTGCTTCTTGGTAGTCTTAAGACGATATTTTTCCATTTATTTTCCAGAGTTATGATCTATATCCCAAATCTTGATTCAGGAAGTAAAGAAAAATAATTTCTGCTTACAGTAAATGGCATCACAAATTCATTAATTAGGTTTTTATTAGATCCATGCTGTACAAAACAGTAACTGCTCATGGTTACTGTAACTTCATCTAACAGCAAAAAGACAGAACGAAATATCTTTTTTCAGGAACAGGATGAGATCTCCTTTCCTTCCCTTTGTGAAACATATTTTATGCCATTTTTGACCCATCATCCGCTCCTACATGAAAGAAGCAGCCTGCAAATACTGCAATTTCAGTTTTTCCCAGAAGAGGGCTACTCCAGTTCTAACCCAGCAGACTTCAATGAGGTTACAGAAAAATCCTGCACATGCTGCCTAAACTTAACAAGGTCCACTCTGCATAAAATACTTGTCAGCTCTGCTGCCCACTTCAGCCTTCCTAATCAAATGACAGAAAAATTATCCCTGCATCTCTTAGCACCATATTTCAGTTACAGTTAAAAATGGCAGTTCAGCAACTTGCTTATTTAACTAAACACAATAAAAACCAGTATATATAAACTTCAAAAGCCTGAAGATACTAATTGTGTTCATCTGTAAATCAATGCCTTCTCAGTAGTCAATATTAATAGTTATGAAATATGGAGACTTTTCAAAATGTTGTTTACTCTCACATTTGAAGCCCTTATAGTCATCCACATTATTAGGTGCATTAGGTACATCTTGAGAAGCTTTTACTTGTTCAAAACCAGAAAGTAGTAAAAACATTTGCAACTGTTATGCCCTATGATGCAGTCTTCAACTGATGCAACATTTTAAGGTCTACAGTAATCTTTACCAAGTTTTGAGGCAGCTATAAATGGCCTGGTAAATTTGGTTTTGAAATCAATGAACTTTCAAAGAAATCTGTTTCCCATTTAGCTCTGCAACGAGACACAATATTTTCATTTGTAAACATGCTGTTTTATAATCAAACATTTTCTGCGTTTGACAGTTGCCTGAAATAAAATCTACTGAACTCTAACAACTTACTTTAAAAATAAAGCAGTACCTTTTCAACATAAATCTTTCAATACTTTCTGCACTGCTCCACAATCTAACATATATGGAAAGATTTTAAGGAAAATTTAATCGAGTGTCCAAATATAACTTTACTTTAAACATTAGGTCATCTAAACATCTGTCTCCAATATATCCCTAGGGATTTAAATCAAAAGTCTGCTAAACATGTACAATCATTTTGAAAATAAATAACAGAACAAATTTAGTCTTGATTATGATTATCATGCTTTTTAAAAGGAAACATTTATTCTAATAAGAAAAGTCTGAACTAATCTAAACTTTATGGACATTAACTTAGAAGAGTTTCATACTCTAAATAAGACATTTCTTTCCATTTATTCTAGTCTCTAATAACATTCATGGGTTTATATGTGCAGAAAGCCTATATGTTTTCTTCCTCCCTTTTAGAAATGCCTAATAAATAAGCCTAATTTCTCATCATATTAAAAAATAAAAGGAAAAAAATTTGCTAAAAGTCAACAGAAGAGATTTATTTGTTTTCTTTTCATCAGCTGGCCATCATCATATTTCACAATAAGGAAGAATATGCCAGTCATAGCATGTAGCATATTGATACTTATTTTCTTCACTGCTTAGAAAAAAACATAATAAAGACTGTTTTAAGCAAGGATGTCTCATTACCCACTCAGCATTACAGTTTTGTCTTGTAAAATTTTTACTAAGAGGTATAATAAATAAGTGGCAGCCATGTTCCCCCTGCTTGATGCAATAGCCCCAATCCCCTCCAGAATCCTAAGCCCATTTAGGAGAGGAGAATAAAGCATTTGTCTGCAAACACAGTACTTTCTTAAAAGTCACATTGCTTTGGCTCTGCAATAACCAGAGACTCAGAGATAAATGAAAAGCAAAACTGGGAAGATTCTCAAAGCTCTCCTATTTTTTCAGGAACCTTTTACTCTCAGAATATCGTCCATTCCTCTACTTAACTCCCCTTTTTGATGATGCACTGATCCCAGGATGAACTAGTATAGCAACCCAGAGACAGCAGAGGCTACCAAGAATATGATGTCAGAAGCACCTAAAATGGGCACCAAACACCATGATTTGAATGTTCAGCATGAACAAAACAAGCACTCTTGCTTTTCACACTATTATGCAATTCTGACAAAATTAAGGTGCATACACAAGATTGTGCTGCCACTGGTCAGCATCAATAGTAAGGTAATGTCTTGGAAGATACAGTAATTTCACGAATATAAGCCGCGCCTTTTTCATTGAAGACTCCAGCCTACCCGAGTGGTGCGGCTTATATTCAGGTGCGGCTTATAATCGTGAAATTACTGTAAACTTTTATAAAAACCTATAAGCACCCTGACACTTTGTTTTCTGCTTCTTGCCATGGGGCTCTGTTGTGCACATGTGTTCACCACCACATGCAAGGCAGCATTGCAAACCTGTCTGTAGAGAGCATGCAACCAACCTAAAACCCCCCAGTGTACAATCACAAATCTCAAGCATTCATAACTTCATGGCTCAGATCCAAAAATTCATCTAAAGATCAGGGGCACTATCTTTACTGTTTGGTTCCGAAAATATCTACAGTAATCATTTCAAGCTGTAATGTGAGAACACTGAGGATAAGATTTGGTTTTAAACTGAAATTATAGTCAAACTTTCAAATTTAAAAATTAATTGCATAGCTCCACAAGTTGGAAGAGTCATCAAATCACATAAATCCATAATGAAGAGTTAAATTTTGTTTCTGTGTCTCTAATTATGGCAGTTAGAATTTCTTTCTTTCACCATGCCTGTCATATTTTACCAAGTTCAGTATGCTATCTGGAGCCAGCCAAGAAAACAAAGTTGAATGATATTTGCTACATTTTCAAAATATATCCTAATTCTGAAAATCAACCATCTATCCAAATATTAAGAAACAAGTGTTAGCAATAGAAAAACAAGCAAACCTTAATCCTGATGCAAAGCCACTCAGAATTGGCTCTAAGAGGAGTTGAAATAAATAGTACCAAGAATTTTCTAAAACTGAAAGGGATACTAAGACTCTCATTTGCTTTTGGGAGTGTTGCTGTTTGGGGGCACCAGCCACACATCTGAATACTTCAGTATAACAAAAATAGTAAAACATCCAGGAAACCAGGATAACACACTGAACCGGGAAATGATTCATTGACTAAAGACTAAAAGATGACCCATAAACTGTGCTTCCTGACAAAATCTGATGGATTGAAAATGATCCAGAGGGAAAACAAAAGCAGCTGTTAACAGTGTAGTTTGGTGATTGAAAAGCAGATCTAAAGGCCAATTGCTCCTGCCTTTCCTTCCCCACCGTATGGGTGGGACTTCTCAACAACATTCAGACTCTTGCTGTTATTTTCTCATCAGAAAACCACCACGGTAGACAACTGAAACATTAATTACCTGTTTCGGATGTTGGAGCAATGATATGCAATTGTAATGATTCCCCAGGAGGAGACATGCTGCAGAAAAAATGGCAGGTACCTATCCTGCAACTACTCTACTTTCAACACACCCACAACAGTTGACCTGTAGTACAGATTGTCTGCAGAGAAAAGCCATCTTTAGATGGCTTATACTTAATACTTTCTTGCAAAAATAATAATCAGAGAGTGAAAGTTTCATATTACAAAAACCAATATTGATTTACTTTACCCAACAACAAGACCAGTGTTGTTTTCCACAGGCAGCAAATATCAATTCATCTCCTCCAAGGGGAAAAAATATAATTGTATGTTTTCAAGTCCAGCTAAAAAAGGGCCCATTTAAGGCCTTTATAATCAAGACTGAGATACTTGAAAATACTTAGAGGCATCCCTATTATCCATTCATTGCAATACTAATTTTCAAAGCTTCCAGGTTCTTGGAGTCACATGACTATCCAAAAAAAGGAGTTTTTTCCCCCTTATCTTTAGCCCTGTTAGCTCTTTTCATTCATACTAACCCTAACCATAATAATTAAAACAGTCTGAAAAGGTCAATATAATAATTTTCCAGAGAGAATTTCAATCTCGTGACAGACGAGTTCCTCCAGTCTTGGGAGTATGATTTTGAGTATCTCCCACCCTGCTAGCTTGAAATGGAAAAGCAGCAAGCATAAAGAAAGAATGTTCACGTGTATAAGGACATCCAAGATGATGTCACAGAAACTAAGCTGTGGTTAAAGGAAAAATTGTAATATCATCACTTAACAGGCAAAATGGTCAGATATTATGCACAGAAATAACCAAAATCAGTTTTAATTTTCTCTTCTGGAGCACTGCCACAGAAAACACATCTACTGCTATCAAAAGTCAGGCTTTGTTGCTATATGCTAGAATTTTATTCTTACTGCATAAGAAATTTTTGTTGCAACAGGGTAACGTGGATTTGAATATGCACATCAATCACTAAGCACAACTGATGAAACAATAAACAGTAATGAAAAATTTTTCTTTATGCCAATAGAATCTTGGTTCACAGAAGCTGTAACAGCTCCAGAATTGCCTCTGCAGACAAAGCATTTTTTGCCTATGAATTTTACAACAGGCATGTTCCAGTACTAATTATTTTGACTACCTACATGCTTTTACATGTATAACTATTCCACAATATTATTTAACTTTAAAATGCGACAATGAAATTTTATAGCTCATTTTGAAGTGTGTATGTTTAAGCTTTTATGCTTTGCTGTAGATCTCATGCCTGCAAATACTTGAAGGAAATTAACAGAGGCTTACAGCAGTGTGTATGTAACACAGCAATCTTTACTTTGGTTACAGATTGGCATTGAGAGCTTGATGACATTTCTGCAATACTGCAAAAAATCTATGCTAAAATTAAAATAACAGACTCAAATTTCTCACTGTGAAAAGCAGTATCTATTTGCATATTGATTATACTGGGACACTAATATATCCCGAGTTTTTTATTTATATGTGGAATCTTAGCATTACAACCATCCACTGACCTCTATCAGTGATACATCACCACTCACAATTCTGACAGTCAAATTCAGTGCCATTAGTTGTGCAGTACACATATGAAATCAGCATTCATTGATCATTATTTATTTGACATTCGTAAGATTTTATTTCACAAATTAGCAATCAAAATTACATATGCTTATCTTCTTACCAGCAACAGCTTCAACATACATTTTTATGTATGCCACACTTAGGAAGAGGCACATTAGCATCTTATTGCAGTATGGCACTGCCATCTCGTGGGCACTACAACGAATGTGTGCATATAAAACTTCAATATTTCCTCTTCTGGTGAGAAGTTGGTGGTTTTAACAAGTTCGGATTTTTGTGGAGAGTGGGAGATAAGGGGTGGGGTATTTGAGAAAAACCTTGTTACTCTAAAAACAATAGAAATTTGATAACATTTCTGAAAGCTTACATATACACAAAATCTGAAGGGTAAATGCCTTACTACATCCACAGAGGATTCTGTGCACAGAATGTTTTGTCCCCACTGGCAAATATGCCAGACTAAATAAAGCTCAGCCAACTACTCATTTTTCCCAATGTACTCTATTTGGAACAAAGACACACTTGGAATTATGAGGTTGTGGCAGGATTCTCAAACCAAGTGAGTAGCAAAGCAAGTCTGGAATTTAATCCCCAGGTTCAACAAGCAGTTTGGTATGAGCTGTATCTGAGTCCATAGACCAAAAAAATTTTCTTTTTTTCAGGGTCCCAGTTTCTACAGAAAGTACTAAGCATACTACAGGCATCATAATATGTTAGAAATTATTAAAATTCTTAGTTTGCTTCTGTCACTGTTACATAAACATGCCAATTTTACTTAATATCTTAATCCCCATATAAAAGCTATTGCACTAAAAAAAATAAAAAATCCCCAAACGTAGCTTGAAACACATTTAAGAGTTCCAAATAGCTGCTCAGGAGTTGCTAGTACATTGCAATGATTCGATCAAACAAGATCTTCCTGGACAGAGACAGAGTTGAGGTCAATGGTTCTGCATCCAGGTGGAAGTCAGTGATGTGTGCATCCCTCAGGGCTCTGTCTTGGGACCAGCACTCTTCAGTGGCTTCATCACTGACACACTGAGACCTCAGCACACATGCAGAAGACCTGAAGTTAATTTTCCTGCTGTTTTGAGTGCTTCCTGTACATCTATCATGCTTCCTCTCCCATCCACAGGGACCAAATAACCGAAGGTGTTTCACAGAGTGTGCTGGCTACATACCTTGTCATGATTTTTGTCTGCCTAACGCCTCTTGCAACAGGAAGACCAAACACTGATTTTAATATTGTATTTGCATTTGACAGTCTTCGTTTGACAAGTGGCTTTCCTGCTTATAGATCTGTTTCAAAGAAGTTGCTGCTATCCAGGTTAATCAACATTGTCTACTCCTGAAATAAAACACCTCTCAAGAGAAAAGGTTTGGACTTTCAAAGGAGCTTAAGAGAATTAGACTCCCAAATCCTATTAGGTTTCAATGCAGCTGGAAACCTAACACCTTAAAAAAATTTTAAAATATATTTTAAAAATTGAAGCTGAAAAGCACAGAGAGGAAGAAACCCTACTGTTAAATGAAAATATGAAGAATAGGGGAAAAAAAGAGATCAGCCTGAATTATCCCTATGAAGTTATTATTTTATTTTAAAGCTCATTTTGTTCTAACTTCTCCATATTCATTTTATAGTAATTAATTTTGCAGTTCACATTCATTTATTAAATGGAATTAGGCAAAGAGACACACTGAATTTTTCAGCAGAAAAGTACTTAAAGATTGGTTAAATATTACAGATCTGAAAAATATGACATCTTTGTATTTATCACGTACTAAATATATGAAATAAATTATTCAAAATGTTAACTTCAAAATTTAAAATGTTTATAGGTTATCTGTACATGTATGGAAGAAAGAGAGGTGATCATACAACTAAAAAAACTAATAATCACAAATTAAATTTTATTTATCTTACCTGTGGTTTTAGCTGATTGTTTCCATCTGCAGTCTTTTGTTATTAAAAAACACAAACACACCTGTATCAAGTAGAAGCATTCTAAAACATTCAGGGTAACTATATCCACTTGCCTTCACTGTGCCAAGGGTATCTCTGCAATTGTTTATGACATTTGCACTTCATTGTTCAAACTGACTCAACAGTCTGTTACAAGGATGTCTTTGCAAATTAATCCGGGTATCACGTAACTAACATACTTTGCACTATTCAGCTCCTCTGTATGAGGAAAGAAATATCCCTTTACTTTGTATACAACACTAATGTTTTAGTTTCTGCCTTTTCCATACAGGCAGGCAAAACAAGGATTTTTTGTGATCTTTGTGTTTTAGAGAAACAATTTTTCTTGTAATTTGAAGCTTGCATTGACTGAGCTTCTCAAATAACCTTTTGAAGAATTGCTATAAATCTAAGGAAATCAGAGGCTCCCAAGTTGTTCTTTTCACAGGGATCCTTACAGTCGAGTTGATTTTCTGTTTAATTTTTTGCTATAAATTCCACGCATGCCTTAGCTTACTAATTAACCACTAGAGAAAAGGAGTATGCCTGCAGTTCCCTGCAGAAGGGCCTGAACTCACTAAACGAAGTGTCCCAATTATGCTTCAGTCGAAATCCTTTTCCCCACTGTTGTCATACACCCAGGCAAGCAAACAAAACCAAGTATTTTGAATTATGCTATTAACTAACCTTCATTGAGGAATCTGAAAGATGGGAGAAAATGATGCCAGCAGAAGTAACATAAGCCGAAAGTAAGACACTGTTCATATTTAAAATTTCATTCACTCTCAGGAAGCCGAGCTTTCCATTTCACATTTCACAGATAACAAGCTGCATGAAAGCAGATGCACTCCTTGCCACAGACAAGGCATGCATGACATCTGTCATGCCTGACTTTTACAGTTCAACTACAGCAGAGAGCTGTTCAAGTTTAACTTAGCAATGCCTCTGACATCCAAAGGTATGCTTATATATTTTCTCTTAAAACATTGGGTACTTTCCTTTCTCTTTCTTGCATGTCAGTATCTTCCATTTTATCAGTCCTGCAGACTAGGGGTCATGCTTGATTTCTTTCCTTCTTTTTCTTCCCCTGTTTTTATTAAGTCCATGAACAAGTCCTGGCATCTTCCATGAATTGCCAAAAATCCCTTTCTTCCTGTTCTGCCAACTTAGGCTTATCTCTAATAATTTTCCACTCAACCTAGCAGAATTATTCTTATCAGATCCTTTTGCATCAGACATGGAAATACTAAATAACCTCTCATTTTACTTATGCAGGCAGTATTTCTAACCCTTCAATTACACCTACTGAGCTCCTCCATTCATTCCCAGCCATTTCAGTACTTTCCTACCATTGCTTTGATAGAATCCAACTCACAGTATCTTCCTTAGAAACCAGTTTAAATCAGAATAGTTTGTTTGTTTGGGTTTTTTTGGGGTGTTTTATTTGTTTTTCTGTTTGTTTATTTGTTGTGTTTGCTGTTTCTTTGGGGTTTGGGTGTTTTTTTAGTTTTGTTTGAGGCGGGAGTTGTGGGTTTGTTGTTTTGGTTTTTGTTTTGGGTTTTGTTGTTTTGTTTGTTTGGGATTTTTTTTGGTTGGTTGGTTTTGTTTCTTTCTGAATACCAGGCTGTGGTATAGACAGTGAATTCACCCTAAGATGTCTGTGGCATTCAGTTGAGGCCAGGAAACAGGACAAAACACCTGCAAGAGTCCTATGTCCTTCTGCAGAGACAGCCAAAAGCAGTACAGGGTGGTCAAAGCAATATTGGGAAACTAAGGTCAGGAAACAAACTCAATCCTTTTCTCCTTGCTTCCACCTTTTCCATGTTGGAGCTACCCTTGCCTAAGAAATTTAACCTTTAGACTGAAAACCTCAAAACTCCAACCTTTTGTCTTCTACTTTTTCTATAAATTAGCAGGAAAAAACACCACTGAGTTTTAAGCATCTGTCAAGCAACTTTTCACATTTCAGCCATTTCCCTCTCATGCACCTTAGAGCTCCCATTTGGAGTACACATTTAAAAATCCCCTGGTACAATTTTAGTGTTTTTCAGACTTTGACGGCAATCATTACTTCGTTATTTCAAAACCAATGAATAGAAATTTCTGCACAAATTTAAGGCTAGTGACACTGCTAAGGAACTTGCCTGCCTGACAGTAGATTAAGCAAAAGGTTGCAAGTATCTTTAACATTATGCCTCTGGACTAGATACGATAGGCCTTTCATATTATAGTTTGGTTTTTTTAAAGTATTGCATGCAGATCTACTGTCTCCTTGAATTTTTTTTTCACGCTAATACTGATGCCTACCAGATTACGAAATATTTTTCATTTATCTAAATGACAATTTTCTCTCTGTTGTGCTAGGCGATCTGTTCTTCAACAAAGAGAACCTGTAACGAATCACTAAGGCACAGGCCAACTGCTCAGGGCAGATAAATCTGTCATCTTGCAAAAGATGTCTTAGTATCCCTTCAAGTATGAAGGGTTTTCAACAGTGTAGGACAGATTAAACCTTTCCATTCTCTCCTATAGGAAGATGGGAGTGGTACCAAGCAGAAGTCAAAAAATCTTTAGAATTTTGAAGGCTGCAGAGAAGCTTCATCAACAGTCATACAATACACTGGAAGGGCTGGGACAGCAGGGACACTTCTGCTATGACATCTCTTGCTGCAAAGGAGAAGGCTGAAAACAAAGGGCATACAGTCACTAGCATGAAAAGAAAGTGCTCAAATGTGTTTTGGTGGCAGGAATGCATAGAAGAGGATTTAGAGCTACCAGGGGAATTACAGGGAATAGACGATCAGCTCACGTGTAGTGTCACGGCCACACAAGTCTGAATCACAGGAGAATTTTTCTTGTGCACATTACACTGAAGCATTACATAAATAAGACACAGCAACACTACCATGTAGCTCTTCTCTTTCATGTAAAACATAAAATGACACACGGCATTTAGACCTCAGAAGAGACACTAAGGAACACTTAAAAATACCCTACATGGTTGAAATATTAACAGGATTTACATATACAGACTGAAAGAGCAGGATACTGTGTTAAAAGCCTCTACACTGCAGGCTGATTCAAGTATTTCAAGTTTCACCGGTATTTAGGTAGGAAAACTGAAGAGATTGACCACCAACGTTTCCATTGCTAAACAGAGGTGTACGATTTTGGCATTCGTAGTTTGCAATACAAATAGACTACACATGACCTAATAACGTCGACATTCCTGAAAGTATTTTTAAAACCCCACAGAAACGCATTTCCGCTGAAGCCCTGCATTGGTTTCTCTGTAACTGTCCTGTCACTGTCCTGTACGAGGCGGCGGGGGCGGGTCCCCGGCGTGCACTCGCTGCCCCGAGCGGGGCTCCAGCCCTCGGGGCCGGCTGTGCGCAGAGCCGCGCCCGGGGACACGGCGGCTGCCGCCGTTGAAGGGGCCCGCCCGCCGCTCTTATCGCCCGAGGGAGGATGCAGGGCGTGCGTGGCGCAGATAGAGCGCGGAGCCACCGAGCGCCCCTTCTCCCCTGCCCCACCGGCGGACCGAGCACCGCGCACGAGTTGCCCCGGGACCCCCGGGCTTGGGTCGCCGCCCGGCGGGGGAGGAGCCGCGGCTGAGCCGATTCGCTGCCCCGGCAGCGCGGAGAGGGGGAGGCGGCGCGGCCGCCGGCGCTTCAAGTTGGCGGAGAGCCGGCGGGGGACGGGCAGAGCCTTCCCGCCCCCGAGGAATGCGCCCACTCACCCGCCGAGCCCCCGGCGACGACTTGGTGAGACGCCTCCTGCAGAAAACCCCGCGGATGCCGAGCCATCCTTGCCCGCGCCGCGGCGGCGACGAGAGGCGGCTGGCGCCTGGAGAGAGAGCGGCTGCCGAGCCGGGGCCGAGTCCGCGCCGGGCGGGCGGGGAGAGCGGGGGGCCGCGGTTATCTGCGGGCGGCAGGGGCGGCCGCGAACGCCGGGGGCGGTGGCGCCGGGCTGCGCGGCCCCGCGGCGGCCCTTGGCAGCCGGCCCCGGGCACAGGGCGGCCCGGGCAGCGCACGGGCTCGCCGCTGCTGGCGTCGCTCCCAGCCGGGAAAGCGGCAGCGTCTCTCAGGGCAGAGCCGGAGCGGCCGGCGCTGCGATCGCCCAGGCTGCGGCGGGGAGCGAGGCTGTGGCACTGGCAGCGAGTCGCCTGGGGACGGCAGCCGGTGTCCTGCTCGGGCCCTGCGCTGCCATGCATTCCTGCCTTAGGGATGGTGCCGTGCAGCGCACATCCTGCTCCCGCACCCCTTCTAACACCCGCACATCTTCTGCTGCTCAGCTTCTAGGACCGCTCTGTGGTGCCGCTGGGCTCACCGGCTGTCCTTAGCAACACTACTGTCCTTAGGAAGACTACTGCCTTTAGTCTGAAGGTTGGCTCCAGCTCTTGGATGTTCAAAGGACACGGGTATTTTGTCACTTGGAGAGTGACTATTTCGTGTTACACGGACCTGTTGGCCCATCTTAGTAAACAGAACGGTGACAGCGCACGGGCTGGAAGTGGTGGGGCGTAGCTCCATTGCCGACAGCCCCCAGCGCTGCTTTCGGCAAGGCCAATCTGCTTTTCCAGAAGATGCTCGAGTACTACCGGGCATGAGCTCATCCCAGAGGCAGCACCATTGAAGGGAAAGACAGTTCACAGGGATATTCTGATGTATCAGTTTGCAGAGTGTCTGCTAGTTTAGCCACAAATGTTGCCAACTGACTAAAGGTTACAAGCTTGAAAAGCAATGTAGCCATTTGTAAAGTAGAGGAAAAATCAGGCGAAAAAAACAACGGGTTTGTTGTAACTGAAGAGGTTAGGAACATAAGAAGTATGCAAAGAAGTATTAATAAAGTGTTAAAAGACCAAGACCCTAATTGCAAGAAGAAATAATAGTCAAGTATAGCATTCAGTTATATAATTTGAATGCATCAGTAAGTAAAAAATAACATGAATTTTTGATCTATGTAGGAGCTGAGTGCAGATTGTTGTGGGCATACAGAATAAGTCCCTTAAATTAATAAACCTTGAATATGCTGACCTTTAAGTAATTAAAATCTCAACTTCAATGTTTCATTAGCATTTGCCTTAGTTCCCTTGGTTTGGCTCCTTGAGACTGCTGCTCAATAAGTACTCCTGGATGATCAAGTCTCCAGTGTTCGCTATCATCAAAAAGCAGATGCTGAAGCATCACCACTTTTTTGTTCCAGAGATGTACGTCTCCTTGGGCAATGTTCCCTTGGGTATAAATAGCTAGTCTAGTATTAAGGTGGACTTTGCTACAGTATTTCGACAGCAAAGGGAATTTGGAGCTGATCAGAGGGTGCAGAAACTGGTCAGATAGATTTATTTTCTGCTGAAGGTGTCCCTCCATCAAAGATGAGGGTTACATGCAGAAACTCAAAAATACTGGTCAGAGTGCGCCTAAGTTATATAGATGTTCACACAGCAGCATAACACCTGCTCCTTAAAAAACACCCTAACAACCTCTGCTGTTGTTAGGAACAATTAAAGTTGTTTCACAGTATTCAAACTCCAAATCTATGCCCCCTAATTCAATTACCCAACTGGAAATCTGTTTTACATATGGCACATCTCCCTTATTTTCCACCCACCCCTCCCTCCTCCCCCACAAAGGGCAACCCTCCTAAAGCATTTCTAGGCTTAATCCTATTTCCATATAGCCTCTTCCCAAACCAGTACATGAGTGCCACTCCATTCTTTTCCTCGATATCCCTGGCAGGTTCTGTCTCCATTTGTGGTTACTGGGCAGCACCTCCGGCGCTAACACTCCGAGAAGAGCTCCACAGCTGGCTGTGCGGGGGCAGGACGGGCAGCAGACATCCCCCAAAGCAGCGCCCGGCCCCGCCGCTCCCAGCCCGGTCCCGGTCCCGGCCCCGCCGCCTGGCCCCGCCCCCGGGCCGCGGCCCCGCCACTGCGCGCTCCCGAGGGCGGCGGGCGCGCGCGCCCCTCCCCCGTCCGCCCGCGGCTTTGTTGCGGAGGCGGCGGCGGGGCCGGAGCGCGCAGGTAACGGGGCGGCGGGGCCGGGTCGGGGCCGCCCCGCGGCGCTCGGGTTGGAGCTCGCCCCGTCCCCCGCGGCGGGGCTGGGCGGCCGCGCGTCCCGCCAGGGCCGCGCTGGGTCGGGCCGCTCTGCCCTCAGCGCCTCCCCGCGGGCAAGCGGCCCTGCCCGGCCTCCTCCGCCGGGCCCTTGCGCCGCCGGCCGGCTGCGTGTGCCGCGGCAGCCCCTTGGCCCGGGGAATGTGACCTCCCGGCTGAGGGGAAGCGAGTTTCCCGTGCGGGGATGCGCCATGTGGAACGGCAAGGGAAGGGATGGGATGGACGGGAATGGGGCAGCGCTGGCGTGAGAGCCGGGACAGCCCGAGATGAAACCTGCCCCGAGCAAATTCAGGAGGTCCGTGCTGGTTCTTCGGTGTCAGATGAAAGCAGACTGTGCAACATACTCAGCATTGTAGTAACGTATCGAAAAAGAAGGAACAGAACCAAAAGAACTTGGCAAAATAAAGTTTGTGCTTTTTTAAAATTACTTACTCTGTTTAGGAAATCCCAATGAGCTGTGTACCTCTGCTCCTGCTGTAATTCCTGCTGTTCAGACTTCTTGATGGCGATGTGAGGGTATATTTCTTTTGAGGAAAAAGGCTGTGGTTTCTCAGTATGAACTGTTGGGGGTAAAACATTCAGTAAATGTACCCAAAGGACTATTTTACCTGAGACAACACACCCTCCAGTGTTTGCCGTGGAAAAACTACAGCTGGGTCTAGGTACAGCTTCAGGAGTTTGTATGTTCATCCCGAGTTTGGGAATTCAGAGCACCCTGCGGCACCGTAGTGGCCCTTGAATATTCCAGCAAGTTCTAACTACAGTTAGACCAGTCTTAAATTGCAGTGCTATAGCTGTGGAAGAAAAATCGGTTAACCACAGCAATGTGCTTTCTGGCTCAGAACATCTCAGAGCTGCAAATTTTGGAGGTTCTAGGATCTGCGGGTTTTAGGGAAGTGCAACAGTGCTTGCCTTGTTCTTGTACCCGTCCTTGAGCATCCATACTTGACCAGTTCTTCTCTGGGAATGTACAGTCTGGTTTAACTTGAAATCACTTGTTTTATGTTATTTGTTTATTTGGCTGTGTTATGGCACTAATATATAAATCTTGTGAGATTTAACAAGAGTTTAAACTGCCATGCCAGTTAATGCTTCTTGTGTGGTAGTTCTGTTTTGTTTTATTTTGCTGTTTGAACGTTGTTCACTACAAGGTTCTTCATCTGTGTGAGACAGAGCTATGTAAACCAGTGAAGTGCCATCAATAGGTGCCATTGCTGGCTATGAGCTCTTCTGCTCTGTCACTGGTAAAAGGATGAGCACTGATTTCAGGATCTTGAAAGTGACAAACTGGTCTTGCCTGTCCAGCTAAGAAGAAATTACTGCAGCTCTGGTTGCAGTATGAAAAGTGAAGAGAGGGACTGGGAGGTGAAATTATGTATAGGATTTAAGAAGGTAGGAATAGTCGCTGTTGCTAGTTTTTGTAGGTATTACAGGTTTTCTTGCAATGATACTGCAAGTTCCTTAGAGGATGATTCCCATTACAATTTGTAATGGGGACTCTACTGCCTAATAGTAGTGGCTAACAAACTAAATTTTAACAATCTCTTCCCCAGTTTTCACATGATAAGTAATTAGATTTCTTGCCTTTTCATTTGTTTGCTTACTTTGTTTCTGGATGTACTTAATTTCTCTTTTAGTTATTAGTTTGCCTGTTTTGGAAATGTTACTTTCTTCACATTCTGTTAATCTATCTCCCTGTTTGTTAGAAGTCATTCTAGATGCTGCTGAATTAGAAATACATGATAATGGTGTTAAACTCTTTCCCTGAGCAGTGAGAAGCAAAACAAGGTTTAGTTTCCACCTTAGTATTTCTCTTGCAGCAAGACAAATCCAACACATTGTATTACTGGTAGAAATAGTATGGTGCTGGTGGCACATGACCCACATGTAGCTTTTGCAGTTCGTGGGGGTTTCAGTTTCTGAGACTGCCTAGGTTAGTAAAAAAAGTAAGGGAGTTTTTGGATCTTGCTAGAAGGCATTAGGGAAGAAGAGAAAATACATGTTTGATAGTTCTCTTTGGAAAGAATCAACAAATTATTCATTAGAACTTGAGAGATATTCTAATGGTTCTTTATGCTACCTACTTTTTAGTCTGCCAAAAGTAGGGCAGAACAGATGCTGTGTGTTGATGGCAGTGAAATGCCATAGTGCAATGATTTTAACCTATGAATTGGTGATCTGACTTGATGCTCACTTTAGTGCAGGTCACCCAAATCAATGTAGAGGTTTCTTCTGACTCTTACGTCTGTTATCCTATGTGGGAGATTGATGTTTTGAAATTTACTTTTGAAACAGCCAACCAACCTTTCTGGGCTGCCCACTGTTGACAGATTTAACTACAAGTTAATGTCGCAACTGACAGATATTCCTGTAAGTATGACTGCTGCCTTTTTCCTTTGAAAGGAAAATGGTTTTGAACAAGTAAGAAAAACAGTATTGAACCTTTATTTGCAGAACAGATGCAGCTATGGAAAGAACCGGTGTAAATGCTCAGTTGTTAAGATGATTCTCTGCTGCTTTCAGCCACCAGTATTTTAAGTGACAGGATGCTTGGCATGCTTCCTGCTAGTCTTGTGAGGAAGCAGCTTGCTTGCTTCATAGCAGGCTTCTGTTTTCCATGATGATTCTTGATGTGGACCTTTGTCCTTTAGGAAAATGTTAAAATGCAAACTGACACTTTCTGTGGAATAATGGCCTTTGGTAAAGTAAAGAATATTATATAGTAGAATTTTGAAAATAGCTTATATGTGTATTGGCTTTATGTGGCAAGGTTCTTTAGCAGGGGAGCTACAGAGGGTTGTCTGTGAAAAGCTGCTAGAAGCTTCTCTCATGTCTGATAGAGCCAATGCCAGCCAGCTTCAAGATGGGTCCACTGCTGGCCAAGGCTGGCCCTGTCAGCAACAGTGGCAGCACCTCTGGGATAATGGAGTTAAGAAAGGGAGGAGGACTGGGAATGCTCACTTGCAGCTGGAGAGAGGGTTTAGAATGCATGAGAGAAAAATCTCTGCAGACACCAAGATCGGTGACAAAGGAGAGGGAGCAGATGCCACAGCCATGGAAGAGATTCCCCCTGCAGCCTGTTGTGCAGACCAAGGTGAGGCAGCTGTGCCCCTGCAGCCCATGGACATCCATGGTGGCACAGAGATCCACCTGCAGCCCACAAAGGAGCCCATATTGGTGACCCTATGGGCAACCTGTGCTGCACCAGGCTTCTGGCAGGCGGGGAACCCAAGTTGGAGGAGCTTGTTCATGCAAGATTGAACCAGATTGAAAGATTGAGAGGGCTCAAGCTGGAGCAGTTTGTGAATAGTTGGTCCATGGGAAGCAATCATGTTGAAGTTTATGGAGGATTTTCTCCTGTGGGAGGGACCCCACAATGAAGCAGGGGAAGAGTGTGAGGAGTTCTCCCCCCATGGAGGAAGGAGCAGCACAGACAATGAGCGATGAAGTGACTGTAAGCCCTGTTGCTATCCCTCTGCTCTGCGGTGGGGAGGAGGTTGAGAAAACTGGGAGTAAAGTTAAGCCCAAGAAGTGGGAGGAAGGTGTTTTAAAGTTTAGTATTTCCCTGAGTCAAGTCTGTTTTGCCCATGATGGTAATTGGTGGTGAGGCTTTTGTTATATTTTTCTTTTCCCTGTACAGCTGAGGAGGGAGTGATAGAGCAGCTTTGGTGAGCACCTGAATTCCAGTCAGAGTCAGCGCACCATGACATGAGATACTGCTCAGACTGATCTTTGGTTTCCGTACTATTAATGAATCAAATTGTATTTTTTGAAATGTTCGCATTGAAATTATAGTTCTCTAAAATAAATTAAATTTCTTTAAACTTTTTGTATGATGTGTGAAACAGGCTTGAAGTACACGTAACAGACATGATCATGTAAATTGAATGCCAGTGGATTCCTGTCATAATGCTTAAGGGGTATGTGTTGCTTAAGGGGTTACTCTATGTTATTGAACATCTAAACATGGAAACAGCTTATTGTATTTACTGTGCCCCGTTACACTTGGCTGAGTCTTGCCAAAGGCATTGTAGTATTTATTTCCTGCTTTTCAGAGGAATTAAAGCTCAGTGGTTCAGTTAATTATTCTGAAAGCATTCTTTATTTTGAAGCTTAGAGTTGTAGTACCTGGGGCCTATGATCAACTTCATTTTGGCCACCAGAGTGTGCGTACAGCTTATTTTCTTCTCTTTTTTGTTTGTTAATTTTTGTTTTGTTTGCCTGTGTGTCTGTCTAGTAGGCATGTGGAAGGAGTTTTTTGGATCAGGTGTCTGATGGAAGACTGTTTGTATTGTGTGTTGTGGGTGTTCTACATTAGCATCAGATCACTTGCAGGAAACCAAACTCCTGTGGGTTCTGGAGTAGGGAAAGGGTTGAAGAGCTGAGTAGAATCCAGTAGTGACTTACAGGCTGGTTGCCAACAGTCGCTGAAATATATTCTGGAAATTCACATTGAAAAAAGGTATATAATCCTGACTTCATGTGTAGTTAAAATTTATCATAGATATGTTTCTTTTATTTTTTGCAGGGACTGAAATACATGAGACTGCTTCATAGTATCTGTTATGTAATAGGAAAAAAAATCAAGACAGTGGCAGTGGTATAATTTTGTTCAGTATCTCTTTCTAGAGTAGCAAACCCAGGAACAGATCCAACTTCCCTTTAAGTGAATGGCAAAACTCCCATTGGTCACAAATCATGGGATTACACTGTGGGTTTGGAAGAAATAATTGGTAATGAGTTCAGCTCCTGGAGGGCATTAATTTTTGCACCATGAAATCCATAATAAATTGAGTTAAGGAGATCCACATAACATGCTGGTAGACAAATGTTATCCTTTCTGTCCTTTTATGTAAATCTGTTGAAGACAGAATTTGATCTTTAAGTTATACGTTCATTTAAATAGTAATATTCTGACTAGCTATGCACTAATTTAAATGTTAAGTGTGAGATAAATTAGAAAAATCTAATCTGGTGCAGTAATGTAGTATTTGGACAAAGAAGGATTAATATGCGTTGTTGTTGATTAGGTCTTTTTAAGGAGAGGATGGCTGTTACCATCAGGATTTGTTGAATGAGAGCAGGGTTGTATCTGAATCAAAACTGTTCTGAAAATGCTGTATGATGCTCCACTGTGACAGAATTTAACATGGGATCAAAAACTGCTGTACATAAAGCAAACAGACTGCATTTGAAATTTTTGGTAGTAATTTATTTAAGCCAATTTACAAGTTCACTTGTACTTTAGCTTTTAAATAAAAATGTCCAATTGTAAAGGGAATATTTAGTGCTGAAGAATTGCTTCATGGGTGGGCACGTGTATGAATTGCCCTTGGTGGGACTAGAACTTGAGAATGCTCTTAGTTGCCAATTTGACAAAAGAATGATCCTAAGTTAAATTGGCTTGGTGAAAAGGATTTAGGGCTTTCTGAGGCATGGCAGTATGGAAATTAAAAGTATTAAAATATTTATTTTTTGTAGAATGTTCACACAAATTAAAATACAAATTTTTGTTGTTTCAGTTTTTAGTGCATAAAGTTAAATATGTTTAGAACTTTGTAATGCATTTTTTTTAAGATGTTCTTCACTTGTTTCCTTTGGGATTAATCAACTTGCACTATTTCCAAATGAATGTATTTGACCCCCTCTCCTTGTTAATTCTGATATTTCAACAGATGAGAAAGTGAAACCATTCTTCTTGCTTGCCTATTGTATTTGATAGGAAAGAAAATATCAGTTTGTATTATGTTTACTATGTTTCTGTTGGTTTTTTCCAATGTATTACAGATTTAACTTAATTTTAAGAATTGACTGCCAAAAAGTTAAACCTAATTACCAAGAAAAATAGTATCTAAGCTTGCAGCTGAGTGCAGTTAAGAGGTCTGGGAACACTGACTGAGAATACTTAGAAAAGCTAAGACATTCCATTCAAGGCTGTTGAAAGAACTTATGCAAAAATTAGTGTATTCATTTTTTAAGCATTAATTTATCTCAATAATGGTATGATACATAGTTATGTACTTCTTTTTGAAAGTTAGTACTGTTTGAGAGAGATTATATGGATAAATGTGAAGATGCATATCTAATGTAGTGTTGTGTCAGATATTATAATTTATGCTTGTTGTAGTTGCCTAAATGATCCCATTCTATAATACCATTAGTGGTGTTGATATAATAAAATTATTATTATCCATATAATAGTTTAATAAAGTTAATAGTACTATTTTTAGAAACTCACAACTTACTTTTCCTTAAATAGTGTTCTTAACTTAAAATTTCTGTGATCTGCAGTTGGACTTACTTCACATTCAAGTAAATAAAATTTCAGGTTCTATAGGAATTTTAGGCATTAAGTGATTAGAGGATGGGAATGTGTTAAATTGGCTATGTAAATTTTTAGATAGAAGCATGAGAAACAAAGCAGTATTTTCACCATGTATTTTTGTAGTGTGATTCTTGTGTGTGTGCAGACACAGGCAGTTTTTCCATTTGCTGTTATGGCAGAGTATTAGGATGTGGTTTTCCTTGTCTGAGATATGACATAAGTGCTGGATGATCAGTTTGCTGCTTGGTACCTTCCTTGTAATGAGAAAATTGGTACTGTGAAACACCCACCACAATTTTAAGATTTATTCCCATTTTTGTAGCTCTTCTTGTGGAGCTACAGAAATGTGTTCTTATTTTTAATTTCTTTTTTCACTAATACTACTAGATGAGTGATACAGGAACTATGATAGAAATTCAATTGGTTAAGTATAATCAAAGCAAGCCAATCAAATACTGGGATACCAATTTAAAACTGTTTTCAAAGGCGCTAGTTGACTTTTTTTTTCTTTTTGCCTCTGCTAGTTGTCATGATACCAAATTAAAAATTAGTCTTGAAGTAGTTTAATATCTCCATTCCCATGATCTGTATCTGAAGAAAAACAAACAGTATTTAATGCGTCTATGTTCTTGGATCTGTTGGTAATGGTATTTATTTTAATTCAACCACAGGAATCTTGAAGTTTAACTTTTCCCTTTGCGCCTGACTGTGTGATGAAATAGGATGTAGTTCCACACCTATATCCTTCTCAAGTGTAGAGTGCATTGATGTCATTGTTCCTTAAAGAGACATCAGCAAACCCATAGTTTTGCTTAGTTTTATTTTAAAGTGCATTTTGATTGAAATGTAAATTTAACAAGTGGAAAAGACACTTTCAAGCTTTAAAATTTGCTTGTCCTTTAAGTTAAAATTAAAAAAAAAAAAAAAAAAAAAAAAGTAAAAGAAAAGACAGTATTGAGTTCTCATTTTTTGATGCTGTGTAAAGTTGATTGTAGGAGATTTTCTTTTCCATAGGTCTCTTCAGCTGTCATTTATGGGGAGCAAGCTGCATTCGGAAAACTGAGCCACAGGAGGAGCTGTATGAATTCCCTGATGCCCTTGTTCACCAGTTCTCCTTGCCTCATAGGATAATACACAGAGGTTTTAATGCTCTGTGCTCCATTCCTGCCTTCTTGCTGTGACTATCTGTTGGTTGTTTTCAGGTGTTCCTGACTTTCAGTCACATCTTTTCCTGTATTTAGGTACTTTGTGAGGGATGTGGGTATTTCCAGGATTCTCTTAACCTGTCCAGAGCCCTGCTCAGCTGCCTTCAACATAGCGTTGAGTGTGGGGCAGGGTGTTTAAAGAAAAGATATGGAGTGGAGTGGTGGAACTCACTGTCCATTTCCTGCCTTGGAGAACAGAATTGGGCTGACTGCTCAGCCAGCTGTTGGCCCCTGGCAAGCTCAGGCACCTGCTGAAGTGCTGCACAGAAGGTGCTTCTCCTTTCTGTTTAGTCTGCTCTTCTGCAGCTAGATCTCTCCAACCTTGGCTGATGGGCACAGAGGGCCCTGGGGAGGGAAAGATACTGCTCTTTTTCACTCCCACACATGAACTGAAGGAACAGTGGGGTTATTAAGGCAAGGTTTAAATGGCTCAATTTGAGAAATGCTGCATGTGACAGCAGTAGTCAAATTAATCTTTGAAGTTAGACATAATATAGCTGCAGCTCCCACTGTGCAGAAATACCCTTGAATACAGACAGCCATCACCTTCTGAAACGTTGCTTTTGCATGTTTGAGGAGTCTCCTTTTTCAATGAAAATTCCACCTCTAATGCCTTAAATTGTGATGTAGTTTTCAGTAGTTTTTGAGAGTTACCTGTGTTTGCTTATTTGCTTGCATTAAGAAGGAACAATAAAGCTTCACATCTGGATTGGGAGTGTGTAGTCATATGCTGCATCTTGTAGACAAATGGTCCTTCTTTATAACAGGTTTTGTGACATATTTTACAAATATTAAAGGATAACATAAGATTTCATTCATGTACAACCTGGTAGTTTCAACCTAGCACGTGTGTAATGCTCTTTGATTTTTTTCCCTCTGAAACAGTAGTGTTTTCTGAATAGTCTCATTCATTATGCCATCTGAATATCTCATTAGCAGAGACGTGAAGTAGCTGTTGAGATGCTGATGTATGTTTTCCCCCACCAGCTCTTCCCATGGGTGTGTAGGATCTCACGCCGGTAGATGGAGCCCTGTGCCAGCAGCCAGCTGTGAGCGGGCTCGTGGGCGAACCTGCAGCCTCCCTAACCTGAGCAGCTTCTTGAGCATGTCTCTGTGATATGTTTTATTCATATAAAGCAAGATGGGTTTAAAATTCAATGTCTGCCATTAGCTGTGCAAGTCAAAGCAGTCACTGTGTCCTGAGATGCTTAGGGACAGCTTTGTGGTGTTCATGACAGGCAGGTGATCGGGTGAAATACCCTGATCTGTTCCAGAGTGCTGCAAGGACGACTGCCCATGTGGCTTGCCATGGTTTTTCTTAACTTCTGAGCCAACTGAAAGTCCTTAGGCAAATATTGGTTTAAAACATCAAAAACAGGGTCTTTGGGAAGCGCTTAAGAAACTTATAAAGCAGATTAAACTACAAGTTTTGGGATTTAGCTTTGTAGTCTTGTTTCTCATATATACTAACTGCTGATTTTTTTTAAACTATATTTCTGAGTATAGAAGATTGTTGAGTAGAGCAGTTCAGAAATTCAAAATCAGCAGCAGCTAATCTTGCGTATTGCCTGTTTTTCATGCTGTGTGTCCACACCCGCAGCCCAGAGATGTGTTACGTGGCTCAACTGAATGACACAGTGAAATGGGTTTGTTGATATTTGTGTCGGCTGCTTGTAGAACCGTGAAAAAATGTCCAAGATTTTTGCAACTTTCTTTGGAAATCAGTTTACCTGGTGCAGTTTTTGTATAGCCAAGTTACTCTAGTGTGAGAGCAGTTCTCAAACAGCAAGATGCTAATTTTATTTGAACATTTGAAATGCAGTTCTTAAATTTAAAGGAAGAAAGGAGGAAAATATTTGAGAGATAATAGGTAGTAAGGTTTTGTTCTTGTTGTGGGGATTTTTAGTGGATTTGTTCCAATAAACCTATGCTTGAAATATCTGAGAGATTACTAGTATTCTGTGATTGTAACAGGTATGCCGTTTCTGTAACATATGCCCTGCATTTTTTATTTGAAATTCCAAGTGTCTTAATGTTTACATTGCAAAACAATGGGAAGGGTGTGGGTCCTTGGTGTTTTTTCTCTGACTAATATTTCTGCACAGTAACGCTCCTGTACTGTACCTTATATCTCAAAAGAAAAATTAAGTCATTCTCAAAGCCTGAAGGTTTGTCTGATGACTATATGAATACTGGGCTAAGTTGTAGTCTGAAATAATCTTTGGAAATGTGTTTCTACCTGCTGTTCATTATGTGTGTTAAACTGGCATTCAGATGTTAAGGAATGGACTTAGAAGTGAGATTGTGAAAGCATGTTTCAAAGATAAATTATTCAATCAGAATTCTGCTGGAATTGTATCAATGTGTTTGCTTTACTTATTTTAATGGTTAGGAGTCACTTTTGCTTATGGTTTGCCAAAGTGAAATTACGTATTTTCCTTCACATGGCACATAGTGGATGGGGCTTTGAGCAGCCTGATCTAATGGAAGGTTTCCCTGGCCATGGTAGGGGGTTGGAAGAAGTGATCTTCAAGATTCCTTCCAACCCAAAGTGCACCATGCTTCATGGTAGCAAGCTATTACAGAACTCCAGTCATTCAAATCCAGTTATTTGCTGCAGTTTAGAGAGGAAGCTCTAGACAGTATTCCAATTTGTTATTGTTTCAGTGCATTTTTAAAAAACAGACACAAATCACAGCTATAAGCATCCTTGTGCTTTGAAGGGAAAAAATAAACAGTCATGTGTGGGGTTGACCCCAGCCAGAAGCTAAAGAACTGCACAGCTTCTCGCTTGCTGCTCCCCTCCCAACAGGCTGAGGAGGAAAATAAGGAGAATGGAAGAAAACACATGGTACAAGACAACAAAAGTTTAATAAACAAAGGAAAAGGAAGGAAGAGCAAACCAACCAAACAAAACTAAAACCAACAAAAATTTATGCAAACAGAGTCACTTGCCGCCTTTCACCTGCAGCGCACCATGGTCCAGCCATCTCAGAGAACAGCTGCTTTGCAATAAAAACTCATGACCCCTTCTTTGCTTTGCTCAGTTTCCATTGCCAAGCATGACATTGCATCCTTTTGGCTAGTTTAAGTCAGCTCTGTCCCCTCACAACTTCTTGCCCCTGCTCAAGCTACTCTCTGGAGGGACAGAGTTGGTGGGAAACAAAAGCCTTGATGCTGTGGAAGTTGTATACTCAATATTCAGAATACTGGTGTGGTATCAGCACTGGTTTGACCCCAAAACACCAGAGTACCATGTGCGCAGTTACGAAAGAAGTTAACAATATCCAAACCAGAGTCAATACAAGTAGTAACATATCTTTTCAATAGTAAAAATACTCTGTTTTAGAATGTGTTATGAAAAGCATTTTGTGAATTTGTAGTGGCATTAAGGATAGGTAGATTGATATACAGCTTAAATTTGTGAAGGAGGAATTTCTAAATTTTTGTAAATGCAATTTACTTAAGCAAGTCACAATTTTTAAAATTCTAATAATAATAATTTAGAAGAAATTTTACCTCTAAGTAATAGGGACTTCTCACATATGAATAAAGTTGCAGCATATATATTTGGCATTAGTGGTGTCTTAAGCCACCATTGTTTTGTTCAAGAATGATCATGCCCTTTTGTTTGGGCTATTGTGTTTTTGTATTCTTTGACTTTTGATTTAGTTAGTACCAGAGGCAGGGATACTAGCACAAATAGGAAGCAGTAGCAGAATATAAGTATTTGACCTAAGTGTTTATGAAAATAAGCTTTCCTTGCCTTTCAAGAGCATGGTTACAAAGCTTAGCTGATGTTCTTGTTAGAGGGATGTTTTCTTTGGAGAGGAGGGAGATTTTTTTTCAGATGAAGTCTGACAGTAAAGCTTACAGTGAAATGCAGGTTAGAGCTGAAAAGACAAAATGTTCAGAAAATTACATTCCAATGAATGTTTGCCCTTAAAAGTAAGAGAAGAGCTTAATAATCTTGTATGATGCATGAAATGAGTGGTAAAGTCAACAGAGTGGATATATTGGTCATTGAAAGGTGAGGGAAATAAGACAAGCCTTCATTAAACTTGGCCTTTAAATGTTTTTAAAAAGCAAAATACAGAAACATCAAGTCTTGCACCTGCCAGTGTATGGAGAACATCATGAAAAGATGACTGATAACCAATGTTTTTCTGTGCTTGATGCATCAGTTGAATTTGGCAGTTGCTCTGAAGAAAGTGGAGACCACCTCTGTGTGTTCAGCATTCCTTATGTATAGCAGCACCTGAGTCCTTTGAGAGATTTTGTATAGTGCCTGAAGCGTTCAGCAGGGAAGTACAGCACATGTTGAATAGCAGAGGTTGTAGTGAGGACTGATGCTGTGACCCAGGGAAGATGATAGAAATGTAAAGCTAGCAATTGTGAAAAGCTTTGGGAGGTATCAGAGCTTCTAGGCTCTGGTTCTCTCTCAGTCCAAAAGATCACAGGAGCTAACTGAAACAGATTAATTTGTAATTCTGATAGAAGCATAAGTAATACATTTTTCTGCTGACTGTATAGAGTACCTCAAAGACTTACTGATAGCTGCCTCTAGCATGACGTTTTATCCCTGTCACAGTGGCTTTTGTTAACAGGTCACATTATGTGGGGAAGATTAGGGTAACAGGCATATAAAGGATTCCTGCAAAACACAGAAAAAAACATTAGCTTATGCAGAGGCTTATGATCTTCTGTACTGATGAGCTATAAAACAACTGTTTGAAAGATGTCTCTTGGTCTTCTGAGGTCTGAGTGGTTTCTGAGTGCAAATGGGGAACGAAGGGACAAGTAGCTGCAGTCTTAGAAGCAAAATTATTTTGACTGAAGTCCTTGAACTTTTTTTATGACTTAAATTTGTATCTTGGCAGAAGTAGTGGGCAAAGCTGTAACAGTCTGAGTTTAGCTTTTTATTTATCAGTTTATAAGCTCACTATCTGTAATGGCAAAACATCTTTCAAAATCTTAAAATACAGTAAAAATGCATGTGGTATTATATTTACAATCTGGCTTATGCCTAGAAACAGTTTTTCTGCTGGGCTAATTACCAGTACAGTAATTTCACGACTATAAGGCATACTGGATTATAAGGCGCACTTCGAGTTGTTGGCAAATTTCTGAACTTTGTCCATATATAAGCTGCACTGGACGAGAAGGCACACTTTTTTTTTTGCAACGAGGACTGGTACACAACAAAGTAACAGAATTAGTAACAGAATTGCGAGATCGCAGGGTTTACTGGCAGGTGCTCAATTTGCAAACATTTTTCACAGATTGGCGCAACCCTTAAACACAGCCCTGGGTGCCGTCTCTGTGCTGCGGACCCGGCACTCCTGCCCACCCCTGGCGTAGGCTGATGGGGCTCTCGCGGTGCGCGGCTGGTGCAGCTCTCATGGCTCGTGGCTCAGCTCGCGGCTCGCACTTCCAGGTTGGCAAATCTCTGAACTTTGTCCATATATAAGGCGCACCGGATTATAAGGCACACTTCCAGGTTTCTATCAAAATTTTAGGCTTTAAGGTGCACCTTATAGTTGTGAAATTACTGTAATTGTGGTGCTCTTGTATAGCAGTAAATTGAGCATTTATAACATTTATGAACTAAACAATATGGACTATTTGTTCTTAGAAATGTGTTATATGAAATTATAGTTGAAAACCAATTGATCAACTGAGAGGGGAATTCATTAAGATAGCTAATATATCTATCTTAATCTTCTATGCACTTCTGACACTTAGCCTGTTCTGAAGGTTGAATGACATTGGTGGTCGTTTCATTGTTATTCCCCTTTGGAGGTGGATTGTATTTCCCTTTGGAGCTGAGAAGCTGTGCTGGCTTCCCTGCTCAGCTTTGCAAATAGTGTAGCTCAAACTGATGTTACTGCGCCTTATCCGCCAATGAGCAGTTTTGCCCGTTCCCTCTATGTAAGGTACAGATTCCAGGGGATGTCACAAAATCCTTATTTCCATATTTTGTGTTTATGGGACAGATTTGAGTCATTGTCTCTAGAGTTAGGAGATGGTAAAAAACCTTAGTTTTTCCTACAGGAACTATTTATGTAAAGGAAGGATATTCTTGTTTCAGCCAAAGTTTTTGTTGCTTATATGGTTTTTAAATAGCATAAACTACATTCCAAGGATTTTTAGCTTATTTTACATTGTTTATATGTATGTCTATATATATATGTATTTAATTAAATAATGGTTCAAAATTTTTAAGGTTTTGGCCAAATTCAAACTAAAGGGTTGTATTGTTTGGTTTTTAAAAATATATCCCTAGCCATGTGTTGCAATACCATTTGACGATAGGTTTTTGATAATTTTTTCTAGATTTTCAAATGCTATTAAGGAATGCCTGTGCCTATTTTTGTATAAAACCCGCTTTGATAACAGATGAACAATTTGATATTTCTACATGTGAAAGTCTGTGTACAAACAGTGTTTAGATAAGCTGTTTTAATCTCTTATTGTGCATATTTTAGAATTTTAATTCAGGAAGTTAGAGTATTTTTTTTGTTGTATACTTTTGTGACTGGTTGCAAATTAATCACAGAAGTACAGTGTCAGCATGAATTAATTATGCAAGTAAACTAAATGGCTATTTCATTATTTTATTGAAATGCCAAGAGTTTGAGGAGATCATTTGTCTTAATAGATTAGCCAGAATACATTGGGAAAAGTCTTAGTATGTTTAAGGTAATGGGAAAATATTGCTTTCAGTACATCCTACAGAGATCCTGTTTAAAACAGATGACAGTCTGTCACGTTCAGTAGCACATCAGTCATCAGATTTATTCTAATTCCTTAAGCTGAACATTTCATTCAAGCCTGTAGATTGTCTTGTCAAGCTACCAAAAGCCTCATAGCTTTTCTGTCAAGCATAGAGTTGCACCAGCAGTTCACAAATAAATGCTAAGCTGCAAAAATACTGTTTATTTTCTTTAACCTTTTATTCAGTTAACTACACTGCTCTTTCGTGTTATTTTCTCCACATGTGTTTATCACAAGGTATTCGTGTTCCTAAACATGCCTCATCCTGACTACAGCCACTTCAGACCAAGGACCACTCATTTTGGGGTGTGTTGTTTTTACTTGTAGCAGTCTAGACCACCATGGTTATCACATTCCTCCTCTAATCACAAAGGCCCAGTGAGCAGCCTCGGTCTCTGCAGACGTGAAGGAATCCCACTGCTGCTGCACCACACCACTGGTGTGGCCAGTCTGGCTTTGTCCAGGGTGCCTGTGGACTTCTTGCCCTGTATGGAAAGTGACACTTTTGCTGTCAGCCCAAATAGCCATAACTTACTTTGTATTTATTCATCACAATCTTTCTAGGATATTTTCTTGTGCTGTATTTTGTATGTCTGTGTCCTTGTTTTGTTTTTTTTTTTTAATTTCTCTCATTCTGAACTTTTTGCATTAAATAAAGTCTTGTGTAAACTGCAGCACTAGCTTATGCAGTCTACTTAAACTTTACATGGTGGTGAGAACTTGAGACACACTTTCTTTGAAGTCAACATGTATATGTCTGAGGTAGTAAAACATTGAAGATGGTTACTTAAAGTTAATTAATTGAATTAAGAAAAGAAAGTAAACTATTAGACTGGTGCATTTGTATAAATTACATTTAAGGGCAAAAAATTACTTGTGAAGTACTGAAAGCCTCATGTCCAGATATGACTAATCTCTATATTACATTGCTAATGCCATGGCATTCAGTATAAAGTTGTGACGGCGCTTTAATAGGAAAAAGACTTCCTTGGTTGTCTCTTTTAGCTCTTAAAAATTAAATCTAAGCAGTCTGTTAATAATTTTCCAGTATCACCAATTTCAGAACTCTACTTTTTATTTCAACTTCTTCACTGTAATTTGTGATTTCTTCTAATATATGTTTTTTTCCTGTCATTTAGATGCAGTGCTAAATGTTCTCTCTTAATCTGGTGTTTTTCTTTGTTTTAAAGCCCTGCTCTTTTTAATAGTTTTTCTTGGTCTGTTAAATGGCCAGTGTGTTCTTTTAGCAGGCTTATTCCTTGAATGGATATTCTGAAAGACACATTATACATGTCTAAAAAGGAACTGTGGGGTTGAAGCCCTAGATAATATTAAAGCCTGAGTATATAAAAAAAAAGATTGTTAAAATGTCAAGATAATGAAAAGTCAGAAAATAAATTATGCCTATTATTAATTTTGAATTGTATTCAAACATAGAAATATGTATCATAGACAAAAGCTGATTACAGAGAGATAAAATTCAATTTTACACTAGGATAATTGTTTTATGTATTTTACATTTATTTATAAGATCAGGTAAAGGCCTGGAATTCTCAATATAAATCACAGTATGGTCCTGATGATTGCCAAGGTCAGTAAAAGGAAACCCCTTCACTTGCAAAACACATTGCTACTGCAGAAAATACAAGGTGAATAAAATGAAACTGATAAGCACCATCTCCCCTACTATACATTCTTTACTCGCATTATAATGTTAGAGCTTAGAGTAGTTTTGGATTTTCAAAGGAGTGAATAGGTATCAATGCTCTCAGCACATTCCCATATATTATCTGTAGCCAAATTAACATACAGTAATTTCACGATTGTAAGCCGCACCTGATTATAAGCCGCACCTCCTGGTAGCCGGGTAGACCGTGGGATTTGCCCATATATAAACTGCACCTGAATATAAGCCGCACTTTTTTTTTTTTTTTCAAAGCGAGGATCCATGTGTAACAAAGTAACAAATTAGTAACAGAATCCCTGCCAGCCAGGGTTTGGTGTCAGGTGCTCAAGTTGCAACAGTTTTCGTAGACCAGCAAAGCCTTTAAAGGCAGCCCCAGGCAGCCCTCCCTGGCTGGCTCTCACTTCTAGGTCGGCATTTCACTGGGATTTGTCCACAGATAAGCCGCACCTGAATATAAGCCGCACTACTGGGGTAGGCTGGATTCTTCAGTGAAAAAGGTGCGGCTTATAATCGTGAAATTACTGTACCTTTGCTAAGTAGAGATTAATGCAAGACTTACTTGAGGTCTGTGAGTGAGAATGGAACTGTTGTCACAGTAACACTCTGAAATTAGATTGGCCCTGTTCAAACAGTCTTGTGTGTGCTGGAGATGTGGTTGATGGATCCAAATGCCACATAGATGGTAGAGCCCATGATTTAAGAGTACATTTTTGTAATAAATTACTTCCTATCAGGAAGGCTTATTCTATCTCTGGTATGTCTTCAAGAGAAGGAAATTTAGGTATTTTTCAGACTTGGCGGCAATAAAATGGATTCTAGGTTCTCACAGAAGTGACTGTGTTAGGTACCTCAGCTGAGCATCTGGGTCAGTTTGAACTAAAGAAGGACACCCTCTCAGTAACTGAATTTCAAATCAAAATTTGAAACATGTAGATGTTGAACTGAAATGGTCATTCATCCTATCACACAAAACTCTTAATAAATGAACTGTAGTGTTCAGTGATGGGTTTTCATATGTAGTATAGTGGAACTTTTGAGTCCTTGGACAATAAAAAGCAGAGCTCTTGGCGTGGCATCCACTTCACAGAAAAGTACCAGGTAGACCTGACAAGTATTTCATTAAGCTGGACATTTTTCACAAGTTTCGGCTTCTGAAACACGTCTTCATCAGCTGCTTTATTGTGCAGCAAGGAGTTCTGCACTTGTTGCTTTTTACAGAGTCCAGCTTTTTTGGGCGTCTGTCAAAGCACCAGTGTCACTGAGGTCAGGAAGTTGTGCTGTTACCCGAGTTAGATCACATCAGAGAGTTGTGGCCATGAGTAGTGACTCTGCATCTATAGGGTGAGGAACTGGTGTCACTGAGCAGCTCTTCTGAGTAAGTTCTGGGGTTACTTCCAAAGCTGTAAGTTTTTTGTAGTTTGTAACTTGTTCTGCTTCAGCAAAGGAAGGGCCAGTGCTGCAGGGTCAGAATCTGATCTTTGATTTTTTTAGGTAGGATTCAGGGTAAATGGTTTTGCATGCCAAGTGGCTTAACGACTCTGGAGTTCTAGTATAGTGCTTGGTAAGCTTCTGCACAGCTCATCTGCTGGGCTGGTGATGAGATGGCTGAGGTCTGCTTTCATGTAACCAGGCTTTCCTTGCAAATGCTGAAAATTGATTGGACTGCAGAAGTACAGATACAGAAATGCAGCTACCTGTGAGAATAGATTCACCTTTCATTTTTTGATACAATTGGATTTCTTTCAGGGTCATAGTGTGTTCGTGATTTAATGCAATTGTGAAAGGGCAGTAATGGACCCTCTCCACCTGTTTGTTCATGTATCCTGAAATGCAGAAGAACAAAGCATTCCTGAAGGATTCCTTTGTCATAAAGCTTGTGGATTAGGGTGCAATGGGTCTTTCCAGAGACTATTACTGTGGGATGTACAGTCAGCCAGTTAGGGGTGCTTAAGTTAGTTTTCTGCATGACAGCAGCATAAATGTAGGGTGATATAAATATGCCTGGGAGCAATCTTGAGCTTCTTGCTTTATGGACTCAGAATTTGATGGTAACAAGAATAAACAGAGTTGTGGGGTGTAACGCTTTGCTCAATGTACTGAAGGTGACTGCTGTACAGGTGTACAAGGTAACTCTAATTAAAACAGTTTCCCCTTGAAATGTAATTTTGTTCCTCCTCTTCACTATCCAGTGGTAGACTAATATTTGTCTCCGGAATGTTTTTCCAGGATCTGAAGTGGAATTACAGTATCTGAAGGTTACTAAATATTAGGCAAAAATTATAATTCTCTTCATAGTTTAAAAGTATCTTTCATATTTCAAAAACCCTCCTGGATGTACAATTCTTTTGGCAAACATTCACTGTCTTGCACTAGAGAGAAAACTTACTATAAATAGTATTGGCTGCTTTCATAGTGAGGTTCCCCTGCAGTTGTATCCAAATTTACCTTAAAAGTTAACAACTAAAAACAAAATCAAACTAGGTACATTATTGTGAACCCATTTAGTGTTACATGTGACACTTTCTTTCCAATAATAAAGCCATTCAGGTCATTAGAAAGGATGGATCGTCTGTACATATTCAGCTCTTAAAAATCCTGCATGTAATAAAAAAACAGTGATAGATTTTTTTAAACTGTAATCCCATAGAATACAAATATGTGTGGAAGTATCACTGTTTAGTAATACAGGAATTACACGGTAAATAAAAATTTTGTTCCACTTGCTATAGAAATGCATTCAGATTGATGTTGAACTCCTGTTATAAAGAAGTTAATAAAAATTATCAGATGTTATCCATTTTTAAAAAAAAAAAAAACAAAAAAAAAACTTTAGCTCATCTGATTAAAGTAAAATGTGATCAGAACATGAGTTTGCTCATTATGGGGTCTCTGCACTTCTTAAATATCTTGAGAAACAGGTTTTTAGGGACGTGTCTGTTAATAGATATCTGAGTGTAGGTATGTTTTTTCAATCTGTCCTGAAAGCACTGTGGAAAACCTTCTGAACACTGAACTGCCTTTTCCTAAGTTCTGTTTTTATATAGTATCTTTGCTAAAAAACAAAAATAATCTTACACCTCAGTCCAGTTCAGTGTGGTGAGTAAATTAAACTGAATCCACTTAACTCTTTTCAGGCAGACAGCAAGTTATGGCACAAACAGCAACCTTTCCACAACACTTCCTTTCCCAAACCAGACTGTTCAGCAGATGCACAGTCCAGCTGAAGAACTGAGTACAGTGGAATGCTTTCTTTGGATAGGCAGAAATATGAACAGAAATAACTGATCGGATATCATGGCTATAAAGTCTGGAAGAAATTAAAAGACAGTGTTGAAGACCACTGAGATCAATGTCAAAGGATCATAACTTAAACCGGAAAAATTATGTCTTTTGTTTTCTTTATATTTAACTCTGAACATATTAAGATTTGCCTTTGACAGTAAGAAGTTATGAAAGCACAACACTAAAAAAGGTTGGTTTCGTTTATAATGAATTCTAGGAAATATTTCAGAAGACTTTTTTCTTTTCTGTCATTTGGACTCTGAAATAGGAACCTATTTTGGAGTTTTCTTACTATTATTATTAGGCACAGATGCCCTACAAGTGCACATACCTAACTTTGTCAGGTGCTCCTTCAGCGTGAAAGTGGAGATAAAACTGTGGAGCCTGCAAGTCTTGCAACTTCACAGTGTCCAGGAATGTTTTCAGAATTATGCTGAGTATTTGAACTGTTGGTCAGATCTTCCCTTTTTTAAATCTTGTATTTTATGTACACTTCTATAGCTATGAAATATTGATTTTTGAAAAAATTTAGTGAAACACATAACTGCAACATTTGACAAACAAGCCTTGAAATATTCAGCAATTATGTGCAAGGGAAAGCAGCCATCAAAATAAGCCTGGGTTTCAGAAGTGCTAAGGAAGGGTTTTTCTTCCTTCATTAGTAAGTGGATTTAGAACTCCTTTGCTCCACCCAGGAATAACTTGTCTGGGGCCAAAATTCAGCTGCTGTCCCAGCTCCAGTGTTTTGGCAATGAAAACATGAATGTATCTTGATGTATCAAGGAATTATTTATCCAAGGTATTGGAATATAGGATGAACTTGTAAGAAAGAATAAAACATCCATTTCCTTTCACAAAAAACCAAACCAAAACAAAACAAAAAAAATAACAAAACAAAAACAAACAACCGAAAAAAAAAAAACTCAAAGAGAATAATGTTGCTGAAAATGGCTAGATAATCCTAGGTCATGAATTTTTCTATGATTTTTTTCCCATTTGTCTGTGTGGAAAGAATGGGATGTTAAGACTCAGAACCCCTAAGAAGTTTTTCTGTCAGCTGTATAACCTACAACTTATATGAATGAAACTCTTTAGTTTATATTCTCAGAGGATTTCTTTGGGGATTCTCCACTGTAAATTACTTTCATGGTTTTGGCTGAATTATTTGCTTACTAAGGGTTTAAAGTGAACTTAATATAAAGCCCAGTAAACAAATTTGGGTTTTTAAAAAAATGTACTTGTCCAGCTTCTGTGTGTTGCATATCATAAATAATCAAAAGATTGAAGAATGAGAATGATCCATGTATTCAAATGCTAAACAAAAATTTTAAAAGCTGGAATATTTCATTGGCTAAAAGGAGCAGAAATGACAGTTTTCATTATGTCTGTTCTGACATTTCAGCTTGTATTTAAAATTGTTCTGCACCTTGCGTTGGAAGACCTTTTGTAACTAAGTTTTTCATTATTTGTAACTTTTAACATTTTAGACAGATTTTTTTTTAACAGCAAGAATTTCCTGGATTTATTTTTGGTAAGTTTCAGCTGAGAGAAGGTTTTGGAATTTTTCCAAACAAGAGTTAAAGGATGAATACTTCGTTTTCCCTGACATTAAAAAAATGCAGCAATTTGATTAGTAGCTTCATACATGAATATGTTTTGCATTGCTTTCTTAAAGTTTGGCAGGGAAATTGATCCACTGTCAGAAATATCTGGTTTGTGACTGATGGTCTAACTTCAGCTAATGCCTCTTTTTTTTCCCTTTTTTTCCCCCCTCTTTTTGTTGTTGTTGTTTGCTTGCTTTTCCTGTGATTTTCAACTGCCTGGTACTGATTCGCAGTCAATGATGAGTCCTTTTAATCTTGTACCTTTTTTTTGTTGCTGCAACAACAGGAAACAGTGCAGCAATTGTTATGTTGCTGAATGTTAGCAGGTTTAGCCTTTTCAGTCTTCAGCTTACATTTAAATTCTGGGCATTCTCAGCAGACTTATTTCACTGAGGTGTCTCTGGTTCTCATTGAATTTTGGCCCACCTCAGAATATCTTATTCTTCTCTGGGAGTCCAGGACCATTTCTGAATGTGTAGCTTGTTATTTTGAATTGTACTTGTTTTCAGATTTTTTTTTGATATTGCAATAAATGTCAGGGAAGCATCTGGATGAATTTTCCAAAATCGCTAACCTAGTAATCATACCTAAATAAGCAACTGCACATAAGGCATGCTATAGATCATGCATGATAAGTGTGTTGTAAAGCATACAGTCAATGCATAAGTGCTGAAAATGCTCAGAAATGTTGTTGTTGGAGTGTAGCAAACATAAAATCATAGGATAAAATGGGTTGGAAAATACATTTAAGATCATCAAGTCCAACCATTAATGCAGAACTGCCAAGACCACCAGGACCATATTCCCTAGTACCACATCTACACATCTTTTAAATACACCCAGGGATGGTGACTTCACCACTTCCCTGAGCAGCTTGCTCCAAATCTTGCCAAAGCTTTCTGTGAGGAAATAGCCAATCTTCACCTTCTCTCATGTAACCTGAAACCATTTCCTCTTGACCTATTGCTTGTTACTTGGAAAAGAAAGGGACCCTGCCTCACTACAACTTCCTTTCAGGTAGCTGGAGAGAGCAGTAAGGTGTTCTCTCAGCCTCCTTTTCTCCAGGCTAAGCGTCTCCTCCTAGGACTTGTGCTCTTGAGCCTTTCCCAGCTTCATTGCTCTTCTTTGGACTCATCCCAAAATGTGCCATTTCTGTGTAACTTCCACTTCTTGCTTACAAGGGTGAAGTTACTACTCATGGTCAATGAAGGCACTATGTACTGGATTTTGTTGCTAACTTTAAAAAAAAATGAATCAGAAGTTCAGGTGAGACTATATGGTTGTTGAGTCAAAATGTGTGTGTTCACACCTGGGCAACACTGTTCCTGTGCTTTTACTGCTGTGTAAGTATGGTTAAGGAAGGAACTACTCTTGTAGTTGAAGAATAGCTTTCTTTGCAGGTGGTTATCTAAGGATAGTTAATTTGCTTGTAAAGAACAAATAGGGTTAATGTCGAGTCAGTGTTATTTTATTTCTCTGATCTTTTTAGCTTGTGAAATTTCATGTGATTTGAAATCCACTGTAGGATTGGAGTAGCTGCATAATTTGGGTAGAACCAGTGCACTGGATTTGTTGCTTTATGACAGCAGTGGAGGCACATTTGTGTTTTCATGCTGTTTAAAACAGCCTGACAGATGCATAACTGGTGCAGCTGTGTTTCCCTGCAGGAAACCATCCGGCCCCTCTCAGTCCCTGTGTACAGGACTGAATCTTGAAAGGTTGGCACATTTCTGACAGGCCTCTGCATGTTCAGTGTTCATGATAGTTTTTGGTCAGGCTCCAATATCCACACTGTTTGTAGCCTTTCTGCTTTTTATTTTTACTGCATTTGCTGTCAGGAAAAATGGCCCTATTTGAAGGTACCTTGAGAAATGTGAGTTGGCTGGATGAATCAAGTTTCTCTGCTTCAGTGTGGTTTTTTGCCTCCTTTTATTCGTCGAGTCCCTGTTCAGTCTTCCTTCTGTGAAGGCAGCCAAACAATTGGAATGTTTTTGGCAGAAGACATAATTTCTGCTTAATGCTATTACTTGTACTAGTGGTCTTTGAATTTGGCACTGAGTTACTACTTAACATTTTTATGTGCATATAATGTTTTGTGATTTTATTTTTGCTTTTATGGTAAAATCTGGGCTAGCAACTTAGTTCTGTGATAAAAGAAATTATGACTTGGGATTTTGGGAATTTCAATATACTGAATATACTCTACAATGAATTTTGCAAACATCAGCACCGTGCACTCATATTTCTTGAAACATTTCTGTAGTTAGCTGTAGGAGCTCTTTAGTCATTTTAGAAATTTGGGGAAAGGATGGATTTTGTGGGACTTGAGGCCAGAGCTTTCAAAACGACAGGTAAAATAACTGTGTTAGTGGTCTGGTTTTGGTTTACTAAAGAATGATGTGCAGACCAATATTTGACATTTAGCCTAATGCCAAATCATCCAGTCATGTAGTAAACGGAAGAAAATTGGGTGCTCAAGACCAGTAGGGCTCAAAATGCTGTGCACACGCTGCTGTTGCACTGATTCCTCCCTGCTGGCATTTAGCCTGTCTGCTGCATGGGTGGTCTTTGGTTGTGTCTCGCTGCTGTTTGGTGTTGGTTGGTCAGGAGCTCTACTGGAATGCCCTGTAAAGCAGAAAGCAACCTGGTATTTTTTCTGTTACAGGAATTCTAGTTCTGTGGGTTTGTTTTCTTGCAATCCTTAGAATAACAAAATAGGTAGGCAGAATTGCATGTCATTCAGTTCAGAATGGGGCAAGTCTTCAAAGCTGGGTTGAGTTGATGTATCCAGATAAGTTTTGACCATATCCAGCTATAGAGATTTTGTAACCTTTCTAAGCAACTAGTTCCAGTGCCCTTCCTCACTGTGAAAAATGTGTTCTTCCTCGTAACTCTGAGTTTGCTATGTTGCAGCTTGTCTCTCTCAGAATGATCTGTCTCTGTCTTCTTTATATTTGCTCACAAGGCAGCTAAAAGCCAGTAAAATCCATGTTTAGCCTTTTCTCCTTAAAACCAACTAACCAAACTCCTGCAAACTTCTCATAACTCACGTCCTGCGGAGCCCAAATCATCTTGAATCAGCTGCTGGACTTAGTTCAGGATATCCACGAGCAGGTCAAACTGGATGCAGCACTTCAGATGTGCCAAATAGGGGGATTTGATGACTTCCCTTTGTCTGCTGACTACAATCCTGTCAACAGAGTGTAATACACAGGTAGCCTTTACCACTGTGTAGTGGTAATTCTACTGAAATATTCTTTTTGCTCCAGATAAGACAACTGCTAGTTTAAAATGCTCATATTTGTTCCTATATATAAAGGCTGTGGAAATTACAGCCTGGTTGTAAAATGTTTAGAAATTGATATCTGGCTCTCTATAACAATATATAATGTGATGCATAATACTGAGTTTTACAGCCAGTGAAGAGTTTACAACAAAACTGAAGAATGGCCAAATCATTTGGCTGTTCACACGTGATGAAAGCATGTCACATTTTCATTATTAGAATGAAAATAATGTTAGAGTGTCACAGAAGAAAGCTGCTTCACAGAATGCACAGCAACATGACAAAATCTGTGGAAAAAGGAGAGAGTCTTTGACAAGCTTCTCTGCAGTTTTCTTTAGAAAGAAGGAGGAAATACTAGAGAGAGGAAGTACTGCTACAGCTGTAATAAAAGCCATTTGGAACTGCCCAAGTAAAGCACTGCACTGTATGCTTTCTATCTTGCAGATATGTGTTACTTTTATATACCTCGTTTTTATTTAATTTCAAAGAGGTGCTGGGCAGGGGGAAAGGAGAAGGCATGTATTGTCAAAAATAAGACAAAACTAAGGGAAAATAAAAGAATTGGAGGACAAAGGACAGCTAAAAACTGGGAAAGGAGACGACAGAGCAGACTGCAGATTGTTTAGTTAATGAAATACAAATGAAGATTGTTAATGTCAAAATGAGAAAATGTCAGAAGGCAAAAGAGATAGGGAGCTGTTAGTGAGCTAATATGCACACAAACATTTCCTGATGAACAGAGAAAGAATTGAACCTTGAAGACACTTAGTTCAAGTTAGGGAGAAAAAATAAAGAGGAAAGTACCTGTCCTTTATCCAACTAAGCTGAATTTAGGAATAGGTGAAACCTGTTATAAACCAGTTGGTTTCATGCATTTTTATGCCTACTCTTGTCACTTTGTGAAAAGCATGACAAAGACAGTGAGTGCTCTTTGGCTTACAGTACGCCATCATTAAAAGCTCCAGATGCAAACTTTGTAGTGAGAATATGAAGAAACTACTGCAGCAACAGTGGAAAATAATCTGAGCCCTGCTTCTTCATGTCTTTTCTTATTTATGCAGGTTAGTTGAAACCAACTGCATATGTCTTACCTCCTTTTGGGTCAAGAATCAGCAGAGAAGAAAAGCCAGGGCTTACTGCTTCACTTTGCCCTCTGGGAAAATGTTTTTATCAAGCTTCGAGATAATGAAGTTGCTTTTATTAACCAAAGTCTTGAAGTCTTTTTAGCAATGTGAGAGTTTATAAATTTGAAATAGTACTCATGCTGCATTATACGGTTAATCCACTTGTCTGTATTTTATATTAATTTTGAAAAGGACAGAATATTTTTCCATTAACTACTTGTATTTAAAAGCATATAAAAGTAGTAGAATACAATGCAATAAAATAAGAATCTCTGTAATCAAAGTTCCATTGTTCCATTTCACAGTTTTTAAGTATCTAACACATGAGTTATTATTCCACTTGTAAAAAATGCTTGAATTGGCTATCTCTGTTATCCTTTGACTAATGTTTTTATAACAGTCCAAAACTATTTTAACATACTTTGAATTCCCTTAGATTTCTGATACACCATAAAGTTTCTTAAGATAGAGAGGAAATGTGACTCTTTTTGGAGGAGTGTATCATTGAATCAAAGCTTGACACCCACCTGGGCTAAGAAAACTGTCTGTTTGTTCCCTAGGGAAATGCTTTGAGAGGTAACTGGTTTTTATGTACCCTCCTGAGTTAATTTTTTTAGTTTAGTGTGCCCTGAGGCAAAACGTTTTAGGATATTTTAGAAGATCCTGCCAATCTAATTAGTCTGATGGGAATAATGCTAAATTCATTCTCTATTTCCCTCTTCATTAACGACGTGGTCCTTCATCCTGCACTCTCAATGGCAACTGTCAACTGCACCTTTAAGGCGACAAAAACTGGCTCAGTACTGTTCCAAGAAGTAGTGGGAAATGTTCTCTTGTTGCACCAAAGGTGGGGCAGGTGGGTAGCCCTCTGTGTGAGAAAACTCTTCCAAGACTGGAGGTTTTTTTGCTGAAGAATGCATGAATTTGGTCAAGAGCAGCGAGCGTTTGCATCCTGTCACAGCAGCTAAGGCCATGATTCAGTGGTTGACTTCAAATTCTTTCAAGGCAAGAGCAAGGAATGGGGCTTTGCAGTTGTTGGGTCTCCATATGGAGTGGTCTCAACAGTTTCTGTTCCTGAGGAGGGGACTCAGTAACTGAACTCCAGCTTGGAAGATGAGTTCTCTGTCCTCCCCAGGGAGAGAAAGCATTGGCCTTAGTGCTGCTCTTGTGGGATTGAAGTTACCGTGGGGTGCTCCTTTGTATAGCAGTTATTCTGCAGACACTCAAGGCATGTTACTTTTAAATACCTTCTTTTTATTTAATTCCTGTGAAGTGCTTGTGTTGATGAATAATTAGAACGAGGATTGGTATGCCATCCTTTGGAATAAGCCATTATTTTATTTAGAATTTTTTTTCTCCTAAAATCCATTCATATTCCAAGGTACTGAAAGGCAAAGTATTTTAATCATGTTTTTGCAGAATATTTCCCTGAATGGATGAGGAAACAGTCTTTCCAGTTAGCACTATATAAAAAAGTGAAGGCAGTGCAGTGAGCTTAATTTTCCATTTTTGTCTGTCGTAGACGTAAATAATTCAAACATATAAGCATGGAAAGAAGTTAACAGTTCAAAACTGGAACTGCACGAGTCTCATAGGATAATATTAGTATTTCCTGTGTGTTTCAATTTGACATTCTTAAGAAAAAGGTCATTTTTCCTGAAGTGTGAGCCATTTAATAGTTAATGCTGTTTTTCCCTGGGCTCCTGTGGTAAACTAGAACGTTCATGTATTTCATGTGCATGCTTATGTAATTAAACATCAACTAATTTCTTTCTCTTTGGAAAATACTTCTCCAAATCAGCACTCCATATATAAAGATTTAAGATTATATCATCTGTTTGTTTAAGGTAAGCATTAGGACAGGTATTATTATTTTATAATAGATTCTTAATCCCTTGTCTGTGAAGTGTTGATGTTTTCATTAGAGTTAAAATATGTTGCATGTGTACAAAAAGCCTGAAATCTCAGTATGTGGTCCTATCAATTTTAATTATTTGAATCATTAGAACAGCTAATTTTTTGCTTAAGGATACACCAATGTACCATTAAATCAGTTTTTTAAGGTTTTTTCCAGTTTAATGTCTGAATCCAAATTCATAAAGAGTTGGAAAAATGAGATGTCTGAGCTATAGGATTCACAGGGATTTTATATGAAGCCTATTTAATCAGGATAACACTGTTATTAATATTCATAAAGTCAGCTGGAACACAAATGACAGACTATGGAGCCTAAAATTTTTTACTTGTGAATTTATTAAAAGCAGCTTAAAAAATTAATGGAATTTAAGTAAAGTTGACGAAAATGAAAATCTTATGTTAGCAGAAAAAATCTATATTAGAACTTTATCTAAGACCATCTTGCATTGATATCTTTGACAGATTTCATTGGTACTTAAAGAAGAAAGATGCATGAATGGTCATTTAAAAGGATTTAAACACATTGGCACATTAATTTTTACATGAATAATAAGTAGTTTCCAAAAGCAATTAACTTACAGTGTACAAGATTTGAATAGAAAAATAGGACTGTGACATCAAAGGGCAAAGCAAATGTGCAGTACATTTTAAACTTTTAATAATACAACTTCTTAAAATAATTTTTTTTCTTTTCCACCATAAGTAAAGTAACACACAAGGTATTTTGTACAGCTTGGGTTTGTTTTGAAATACACCAAAATCTGGAACAAATAATTTTTTATGCCAAAGTGCTATTGGTAAAGAACAATTTTAAGGCTTTTATATTGATCAGGTGCTTCTGAATCAAGCTTTCCTAGAGTTTCTCTGTGTGGAAAAACAGGTATATACTGACCACAGTGTGTGATTTTTCTCCCAAGCTGCTATATGCAGCATTGGGAAGCATTTCTTGCCTTGTAGGTGGCAAAACAGTTAGGTCTGAGAGATTTTTTTATTATTGTATTTAACCATTCATTTTATGTGATTGTTGCATTTTATATTTAACTCTTGGGGACATTTTCTTTTTTATTTTCACTTTCTTTCATGATGTCCTAGTAGCTTTACACTAGCACAAGTTGGATAAATAAATAGTGAATAAGGAAATTAGATTTAAAATTACCTCTAGTGTTTGGGTTATGGTTTCATTTTGTATTTTCAATTTCTTCTTGATCTACCAGTACACTTCATTTTAATCTCCGGTTTTATTTCCCCCTCATTATTACACAAATTGATTATTAACAGATTGTCTTCAAATGAAAGTATTTAATTTTTCTGATGATTCCTTGTGTGAAAACCCTTCATGGCCACTTCTGCTCATTTTTGAAATGGTGACTTTTAACACTTACTGAATAATGATGGTTCAATAAGCTTTGGTTCCAAAAGAAATATCTAAAAATATCTTATGTTCAGAGTACCTTCTGTAAAGATACATCTTGAACGACAAGTAAGTGTTGTACTCAAATCAGCTACCTATTGCAGAATTTGTGTTCAACTAGTTTAAACACTGGAATATTTTGTTGTTATGTATCCTAACATTTTTTTTCAAATTATGTGGAAATTAATTGGTACACCCTAGGGAGCCCCATAAGTCTTTCCATTTTGCTTTGATCGATAGGTGACCTGATGACAACAATTTTAAATTTTATTTTCTCCAGTTCAAACCAGAAAAATTAGTTAGCAGAACCTATTTCACCTATGAAGACAGAGTCCGTAAAATGAGCCTCTTGACTTCAGTCATGAATTTTTCCTTTGCCTGAGTCTATTATTTCCGGGAGAGGGCAGCATTTTCCTATATCAGCTGCAGAAAGGCACATGCCCTGCTTAGACTGTCAATGTTTCTTGTAATTACTCCCAGTATATTTGTTGCTTGCTTATGAATTAACTTGCATTTATGGAACTAAATCATTCCAATCATTTAATTACACCTGAGGAGCTGAACTATAATTGCTTGCTTCCAGCTAGGATCTGATATGGCTTGAGCAGTATTAATTTGGTGTTTACTTTTCTGAGTGCTAAAAGCATTAAAATGATTGTGCAATGGGATTACATTTTACTAATTGCTGGCATTCATTAGCTGGGTAAATGGCGAGGAAGAATGACTGTATATTGTGGAGGGATAAAATTATGGTTTTAAATAGTATATTACTAGACACATTAAGGCCCTAAGACATGTTTTAAAATACTCCAGAGGTTATTAAATACCATATTTTCTTCATGTCCTGCTATATGAATATCTTATTAAAATACTGCAATTATTATGAACCTTTTTGTGCAATATGTAGGGAAATGGCTTCATAGACAGAAACCTATTTCTTGATATTAATAACCCTCTATATTTTCAGCTAATCCAAAAGTAAATGAGGAACTTAGGAAAAGATTGCCAACTTCAAATCAACACAGTTACACAGAATTGAAGAAGAAGCGTACAGCTTCATTTGAAGGGTTCTTTTAAGGGACTCAGTGTTCTGTGATATGAGGTGAACTTTTTATTTTTAGTTAAGACCTAAGCACATCAAGTCCTGTGCAATTTTTTATCATGTGGATTTCTAATCAACAATTAATATGAGCTAAATGTTTATTTCTTGAATTTTTTTATGTGTTAGTGTTGAATCTTAAGTGTTCGTACAATTATTTTTAAAATAATTTTAAGTATAAAAATGAAATAATTTTCTTTTTTGGTGTTTTATGGGAAAATAATTTCTTCTGCTGCATTATTATTTAGGATATGTGTCTTGGTATAATTTGCTTGAATTTTAAAATATGTACTTAATTTTTTTAAAATCTCTTCTATTTTTTCAGCACAATGCAAACTCTCTGAGTGTTTTTGCAATCTAGCCACTGTGTGTTCAAGGTACATGCATTGTTTTAATAAATGTTAAAAAAATGGAGCATGGAAAACATACAAAATAAGCATAACTGCATAGTGAAGGATAAAAATTGTCCTGTGTACAATACTTTTTAAAAAGCTGTTTGAGTAAGTAATACAAGCTTACTATGTTACCAAGATTGCAAACCTATTTAGATTTCCTTGCGATACAGAGCGTAACTGAAATTTAACCCATAAGAGAGCATATATTCTAATGGTAGGCATAATATATTTTAATGTTAGGCATAATATTTTACTACAGGTCTTATTGAAGGTTGCTACTTGAAGATATTTGATTATATGAACTATTGCAATTGTGTAATTAACTACAGTCTAAAGCAATAGGCATGCAAATATTAAGATACATTATTTAGCTGTTCAGAAAGACCTGCACATTCAGAGTTGGAGTGGTCTTGGGCCACATTACCTTTATTTTATGTAGGAAATTAATACAAAAGAAAAAAATGCTATAAAGTGAAACACATGCCACCATCTCTAATAACTGCCAAAGTGAGCAGTCTTGTTGTCTGTAGCAGAACTGCTTGGTGTGATTGGGGCTGTGCTCACTAATGTGTACTTCCAAGACCAGACTCTAGGAGAAAAAACCAAACTAATAAATAATTCAACAAAGATATCACGTGCCACAGAAAACTGAACCAAACAATTATTAAAATCAGATGAATGAAGAAAAAATATTTTGCTGAGAAATTTAATTTTTCACTGACTGTTAAAGTATGCAGACTTCATTGTGCTGCTATAAATATTTAAAATAACCTGTTTTGTAAATTTTCTGACAAATGAAGGCAAAGTATAGGTGTATTATATTGTTTCAAGTTTATTTAACTAGAGTTTGTTTTATTTTAGCTCTGGAACCTTCAAGCAAAAACTGGACTCACTGCCAGATCAAACAAGTTCAGAAGAACAAATGGAGAACTGGTCAAAAGGTAGGGACTTTAAAGATATTAATAAGGAACCTTAGGTGTTATACCAGTGCTAGGCAGTGACTGGAGTGTGTTTGTTCTTGCTGATATATGACTGACTTTGGAAGAAAAGAAAAAAAACCCACAATCACATACTGCCCCTTAAAAGTACTTGGAGTATCAGGAGAGCAGCTACATGAATATAAAGCTTCACCTTTATTTTCTGGCTTATTGAAAATGTTTTTGTGTGACTTTCAGAAGTCTTGTTTAAATTCTTAGTCTTTACATTGCACTTTACTTTCCAACCTTTTTTTTTTAATTGTTAACAATAAAATCTGAAAGTCTTAAAGTAATTTTCTTGGCTATTCACTTTTGGCTTGGGTGTGATTAAGCCATCTACTAATTTAATGAGTTTCTCATTAATAGCTCAACTGAATTTAGACAGTAAGGTAGGGCTTGGAGGTAAAGGGACCTTGGTTAACTGGGAGCTTCCCCAGTTGACGGAGTTTTGTCTTCATCAGGATGCAAGTATGTTTTTGTATTTTTAGTTGGTTGACCAGACCAACATTCTTCTATGTTTCATGGCAAAAATTTAAGGGGGAAAAAAAAACCACTGAATTTGAGTGTATATTACCTGACTGACTGACTTTGTAGAAGAAGTGGCTTGCAACTAGATTGTGACATGGAGAAGGAAGAAAGGGAAAGACATAAAAAAGATACTCTCACCTTAGGGTGGATTTTTGGTACTATATGACTATGCGTAGGTTAAAAAATCCAAGATGGAATATATGTGTCAGCATCAAAATTTCCCTCTATATCAGAGCCTCACAGCTTCTTGTATATATCCTTTCTTTGAGTTCCTTACTATGTGTTCTCTCTCAAAAGATAATAAATGTCAAGTTTCTTATGGACAGCCTGTTTAGAAGAAAGAAGAAATGCTTCTTTTTGTAGATTATGCTTTTCTTTCATATATAAAGGAATTTCTACCTATGTAATTCTGTAAAATAAACCACTTGATTACTTTTAACTTATGGAATTTTCAGCTGTTACTGAGTGAAGATCAAAAGATTTTGAATCATACTCTGTAAACAGAAATAGTAATGGTGGTGTAAGTTAGTGGAGAATTGTACTCTGACAATTTAAAAGTGTAATGGCTTAATCAGGCTTAGTATTTTTAGACCTTTAGGGGTCAGCATACCCTAAGAATGGTTCAAAAGGTTAAGTTTTCCAAAGTAGGCAAATGAAACTGATTCTCTGTGAAATATTTTCTATCTAATTGCAAGAAATTATGTTCTACTGCTGCTCAGAGATATTTTTAAACTGAGCAATTACTGAGTTTTGTGTGTATTATTTCTGATGCATTAAGTCAATATTTTGTGCTGTTTAGACAGCTGTTTCTTCCAAGCTAATACTTAGAGATTCATGTATCAAATAGAAGTTGTTCTATAAAGAACAGCAAAATTTATACACTTTTCTTTAGCATAATCATTAATAAGTCATGTATTTTCATGTATTTCTTTGTGTTCTTGCTCCTAGGAAATTTAGAAAATGGGATTATGGGTAAATCTGTCATCATACTGGTGTGGATGAGGAATTTTTTTTTTCTTAGAATTTAATTTGGTATTAACAGGTAAATTACATTCATTTATCATAAAGATGATAGGTCAATTTCAGCAACATAATATTCAATATGTGCCCTTGGTAGCTATTCTGGTGCATTTTCTCATTGAATTACTTAATTTCAGCAACTTTTCATTTTCTGTGTAAATGTGTGTGTTAAGTATACGATTTTGTGTCCTGCTTGCTCTTGTCACCTTTGTATCTTTCTTTATGTGGTTGGTACTGTGCTGTATTTAGATGTTCCTTTCTTGTAACTTGGAAGTTTAAAAGCTGGGTTTAGAATAACCCTAATAACGATTTATTAAAAGTGTTTTTTTTAAGAATATACTGAAATATGGGAGATTATATTATTTGTCAACAAATAAGGATAGTGAAACAAATATGAGATTGAATGCATTTGATTAGATAAAAATTCAGTCAAGCAATGAAAATTTTATAATATAGAAAAAACGGATCAGAGAAGTGGTAAGTTTATGGCGGTTATGTGGGATAATGTGTAACCTGTTAATAGATGTTATAAAATAAAATACTTGAAAGAAAGGTAGTGTTTAAGAGGAATGTATCTGAAGTGTTTGATAGGTGAGATTTTCTTTTTAACTTTCTGAGTTGTTTGGAGTATAGTATCCCTGTGTGGATTGAAGACTTTGTCACTGTTCTGTTCTATTAGGAAGAATTAAAAGAACAGTTTGTGTGCAAGACTTGTTATTTTGTGTTTGTATCTAGTTTAAATGTACTCTTTCTCTTTTTTTTAAAAGAAGTCTAATGCCTTTTTTCATTTCCCTCAAAGGATACTTAAGAGAATGTACCAGGAACGTTGGCAGCAGACCAGTGAGAACTGTGCCACTTAGAAATGAAAAATATTCAAGATCCAATCTAGAAAGCCTAGAATAATATTCAGTTATAAGAATAAACTTGTATTGGCAGATGGGTGCATGTCTTTGCATTGCAGTGATGGTGGATGTGGGGAAGCACATTGCATTGGGGTAGACTTGTTATTTCAGTAGGGTTTCCATGCATGATGGGAAATATTAAAACATTAATACTATGAAAACACAAGAGGGAATCTGAAATTGGGTGATTTCTCTTCTTATATATACATTTAGGACTTAATATGGTAGTTTTCCAGAAGTATTACCAGGATAGGAAAGTCGAGGAAATGCTAGAGTTAAATTCGTGTCTTATTTGACTCATGTACCATGTTTGAATAGGTGCAGCTATACCTCTGTATTATATAGTCTTTAACTATTGTAATTTTTTTACTTATGTCACATTTATGAGCATCCATGCTTTAAGGACAGGGCAGAAATGGCTACAAAATTAGAGATCTGCTGACTCCAGAATTAAAAGCATTGTATAATTCTTATTTGCAAATTGCTAGGTTAATAGATTGATTATTTTAATGGCAAAGTTTTTTGCTTTCTTAAAAGGTGATTATTATGTTTTTCAAGCATAGAAATAAATATATATATCTTGCTAAGCCGTTACTTGAGGCATATATTGAAATGTAAGTCAGTGAGCCAATCTCAATTCTGAGTATTTTATGGCAACTTTAGTTACGATCCATATACTCACTTTCCATGTAACTTCAATTATACTTTTAAATTGTGTGTCTGGAAACTAGTTCAGAGGAGACTAGCTTTAAAGAGATGTGATAATGTAGATTGGAGCAGAACTGCAGAATCAGCTTGTGCAGGGAAATTTGTCATGGAGGTGTTTTATCTGGTGGTGAGCTGTGGGGTTTTGGGGTGTTTTGCATTCATGGTAATTGATAAAATGTAGTCATATGCAAAAGTTAAGTAAAATGAATAATCTTTTTTGTGTAACTTTGACTATCTTATTAGAAGTAGAAAACTCTTCTAGTTGTGTAATTGTTTTAATGTTGCTTTTTGTGGATTTGTTTTTGCAATAGCAATTACAAGGACTTTTTCGTCTGGAATTTCTACTGTGTGAGTTTGGCACACACAAAGATGAATGGGTAAAGGAAGCCTTGGGAGTAATGTGGCACTGTAAAGTTTTTCATCTAATGCACTGCCTGGGTAAAGAGGCAGCAAATGGTAAAGGTGCTGCTGCCCGTTTCTCCAGAATGTACCCACTACAGCTGTAAACACTAAAGTAAATCTAAAGCCCCTCTTTCAAGGCTGTAGCAGAGGCAGACTTAAGCATACTTGTCATAGTGAAGTCTCTTTCTTCTTTCACATGCCTCAACAGGAGATACTGTGAGCCTGTTCTCCCTCTCCTACCATCTTTTAGCAACAAAGTACTGTTTATTTGGGAAGGAAGGAAGGCCTGGATATTGCAAGGGTGATTTGTATGCAGAAAAATCGACATGATACATCCTGTACACCTCAGGTCATCAGTGTCTTCAATGTGTGCTGTGCTTGCAGCATCAAACTCATTGTGTGCTGTCAGAGATCCCCTTGCAAAGTGCCAAATGTGGTTGCAATTCATCTCTGAATGATGTAAAGGACTGAAAAGAGGCTGAGGATGAACTTTCATGAGTAGTACCTAGGAAAAGAGCCTAGTAACTGTTGAGCAACACCAAGTGTGGAAGATGAAGAAAACCTCTTCCATGGAAGAAGAAGGAATAGTGTGACATGACTTAGAAGATAAGAATTAGCTAATGATAGCTGAAAAATCATCCAATACCGCTTGGTCTTTCCTGCAAATGTAATCATCCCTTCATGCGTATGAATTCTCATCTCTTCTTTTTCCATTCCATTTCTTTCCTAGTGCATTTTGAGTGGTAGAATACAGCACACTTTCAGCCAGACTGCATGCAGAAAGACTCCTCATCAGAAACACAACTAGATATCCAGTATTTGCCTGGCTCACTGCAGTGTTGTGAATATGATTTTCTTGGACCCTTTATGGTACGCTCAAAACGTGTAGGGCCTTGTCTGCACTAAGGATGGGGAGAATGCACACATTGAAGTATAGCACTTTGAATCTTAAGTGTGTAAAGTATGAGTGCAGTTAACTTCAGAATGTCTTGAAATGTACTTCAGAGAGAACAGCACTTGCTATCACAGTAATTTTAAGTAGTGCTTCAGAAGGAGCTTTAGAAAACCTTGCACAAGTGCAAGAGGAATTTGGTTATTTTCTTCTATAGAAGCCTTCATTACTTCTATTTTTATAACAGCTAGAATGAGGCTTAAGTTCAGAGCAAAAATACTTTAAAATTATTATAAAAAGGTACTTCAGGGAGTTCGTTGCCGACTCTTATTTGTGAGTTCACCTGCATCTTTAGTAGAACACTACTGGAGTAAAGGGTGCAGGGGCAAGGTGTTTTATGGCTACTTTATGCAGACTGATCTTTTAAAATTAAAATTGCAATTTTCTTTTTTTTTCTTCTAAAGCAGTAGTTTCCTGGGATTTTGTTTAGAACTCTTAATTCAGCAAAGCCTTAATTGTTTGTGTGTGGTAGGGGAGATTGAGTGCATTTGGATAAGAGAATTTTCACTATAATTAATGGGCATTGGGAAACATGACCCTGCCTAGATAAAAGGGAGTTCTGGATCATTAAGATTGAGATAATGGAAGGGGGTTATATGTGAAAAGCAATTGTCTGATATGACAATAGCAAAAGACAAATGGGGTGGGAGGGTTTACTTTGTTTTTAGTTGGTTTAGAAAACATAAACACGGCATGCTTAGTAAAACTCCAGCAGACACTATGTTTGGAAATTATGTAATGACTCCATATAGGCTGTAATGATATCCTGAAACCCTGTATTTAAACTAACCTGAATTACAATGAGAGATAAACAGAATATTTACCCATCCCTTATGAGCTGCTGCTGATATGTAAATTTATTCTTCTACTTTGCACAAATATACTTTTGAGCTACTGCTTAAACACTTCAAGGTCCTTAGCCAAACAGTTTTAATGATGCCTCCAGTATTATGAAAGTGTGACATTTGATGAATGCCTTGTATAGTTGTGATATCAGGGAAAGTGTAAACAAAAAACGCACATCAAGTCATCGTGCAACACCTAGATAATTTATAATTTTACTGTTTATATCCATCTTGACATTTTTTATCTGCCAAAGGCAGGTTTCATTTGGAATCTTAATCTGAGATTTATTTGGTGGATCTGGAAATCATAGCTAGAGTTCCCACAGGAAATGGTCCATCTACCAACAGATTAAATGGCAGTCCTGCAGTTGTTAAGGGAGCTCTGCATTTAACACACATGCATACTCATTCAGTCAGCACTGTGGAGAAAAATTAAAGTAGTAACCCAGGTTTAGGAACAATGTAGCTAAAAAGTCCCATATTTGCTGAATGACAAAGGGTTATATAGCAGCATTTCATTTTATTATTCGTGCTTGAATTTCTTGTTTGCTTTGTTGAGTCTGCTGACGAATACTAATAAATGCCTGCAACAATCCAGACGAGAGATGCCTGGCAACAAAGCTATGCGGTGGACCTCCCTGATCTTCTCCAGTTCACAACCTGACCTTTTGAAAAATTGGCTGGGCTAAGCTGCAGAATTTGGGTGTAATGGTTATTGTTAACTCCAGCTTTAGGATTTATTAATTTGTGTGATCAAGACTTACCTATACTTCAAAGTTTCAAAAGACCAAACACAATCATCCATCCATTAGAACTAACATTGTGTTTCAGTGAATCCCACTTAGTATCTGCCTAGAGATTCTGCTGTTTTGATGCATTCAGAATATAAAAATGCTTTTTCAACTGTGAGACCAATACAATGAAAATCCAGTGTCTTCTCAGAGACTAATATTTTAAAATAACAATATGTTAATGAATTGCAAACGGAGAGTGGAATGCCAAAGGAAATGTCTGATATTTACACATTAATAAATGCATCATGATTAACTGCAGTGAATACCAAAGTAATGATTGGCCACATATTTTAAAGACTGAGTAGCATTTTCCTGTTTTAAATATTCAACAGTTTGTACACAATTGCTGTTTAGATGTAGAAGAGGAGGGCAAAAGATGTAGTGAGAGGCAAGGGAACATCTTTACTAAAATGATCAGAATCCTTGGAGAATTGTTAAAAATTGCCTTTGCCAGAATAACTCCCAACTGCTCTTAATCTCCTTCCCAATTTATTTCTTTATGAAGGGTGTTACCAAGTTTCCACACCAATATAGGTAAATACAGAAGCATTCAAAATAACACAGATGTCCCCCAGCTGATGTTGCTAAAACAGAATTCACTGTTCTCTTTAGGATTCCTTTAAGGAATAAAAAACAAAATCAAACCATTAATCTTCTTTTTTTTTTGTATATGTATATTTTATGGGATATAGAGCAAGTAAAACCATTAATACATAATATAGCTTTGGTTATTCTTATTGAATTTGCAGATAACTTTCTCAACAAAGTTGCAATACGATTGTGTTGTTCTCTTTGCTCCTTGCTCTCTTGGACAGCTTATATGTTCAGCTGTAGCCAGAGATTAAGTATTTGAATTGCATTGTTGGGTCCACCTGACTGACTTCTAAAGCAGTTTTAATTGTTCGGAAGTTTTTTGCTTTGGAGTATCATTAGAATGATATTCAATACAATTAACAAAAGGTAATTTCCTTTATTCTGCCTAATATTGAAATTACAGGAAGTTTGCTTATATTGTACATTGAACATCTGTCTTCCAATATGCAAATACTGTAACCTAACCTGTCACGTGAATTAAAATTATAATCATAAAGAGGTGTCAAAGGACAC
>VRYO01001269.1:9163149-9185687 GCA_009812075.1 Sialia sialis | reverse complement strand
TTTTTTTTATTGTGTAAATGTTAGTTAGCCATTCATAAGTGGTTTGTTTGGGGTTTTTTTTAAGTACAGCGGATATTAGTTTCTAAAACGTCTCGGACAGAAAAGAGTAGAATTTGACATTTCTAAGCAGGAGAAAAGAGCAGGGAGGAGCATCAGTGACGTAGCACAGGCTCCAAGATGCAGTGTGGATCCAGTCCCTTTGACTTTCTGCAGTTTTTCCTTCTGTCATGGTGTCATGGTTTAGGCAATTTAGCACTCCCTCTAAAACCACGTGCAGCTCCCTGCCCTGCCTCCCCATACTGGAGCCACAAAAGGTAAAGATCACAGGTTCAGAGAAAAGCAAATTACTAGGAACAGCAGGGAGATAAGAAAATGAACAATAACAGCCAAAATACTAACGACAGAGGGTATAGGAGAAGAAACAATTCAGGAGAAAAGCACACACCACAGCACACTCAGTAATAGACCACCCTTCCGCTCCAGTAAGGGTCAGTACTGGATGGCTCCCTCCGACACATTTTCTGGACCAGAAGGCATCCCGTCTTCCCAGAAAAGTGTCCTCATGACATGAGGTGGTATAGAATAATGTCTGAGTCTTGGGATGTCCCCTCCTGGCTACTACAAAAATTAACCCTGTCGTTGCTGGAATCAGGACATTTTCCACCAATCCGAAATTTTTGCCTTCGGGCAAAATCATCAGTGATGATTTCCAAAATCCCTGGGCAGTTGGTGTTTTCTATTCAAGCCCACTCAGGACAGCTGATACTCAAAGAACAGAGCCTTCTGAGACCAGGAAAGGTATTCAGCTGTCTAATTTCTTCTGTCTCCACAGTAGCTGTCCCAAAAGCCCAATGGTACTCTTTTGATTTTTGGAAATACCCACTCCTGAGGTAATAGGGATCAGGTGATTCTCTGGCCCTGCCTCTTCCTCTTTTTCTGTAGGCCCAATGTCCTCTTTATTCCTCACTAAGCAAACTCATTTGGTCTCTGATTTCTTCTGTCCAGGGCTGTCTACTACCGGCATGGGTTGTTCCCCTGGTTCAGCGGCAATTTGAGAGGTCCTGGTGCCTGTAGGAGGTCTGTTTTCCTACTCCTCTCCTGGAGGGTGTTCTCTAGTATTGAACTGTGTCCAGTAAAGAGTAGCCAAGGTCCAGAACACTGCAATAAATTGAAATAAATTGCAATAAATTTTCCTCTCTGGAGTTGCCACAACATTTTTCTTGCAGTGCAGCATTCTGTCACTTTAAGCAGGGTCTTGTATTTGTTCAGGGGTGAACTGCTAAACCACTGGAGCAGAGAATGTACCCAAAAACTGGCCCATTCTCTCCCACACTCTATGCTACTCATGATTATCTGATCATCCACCCTCAGGGCAGATCTCTGAACAACCTCCCTAGAAATCTCTGTCCTGACTGCACTGAGGAGAGGAGAGGAGAGGAGACATGGCAGACTTAGCAACAAGAATATGCTTTACTTAACATTGAGCAGGAATTCAATTTTCTCCAAAGCTGTTTTAACAAGTCTGAAGGAGGAAGAGGGGGTAAAAAGCTGGGGAAAGTCATCCCCCCCGTTCTTCCCACACACAGGGTATAATTGTTAATGGATTCCCAGAGTAAGGATGGGAGAGAAACACTGAATACACATCCCAAATGATCTTCACTGTCCTTGATGTTATCATGTCATTAACTGATATCCCACAGTACAATAACAAAGGAGTCCTGATCCCTCTCCCTGCTCTGAAAAAGGTCACTGTGAGGAGCACATATGGGAATAGATATATGGTTATATATGCACACCCATTTAAACAGCCCAAGTGACATTGTGGCCACTGGCTCTGGACCTAGTACACGAATGCTAAGATCAAATTTATTTCCCACCTGTTCTGGGCAGATCTGTTGAATCTCAACACTTCATGCCTCACACTGTCTCCAATTACAGCTGTCTTGGTTTAGGAATGGTATTCTCCAATTAATTCTTCCATTAAACCATGTACCACTCCCTCTCCACCCTCCAATTTGGGGCATCATGGGTTGAGGTAAGAGCAATGTACTGGGTACAGCAATAAGATAAACTGAAGAGTAACAGCAACAGCAACAATACTAATGATAGAGGGTATAAGAAAAGAAACGATTCACACAGAAACCACACCCCAAATCCCCCTAGCCATCCCTTCCCCCTTAATAGGCAACACTGGACAGTTCCCTCTGCCACATATTCATGCCCAGAAGGAACCCAGAAGGGAGCTTATCTCCCCTGGCCCTGGCAATGATGTGAGTTGATATAGAGTACCTTGTGTCCTGGCCATGCGCCTTCCTGTCTACTGCAAAAATAAACCCTGGCTGGAACCAGGGCACGTAGCTTGCTCAATGACCTCAATGCAATTACTTCATCACTCTGTGCCTTAGTCTCAGTGGCTTTAAAATGACTATCACAGCATTTATGCATCTCCTAAAAAAATCTGTGAGAGTTTCCATAAAAATGTTCTTTCCAAGGCTTATTTCAATGAACTTATCTTAAAGTGATATCCTATCTCAAAGATAATTCCAGGACCTCTATGAGCAAGAGTTGCTTAAAAGTAAGTCGATAGTCCCCATTCTTTTGAGCTGGCCCATGATGCTCTCCACAGAGCCCATGGTCCTGTTCTTGGGGCACTGAATGTGCAATTCATCTATGTGGTGATTTCCTCTTTGTTACTGCCAAGGGTTTGGCAGGTAATACATGGTACTTTGACTGGGCAGAGCACAGAGAAATAAAAGGAATTAGCTTTGTATTACAAATCTGCTCTGAGCTCCGTCTTTGCTTGTTATCAGGTTCCCATGACTGCCATTCTTCCATGCTATGGAAGTGATTTAGTGAGATCTTAGAGTCCTGCTGAATAATCATCTTGAAGCTTGCTTGGTTTTCTTTAAACATTAGAAAAAGTGCATCATGAAGGGTCAGCCATTTGCTCTTAGTTGCAGATTACTTGGTCTCAGTGTACTACACTGCACTGACGGGGCCTGAATAGCAGCTAACATAAGTAAATCTGTAGTAAGTCCAAAGACAATAAAGCTTCATTTTTCATATTGTTTGTTTTGGAAGAAGCGTATATTACGGACCTTGTATTTTTTTAACTGACCTTTTCATAATTCTTTTCCAGAAACAGGAATTAGTTTCTTGAAAGTTAGGTACAGCGGCTTTTTTAGTATTAACTCTGAAAAATTTTTTGTAGATTGTGGGAAAGATAAAACAGTGAGGAAATGAGTCCAACGTAATGAACACCTTTTACATATACATATAAATAATGTATATTGCATCTATGTTAGCTCAAATATGAATGAAAAAGGAAAATAAAGGCATTCTGAAAATGATTAAGACCTAAACCAACTCTTATCATTAATGCCAGACAATAGGATTAGATTTCTTCCACCAGACTCATTTTCTTTCTTTGCATATTTATGCCTATAAAAGCTTTGAATTTTGGTTCCCACTCATTTTCAGGATTTATGCTTTTTAATCATTCAGTAAAGGGTAAACTGTTGAACAGTCTGAGTCTTTCACAGTCATTCTGTTTGATAGAAATTCCTGTAGTTAAATAGCTGAGTGAATGAATGTTTGTCTTTTGACAAAATGGTTGACTCATCATTTTCAGTTCACAAAAGGAGTATTCGACCATAGTACTAATTTCATTTGCATAGCTTGAAAAGTTAGTAGCCATCAGGATAAGTTTTTAGTCTTATTATTTTAGGAGAAAAATTAGATTATTTGAAAGCCAATAATAAAGAATCACAGTCAAGTGAAAATGAAGGTGAAGGTCTCAAGTAATGCTTTTCCATGCATAGTTATTGCAGCAAGTGTTGTAGATGTGTGGTTTGCAGTGGGGCACGATCAAGTTTTTTAAACCATAAGAAGTGTGTCCTATTATTCCAGTGGAAACAGATTAGTTTGGTATAGGGCCAGGGTGGCTCTTTGCATAGATAGTTTTGTTGGATAGTGAGTATTCCCTTTTGTCTGAAATTCAAAATATTATATATATAGATAGATAGATAGATAGATAGATCGATATATAGATATATACATATATATAGATAGATATATACAAACAACCAAACAAATAAAACCAAAATCCTACAGACACTGAAGTTGTGTTTTTGTTTAGACTGAGATTTAAAAATACATAATTGCAGCCCAGATGGTCTACAGCATCCTGGGCTTCATCACAAGAAAGCTGACCCGCAAGTTGAAGAAAATTATTGCACGTTTTCACTCTGCCCCTGTGAAACCTCATGTAACGTACTGCATCCAGTCTGGGAGCCCCAGCACAAAAGAAGTGTGGGCCTGTTGCAGCAAATCCAGACTTGGCTAGAAAGAGGATCAGAAGGCTGGAGAACAACTCCTGTGAGGACAGACTGGCTGAGAGAGGCTGGGGTTTTTCAGCCTTGAGAAGAGAGGGCTCTGCCAGGACCTGAATGCAGATCCTGGGAAACACGATCTCGTGGGTGGCCTCCCTGCCCAGGGCAGGGAACTTGCAACTAGATGATCTTTAGGGTCTATTCCAACCCAAAATATTCTGTGATTACCAGGAAGAATTCTGGAAGTTTTTAAATTAATGTTGCACTTCCTCAAATACAATATTTTGTTATACATTTTTTCAAATGTTTTAATCTGACAGTGTCACAGTGTCATAGCTATTGAATTTGCAGTCATTTGCTCCTAGGTTGTATATGGCTCATTTTCAGTCTGCTTTTGCCTTTTCCTATTGTGCCTCTTACTGCCATCCCTCTAGCGGTTTGTTCACTCATGCAGTCTTTTGCAGACAGATGAGAACACACTATGTCTGTGCCACAGACCAGCTTAAAACAAATACCACTGAGCTATAGGTAGCAAGCTGTGAGTACTATTACTTGGAACTGATTTGGTGCACCTGGGGCTTCTACTGTCCTCATACTTATCTGCAACCAGATCTGTAGCCAGTCCTGTATTTTGAGATGCTATGTGCATTTTCCATTGGGTTTTGTTTGTTTTCCCTTACTGTTATTCCATGGAGATTCCCTCTGAGGTGATCGGTGTGTTTAGTAGGTGCTGAAGGACTATAGACAGGAGGAAGGGGGTGTTCACCCTGCTTCTGCTGGATGACAGGACTGCTGAATATGCTGAATGGTATAACAAGGAAAGCTATTGCCTCTTTAGTCTTCCAGCTGAATCTGCACCTTCTGTGCACTTACCACTGCTGGTGAGGGATTCTCTAATCCTGTGCTTTCCCTGATCTTGATGCTTATCCCTCACTTCTCAGAAGAAGCTCTGAGGAATAGTGGGTGCCTGCACAATACGATGCAAGTAATGTTTTTACTTGACTTTTTAACCACTCCCAGCTTAACAACATTGAATTCTGTTCTGCCTTTACTGTTTCAAGCCATGACAGCATTATCTTCCCTTTACGTCCCTCACAATCAATTCCCAGATTTAATTCTAGTGTCTTTATATTCCTTCTTCTTAACATTTGCTTTTCTTTCCCGCAATGTGAACAAGCTATTCATTCAAGATAAATACATACAGAAGATCAGCTGTTCAGCTTCTCCCTATAGTGAAATATTAATCTAGGCTACTAAACTTGTACTATTTTAGATGAAAAAAAATGTTGTTTAGTATACTCAAGAACCAGAATTAGTAATGGTGGTACCGCTTAATGAAATCTACATAATTTTTTTCCAAAGCTTGCAAGGCTGTTTTACCCTTTCTCTGATATTTCCTGTGCAGCCTGATTATTGCAAATGCTACTTACTCCCCAGTGTGTGTCTGCAGCATTGGTAATTAGTGCACAATACGATTTGCAGGAGGCATGAGGAAAAGCACTGAAGTGCATTGATTAAAATTGCCACTTAGTTTAGCAACAAGACAAGCTACCATGTACCAATGCCTAAATTATTTGAAGTGGGGGTCATGAAGAATAAAGTGGTTATAAAAATAAAATGAGTCCTATGTCCATTTATCTGACAGTGTTCAAAATGTCTTCCCAAAGCATTCTACTGACAAATTTTGCATGTTGATTTAAAAAACATATTGCAGCTTTATTGGATGAGTAAAAACCTCTCACCCCAATGCCCTTGGGCAGAGTGCTTTCAATTTTGAGTTGGAGAGGCTGCCATCATCTTCTCTCTTACAAAGCCAGTGGAGAAAAAAAAACAGATCCTCTGTTTCACCTAATATTTCCAAGAATGCCACCTACAGCCTTCCTATGATGCGACTTAGTCTTACCCATGTGCTTGAGGAAATTGAATCTGGATGAAAAGATGTCTTGCAAATATATGTTGTCTAAAGAAGCAACATTAGCATTAATAAATGCCAACACAGTTCTAGTACTATTCTAAATTATCTTTTTTCTTTAGCTGCAGTAATTTACAGTTAAAAACATGTATCTTGACATGGCCCAAGGATGTAGCCGAAGTGCAACTGCTAATGCAGATATTTACCTCACATTCATTTCTGGTTTTAAAAATAAAAATCTGCCTGCTGAACTGACCTGTCACTAGATCTTTGCTTCTTGTTGACAGCTCATATTCAGGATGTTATAGAAAGCCTGCTGACACTCATCTGACCCTCTTACTCCCTGCTGCTCTTCAGTGTAGGCATTAGTGATGCTGTTGAGGTGGCCTGGGGTGCGTTGCATGTGGCTGTGTGGCTCTGGGCATGATGATCAAGGGTGTAGGAACCCAGGGGGTGTTTGCCTTGAGCCTCCTCCAGAGGGAGGGGCATGGAGGAGGATGGAGATCCAGGTTCTCATGGGGTACTACAGTTGTGTAAATCATCTGCTGGAAAGACAACAGCAGGGCTCAGGTGATCTGGAGGTTGCTGGTGACAACTTTTTGATACAAATGATGGAGGTGCCAGCAAGGTGATCTCCAGTGGTCTCTGCCAACTTCAGTGACTCTTCTGTGGTCTCTTCTTAAAGTCCTGGAATTAAAGGAGCAAATTAACGAAACAGGAACTGTGAAAAGAGGAGAAACTTGCTCTCATGCTAAGGGAATAGAAGCAGCCTAAAACATCATCTAAACTTTTTAGCTCTCTAGAGTCAGATTTTTCTTCTCCTACTTTCATAGGGCCAAAGTAGAGTACCATGGTGCTAAAGAAGGAACAGAGTTTCCTGGCGATACTGTCACTAGTTATTTCAACAGATATACATTGTGCTTGAATTCTTCCACAGAATGTGACGCACTTTGCTTGAGGCACTTCACATATATATAGGTTATAGAGTAAGTGGATGCCCTAGAGAGGAGGAGGAGGAGGAGGAAAGGTTGTTATGGCAAGAAAAACATTGCACCTCCCCTGCAGCATGTGACAGCATAATTTGCAACTGCATTTTTACAGACACTGAATCTGATACAGGAGAAGTGAACAGGATATTTTGAAGGAAGTTCTTTATAATATAAATCAAATTGGAAACATAACTCCCTATAAAATGCTTTACAAGCATGGAAATTCAGGCTAGGTTAGTTTTCAGATAGTACTTACGGAAAGATTTCAAAATGTTGCCATTATGTGTTGTCGCTCCCAAATTGAGTCAGGTTATTAGAGTATATTTGGTGATTTTTTAAACATAACTTTTTTTTAGAGATCCTTGCTTTTTACTGTAAGGAGGAGTAAGAGATCAAATCCAGTTTTTAGATGTAGCAGCACTTCAGAGGAAAGCTGCTCAGAAACCTGCAGGATTTCAAGCCAGTGGAAACAGCATACACTTGCTCAGAGAAACCAGGTGGCTGTGGCCTTATGTTCAATTTCTGCACCAGCTGTGAAATTACATGAGGAATATATTTCAGTTACAGTACTGAAAGTAGTATTACACTTATTTAAAAATATTTTATGATAGTGATACCCATATGCTAAGAAACAAATATTCTGATCCTCTGTTGACTGTTGTTTTTCTAGTATAAAGATCAGTAGTTGCAGTTCACAAGAAATGGTTAGAGAAGATTCTGTGCTGAAGTGGATGTGGAGAATACATATGAGCAGTGAGTCCCATAACTTTTCCCTGGAGGTGGTAACACACAGGTCCATACTGGAAGTTGTCAGTTTAACAGCCAATTCCCAAGTCATCTCCTGGGGCCCTTGGGCTCTTTCCTGTGCCATTGGCTGTGTCTTTCCTTCTTCAAGGAAAGGGGAATCTATTGCAACACACTTTAGTGACAGTTTTCAGTATTTTTCACTTGGAAACTGTGCTTATAACTGTGTTTACCTGCAGGATGGCACCTTGATTTGTATTTTTGGTCTATTTCTTGTTGATTTCTATTGTATAGACAGTTTCTTATTATTTTTGAGGAGGACATTATAAGATGGATCAAATAGTATATGCCCTATATTTTATCCAAAACGTTTGGTAACACTAACTTTATTAAATAAACACAAGCTCCAATGTTTGTTCTCTACTAATCTAAATGAAAGAATGAAAAATACATGCACCATTTTTTCCATTTCCAGTGGTTTTAGACTGCTTCCTTTTCATTTTTTAATATAATTCTATAATTAAAAAGTACTTGTTCTTACTTTATGAAAGAGCATTCGTGGTATGTGGATCATTCTTTCATTTAAATGCCTTGATATCAGAAATATGTCCTAAAAATATCTAATAGCCAAGCTAAGAGAAATACCACACTCAACATTTTAATCAGATAATTTTTCCCTTTGGCACAGTTTCTGCTTTGCATTCTTCAAGTTCTTTAGTTGTATGAGCCTGTACCTCACACTCTCCAGGAATGAATAATTGTGCTTTAAATTTGTTGTTGCTAATTACAGCTTGATGATACTCCTTTTACAGCCAAAATGGCTTTGAAAGAAACCTCACTATAAGTCGTTATAACCTAAATTTTTCCCTCTCTATAGCAGAAATTCATCATCTCTCACTATAGTAGAGTTGTATTTTGTAAGATATAGGTAAATAATTTTCTACAGTCAACATTATTTTAAGAAGTCATTTGAGGGGGAGGAGGGATTAGGAAATGATGAATTTTTCATGTTTCCATGAGAAAAATCCAGTAAATGGGTTGCAATTCCTACATCTTCCATGCTGTAGGTAACACAGGTCTCATTCATTAGGGAAGGGACAAAGAAGTTGTGAATCTGAAACTACTGCAGTATTATATTCTTATAATAAGCCATTTTCAAATGAAAAATCTCAAGTTTGTGCTTCATTCTCCAAATGAGAAAATGTATTTGCTTCTCTTCCCAATTAGAAACACATGTCTTGGATCAGAAAAAAGAAGACTTTTGTGCTGAACTTCAGTTTTATAAGAATTCTCAAAAACGCACAGAATTTTTTATCCCAGCAGAAACTGAAGTACTGGAGCAAGTAACCAGTCAAAGAGGAGGAGTCCTTACTGACTGTAATTCTGGTTCTGGAGAATCAAGGTAAACCCAAGAAATACCCCTCTGTATAGTTTTTCAAAATATTGACAATATACACATGGATTTTTGAGTAAATATAGGGAAATTTGCTTCCCACATGAGAATCAGTAAGTCAGCTTTTTAGTTAGACTCTCACCATATTTGCCCTTCTTCCCTTGTGGAATGTAGCATTTCACCTCTGTATTCTCATAGCACTCATAGAAAATATGATCATTGCAATGGTTTATATCACACATTGTGGGTATATCAATGATTATGATCTCTACAGAGAATTTTGAAAATGCATGCTGAACAGAATTAAAACAGATCTTGAAAATTAGCATCTATGGCTTTGCACAGCAAGCACCTGAAATATGATGAGTGAGTAGGAAGCTGGAATAAAGCAGAGTGAAGTCCAGATGAAGCTGGAAGAGTGAGAATGAGGAGCTGTAGTATCTTGCAACAGTGTGTGACAGGAATCTGAAGATGGACTAATATGATTGAAAAGTTTAATACTGACTCTGAAGATTTTATTGTGTCATTAATTTTGGTCATTTCCTGTCACAGTGTTTTTACTGTCCAGTGACCCTCTATAGCAGTCTTAAGAAATTTATACACTCATTCTGTATGTGACACAATGTATAATTAGCTGGTTGGTTATACCATTGACTAGCCAACTGGTTAAGGAACATGCTACCAGTTTTGAGTGGCTTAGGCTATCTGAAAAACAATTTTTAACTGAGAGTGTCAAGAGTTGTTTTTGAAAATGGAATCAAGGCTGAAAAGCCTTATTATATACTTTTGGAAAATACACTAATTCCTCACCTGTCTAACAGATTCTACACCCAGTTTTGTCACCTTCATTATGGCATATCAGTGATTTTCTAAGCCAATCCCAATCCTTAACACTTTTTGATTTTCCTTTTTGCATTTTGCATTCGTGACTGAGATTTGCTGTAAGAGCAATGCATCCTGCACTAATTGTCAAGTGTAATCCAGAGTGCTTAGGTACAGCCCTGCAAAGAGTCAGTCAAAAATGGTTCATTTTACCTTTCACCAGTGCCACTCCCACTGACAATCAGGCTTGTCTTGAGCATGGAGATTAACCTCCCACAGCAGTCAGCATGTTGAACCATCTCAGCTCCAAGTATGTTACGTGTAGGATCCTAAAGCTATTTGCCAAAACCTGCCTTTGCCCAAATACATTGTAATTAGATTATGTTAAAATTTCTTTATATAGAAAAACCCAGGAAATGTTGAGTCAGTGTTGATTTGTGTTTTAGGTGGTGGTCTTGCTGTACCATCAGTGTGATTTGTCAGTTTTAAGGAGAAAGGAAGAAAACTTTTGAGGGGTTGAAAGACAGTCATAAAATTATAGAGTGGCTTGGGTTGGAACATCATCTAGTCCCAACCCCTCTCCCATGAACAGGAATACTTTTCACTAGACCAGGCTTATCCAACACTTGAACACTTCCAGTGATGGAGCATTCACAACTCTCAGCAACTTGTTCCAGTGTCCAACTACCATCTGAGTAAAAAATTTCTTCCTAATAACTAATATAAATTTACCCTATTTCAGTTTAAGATGATGATGAGTTATATTCAATCTTGTCCATGGAAGCATCTCTTGAACACAGCAAATGCACAAGAAACATTTGAGTTTTGTCATATCTAGGCATGGGTATCTAGATGCATCTATCACTTGCAGCCTGAAACAATACTAAATGAAATATGCACAGCAAAGGTTAAATAGGATTTGAAGGATATTGGAAGGGAAGACATGCAGTTTAAGCCACTCTTTCACCCATATATAGTGTAATACACTTAGTAGTACTTGATGTTAATCTCCATGCTGTCTGTGTTTAATGGGCTTTAGGTTGCGCTGGTTGCCTGCAGAATACTGGTCTTAATTTCCTGCTGAAAGAAACATACAGAAAATAAATCCGGTGGAAGCAGGTGAAAAAAAGGGTGGCTGAATACAGACAACTGCTTAAGAGAATTACTCTTTGGAGCAATAGATGGCTTTCTTTATCTTTCTAGGATGTGAATTACACATAAAGTAATGTCTACAGTGGAAACAGGAGCTCTGAAGGTGTAGATTTTCTGACGCTACTTCTTACCAGTTATTGGCGATGAAGTTTATAACCAGAAGATGCTTAAGAAAAGCAAATGTTAAAAATACTTGCTGGTACCCCTTCCAATCCATTCATTTACTCATTTTGCTGCCATGCTACAAGTGAGATCTGAGTGATCTGTGAGTATCAATGGATACCCAAGAAGTTTTATGAGAGTCTTACTTTGAGACACAATTTTTCTGGCCATTGAATCTAGTCTTATTCTAAGTTGTCTATAGTAACTATGGCAACTAATGATTAGTTATTTTAAAACTCCAAGTGGCATGCAGTATGGAATTCCTGTTGTCAGTTATAATAATTAGAATCATGCCATCATTTTACAGGTTCCTTCAAGATGAACTCCCAGATTTTTTAAATGGATATTTCTGTGGAATCATCCTAAAAAAAAAAAACAACTTTGGTTTGCTTAAACCTGAGCATCACTTTGATCCCCAAATATTTTATTGCTTTTTGCTCTATGTTAAGTGATGGCTTTTAATGTTAGCTTTCCTTAAGCATTTGCTGTTTATAGGTTTCACAGCCAATTTATATTCATCTGATTTTTGCCTTTGTACTTTAGGATATTTATTTACTATTCCATATTTACAGATTCTTTTCAGAGTCACAGCTTTAAGAAGTGGTAGAAGGGCATCAATTTCTTCTGACTATTTGATACATTTGCAGTCATTAAAAAGTTTGTTAACAAATTTTGATAATTTATTTCTGTGCATTTTGTTTCAGAGGGATGGAATAAAAACTGTTTTCTCAATTTTTTTTTAATTTCCTTTTTTTTTCTCTTTCCAAAATACAGCACTGTAGAAAGAAAGGATATCAGGATGCTCCCTGATTTTATATCCTCATGGAATGATGCTGAAGATTTAGGTGGAAAAACAGAAACTGCATTCCTTTTAAAAGAATTGGACACTCTGAGGGCCAAAAATAAAAAGGTACAATTGAGATATTCAAGATAGCAATATTTGCTTTTTTATAATTGCCTTGCAAAACATACATTTTAAACTGTGCCTGATTTCATTTTGTTATTTATTTTAGTGCACCAATCACTAGCTTCCTGTTATTTTGGATTCTTAGTATCTGCTTAACAACTATTTCTCTGGAATTAAAAAAAGTGTCCAACCTACTCTCTCACTTTTTTAATCAATTACATAGATTCTTGCACCCTGAGTGAAAACCAATGAAGACCAAAGACTAGACCAGGATTTCATGGATAGAGTCTGGAGCTCATTCTTCTGATGCTTCTGTACATGTGGCCTAGATAATTAATGTACCCTGATAACTCATCTTTATTGAAGGGGAGAAAATTCCATATTCCTTGAGCACTGCATTGCTCTAGTGTTAGCTGTGGTTGCATGTGCCTAAACAGCCTAACAGTCTGTAGTCTCTCCATGAAGTGTCATTGAATATTCAAGCTCAGATATCTGTCGAAGAACGAATTTAGTGAATACCCTTTAAAAGAAAGGCCTCGGTATGTGAAAGAATGCCAATCTTCTATCTGATGAAGAACATGAAAATGACACATATACACCAGTCTTTTCAGACTCAGATGTCTGTATCTTGGTAAGAAACAGGCTATTCATGCAACCATCTATGTTATATTCCATGCAATTCTGAACTTCCTTAGCAAGAAGAACTACAGCTGGTGATACCTGAGGAAGAGAATCACAAGTAAAAGCAACGGCGTATTCATTGCTACTTGTCTCACAGAGCAAGAAAGCAAAAATATATTCTTAGCATTTGATCTTTAAACAAATAAATATAATAAATTTAACTTATTTTGTAATGCTTAGTGTTTGTATTTTGAGAAATTGTTATTTGCAACTTTATTAAGGTTGGAAGTATTGGTCGACAGTTTCAGCCAGATGAGAATCTTACTGTCCATGTGTTCAATTCAGCTTCAAGACAAGCTGGCTGAAAAGGACAAGGAGCTGAAGACAATGAAACTGGACTTAGAATTGCAAGAGAGAGCTACGGAAGCAAAGATTGCAGAGAAGATTGCAGGTACAGTAGGCGAGCGTTTAACAGATGGCTGTATGGCTCATACAGTACCCGTGGTTGCTATATGACGTGGCCTAGTGAATGTTAGCTTTATTTGCTAAAGGAGGGAAGATTTGACTTTTTTTTTTATGTGTGGCTGTTTAGAGTTGCTTAGAAAATAGATGGCTTTAACATCCTGGTACTGGTATTAGTAGGAGCTTTACCTGTATTCATACTGATTTGGGCATTAAATGCATTGTTAACACCATGTCAATCCAATCACAAAAAGGTTGTTTGTTTTGTTGGAAGGTCCTGAACAAACAAGGGGAAATAATGATTACCAGTGCCTCTACCTTTCAACCAGCAGTTCAAATACCACTTATTGTTTTAGCTGGTTCAGAGCAATACTACCCCCTCCCCGTGTTTGGAGATAGTCTCGCATTCACCTCAACTAGAGACCTGCGCTGTTCTTGAAAAATCTGCTCTTCTGGTAGTTAAAATGATTTTTTGTGAGATGATGACATATATCCAGTGAGTGAAGTTTATATGAATTCTCAGAAGGAAAGGTTTTTAAGTTTACAGCTGAAAGTGAACGTGTGCTTTTATTTGTCGTTAATTGTTCTTTGGATAGACATACAAGCATGGAGAGTTTGTATTCTATGTTTGTGGAAACTGCTAATGTAATGAAGCTGGGCATTCCTGTTATTGAAAAGTGACTGTGTATACAGTGTATCCAGTAGATGAAAAATACTCTAAGGTTTTCATGATGATGTTTGAAATAATTAATGAGAGTGCTTTTATAAATTCTTTGTATCATTTGTTCAGAAAGAAAGTGTAAGCTTGGTAAAATTCTTTCCTCATAGATCACACACACTTCATAGAGTATTAGTAGTTCTAATAGCTGTCCACAAAATATTTGTACTAAAGGGAGGAGTAACTGTCTTCAGGAAAATGGAGCAGGTAATAAACTCTAGCTGGAAAACAGATGGCTGACATTCCACTTAATATCAAACTCCTGACAATATGGTATACTGTGAATATTAGAGATGGAAAAGAGAGTTCCTAGGTTTTCAGTGGTGGGGGAAGGGAAAGTCAAATCTAATGAACATCTTAGGAAAAAAATGAATTATGGGCATAATTTTATTCTTATTTAATTTCACATAACTGCTTGCTTTATGTTCAGAAGAAAGAAAAATCTGCACTGTGCGTCATCGTTATATCCACCAGCCAAATGCTAATGCAGATTGTTTGGCTTGAATATGAAGTTTTGTGTTTGTTCCTGGATATTTGCCCAGTGTTTTACCTCTGTACTTGGTTCTCTTTGGTGTAGGTGTTCATTGCTCATTAAAACCTGGAAAGAAAGGTGTGTCAAAAGCAAGGATAGTTTCGTTTTCATGGATACAATTGAAATTCTTGTTAGGAAATTGTTGTTTTCCTACACTACTGCTTAAACTTTCTAATTGTGTCTGAAGCATATTTTTCTCTTCAAATCAAAGTGGCATGAATATGAATATAATAATTTTAAATGCCTATTCTGTTTTAAAAGGAAGACTAAACCAAATTTTAAAAGAGCTACATAGTGTAATAACAATGACCTTTAAAAAATAATCTTTTTTTTCCTCCTTTTATGAGTGCAGGAAGTATAAAATCCTTTAAATGCTGAAGAGAGAGGGCAAGAGGCTCCTTACTACTTAAACTGTTTGCCAAAAGGAAGCATCGTTAATATTTCACAGTTTTTGGCTTCCTGTCTTACAGTTTTAAGAATGGTACCAAATTCGGATAAATGGTTTGAAATCTGGAATTGTGTGAACCAAACTGGATTTGTGGAAGCCTCTGTGTGTCTCTCCCATAAAAGCCTTGGGGAGAGTTCTAATGGACAAGCAGAACCTAGTAAAGAACAGACGGTGTGTTTAAGGAAAAACTCAACCTCCTGCATTAAGTTCTTTGAGGAATGGAGAACACATGCTACTGTGATTTCAGGTTACTAGTTAATGTTTAATTACGGCAGTGTGTAACACATGGTGGAGTGAAGCTTGTAAATATGGCTGTTTGCATTTTTATTATTACTTAGTACTGACTTTATGATAAGTAAGTGGCTCCACAAAATTATTTTGTAAAGAACATAAGAAAGGTACACCATAAAAGTGTTATCTACTTTGAGGAATATTAGAATTCTGTTTTAAAAGGTAACCCTCTAATTGATAGGTTTTACCTGAACAAGTCCTGTGGAAAGAATTGAAAAGTAAAGAAAAAGGACATTTTGAAATGAAGCTACAGCAGTCTACAGAAACAAATAATCCAAAGATTGTCAGTTTATGATTTTTACAGTGTTCAAATGAAAAAATGAAGAAAAAAGGGGTAAATTTGTGAAATGCTTCATGAGAAAAGAAGAAAAAGTAGAATTAAGGCAGAAGATATACATGATGGAAGAAAAGTATAATACTGTGTGCTGTAAATAACTTATTTTCAGATTATTTTTACTAGCCTGGAAAATGGATTTTAAAACTTCTTTGGGTCTCATTTCTATGTCAGCTAGTTATGGCTAAAGAAAATTAGGCAATTTAAAGTTTTGATTTCAGACTTTTAAGTATTAGAGACTGTATTTTCTGGTGGTCATAGTTACCACAGATTCTTGCAGTTTATTCATTATTCTTCTGTTGGATTTTGTGTCATTCTGACCCAATGTCATAAGTTACTGTTGGTTTCGCTCCCTGTCATGAAGAAGAAGGTGGAGGCAACATCAGGAAAACCCAGGGAAGAGCACATCATAAATGAACAGACACCAGGATAGTGTAAGCAAAAAAGGGAGCTCCACGTATGAAGGGGGTATGAGGAATAGCCAGATCTTGAAATCTGAGTGAGCAGAACTTTCATATGTTGGACAGAAAAGGGAGTGAGTGCCACCTGTGGTGGTGGAAAGGGGAAGGAGCATCCATCTTCCAAGGACAGACTGGAATATCAAGGTGGAGGCATTGCAAAGGAGTAAGTCTTCAAAACAACTAGCTGAGAGAGCAGATCTCACTTTGGATGGATATAGTAAGTGACTTCATTTTTTTTCCTAATGGAAGAATCAAACAGGGAATATATAGGGACTTTTAGAGGAAGGAGCTGATTGAGTGTAAGGGAGAGTTATAGAGTATAGTGGTAACTTCTCTAGACTGGAAAAAATATCAAAGCCCTATTCTCACAGTGCCATTACTGCAGCAATATATACAATAGCTGGCATCAGAACAGGAGTTCTTGGAATATTTTTGTTGCTATCAGAGACTAAGGATAATTCTGAATGAAAATATAATAAAAATATTTATGCTTAAATCTTTCTGTAACAACAGCTATTCCACGAGTTGGGTTTTGTGCCAGTATCTAACAATAATGTTACCAAAATTTAATACTTTCTTAAATCAACATCAGCTCAGCGGGGTTGAGTCCAGCCCTGTTAGGGGTTTCACACCATTTTTAATGCCTGAAAACTGTATTAGCTTTCTGTAGATGCTCTCTGAAAGACCAAGGTAATGATAGGAAATACAGTGTGGAAAAAGAGGAAAGCAGTACTCCTAACATGGTGGTATACATTACACAACTTTCAGTCTCTTGGAAACTATGGCAATGTACCTACAATGAAGTCCCTGTTTCAGGTCTGTTTTTATGAAAATGTTGTGAATATAGGTTTGTGGTATTTTGGAATTCTTGAATATGGTGTGGAAATATTCATGAACATTATTTGAAGTTTTCTAAATTAACTTGAAAAATAATTACTGAATATGCATATGCAATAGATTTAATAGCAAAAGTAAAAACAAATATTCAAGTGGCTGTTAGCTTAGAGTTAATTTGATTTAATATCCATAAAGTAAGAGGAAATAAGTAATCTTGCCAGTAATAAACTTTGGGTGGCAATAACTTTCAGCAGAGAAGAAAAGTATTTTCCATTTCTTCAAAGCTCACTTTAGAGTCCCTTTTTAGATGTTATTTTTCTTTCCTGCATGTCATCCATTAAAGATTAGCTGTGGAAGGTTGGAGCATGGAGAGATTATGAATGACAGAACAACTCCTGCAGAATAATAATCAGTTTTTGGTATTTAATGCTGTTTGACTTTTGCAGACACATTTCTTATTAACCTTTGGTACAAACAGAAATCCAGGTTCCTGATATCTCATGGAGAAGATGAATTCAAGATCCTCTTCCAATTAAACTGAAATAAGGCCAATATTGGGCTTTAGCCAAAAGAACTCAGTAGTTCCCAACTCTCATGTTTATAAACCTAAATATGAATGATATTTTACAGTTTAAGAAGGTAATGCACATACTTCCCTAAACCAGTTTTCTGTGCATAATTTATTTATATATTTAGTCTATATAATTCTTAGTGGGTTTGTCCTATTAAATGCTTCATTATGGAATACTAATTCCTGAATATCTTTTCAAAATATTTCTGATAAATAACCCAATTTTGAAAATAGCTGCAGGATTTGAATCCTATGTATAGGAAGGTAGGCAATCCACCTAAAGAACAGAAAAAAACCCCAAGGCGGAGGCATCGTGACTGAGAAATTCTTGGCTTAATTTTTAACAGCTTAATTTGAAACAATGTGATTTTACCTTCAGATTGTCAGAATTGTTGATTGTCAAAAAGTTGCATACAGCTCTTTGAAGTACAATATACGATGAGTTGGCATAGATTAAAATGTCAATTACTAAACTATTTATTGGTAGAGTTTGTATGCAAAAAGCAAGCCAGTTTCTTCTGCATTTTTTATGACTAGTCCGGCCCTTCTTTCTTCCACACGAGTGCTAGGTGAGCATAAAGAATTGGGTTTTATTCAGGAATTAAAAGGTCTGCAAATGATCTACTTCTTGAGGCATTACAAAACTTTCCTTTAACATGACAAATTATAACTTGCAAACTTCAATGCAATGTTTATATTTTCCCCCTAAAAGTAAATATTCAGGCATCAACAATTATTCACTGAAGAAAAAAGTTTAACAGCATTATGGTTTGAATTTTGAAGTCAGCTGTGTTTAGTGTATTAGAGGCAGAGGCTTAAGTATTGTACAGGGATTGGCTTTCACAAGAACTGCCTTGGGGTCTGTGTATAATACTCTCTCCTATTCTTTTCCACTTTATTTTTTTTTTTAATTGAATTACAATCTGAGTACACAAAGAAAAACCCTATGCAGAGCTGCCACTAAGCAACTTTGGCCTTTTATTAAGAACACTCTTTTTATAGCATTGGAAATGTAGGAGCAGATGAATGCTGTGCACTAAATACATACAACAAACACAAAGTAATAAAGAAGTCAGTGTGTTCTATCAGTGTTTGTTCAGATTGCTTTATCTATGAAGTCACATTTAGGTGTAAATTACTTTTAGTCTATAACTCCTGGTACAGACTGATGAAAACTCTATAAGTAGTTTTCCTATGATCTTCTTATCGCAATTTTACTTTTATTTTTCAGTTATACGTCATAACTGAAAGTAAGTGAATGGTAGCTTTCAAAAAAAGAGCGAGGAACTTAAGTTGTCTATTTCGTAATAGAACATGTCAGCATAATTTTTAAGTTGAAAGTGAGCCCTGGAGCTCCTGATAGTTTGCCTTTAACCTGAATAAGAACTCTGTAAGGGCTTTAGAATTTGAGCATTTCTAGGGATTATCTGCATTTTGTAACATGTATAAGCAGAGACCAATTAATGACACATTTTAAAGGCTTTCATGGCAATTCAGGATTTTTTTTCTTAGTTTTATTTAGGAATTGTGAGCTCAGTCATTATATTTAGTAGAAAGAAATCTCAGAGAATTTTAATTTCTAATTTGACTGGATGACAAATATATACATGTTTGCATTTCTGTATGGAGAACAAGCATATACCCATATGTTAAATAAAATTTAATACATCTGTAAAACTGACCTTTATTGAAAATCAGTTATTGTAGTGTTATGGTATTTACTGTATCTTCTGAAATACAGTAGCGTTGTGGATAGTGATCTCATATTTTTTTTATAAAACCCGGACTGTATTCTAATTTTATTTTTTTTAATAAGTAATGTGAAGTGATTTCTGCTGCCATAAATGGCTTTAGTCACAAAATTTCCCTCTTTTGCCTCTCTTACTCAGTTTATTTTATTTACACAGATGACCTCTAGGAAATAAGCAAACAGACTTTTATCCTGGGAGTCGTGCTTTCCTTGCTTCCCCCAAAGTTCCATGTTTGGAAAATCATGAAGCACTGTTTAAACTAGAATGATTTCCAGCACACCTTCTCAGTGCTGCTGTTTTAAAGGTGGTTTAAAAAGTATAGGAGACAAGTTTGCCAAAAGAATCAGGTTCAACTAAGAAAATATGTACACTGCTTTGACTCAGTAAACTCATACTTGGTATGGTTCATCTTCTTCATATTTACTTTTGCCCATATTAGAAAACAATTAGCTTACTAAACAAATTTGAGTATTTGGGATAAAAAAATCTACTTTGAGTCTCTCTCATTTGACTAAGAATTACATGATATTTGATAAGCTTGTTTAAAAATGGACATATCCAAATATTATTGTAAACACCCATTGATTTGTTTTACCTGCAATATAAGTATTTTACTTAGTTGGCTTACATAGTAGCTAATAATATTTGTTAATGTAATTTAACTGCTGTGAACCTTTACTGAACAAATATTGAAATTTATACAAGTCAAAGAAAGAGAATCTCTAATGACTTTTGTAAAAGCTTCCATTTAATAGTTAAGGAGAAAAGTTTATATGACATACCAGATGCAATTAACAGTAGATTTTACATTTAATAAAAAGAAAGAAGCATATGTATTTGCTTTATTCATTCCATCATAATTTGCATTAGAGCTGTGGGTGTTTAATGAGCAAATTCCAGCTAAAATGCTATATTGATTTTCTAAGTGAACTTTGTAATAGCTATCTACCTTACAAAAGCTCTCTGTTTACAATTGTTTTCTTTACTAAAAACTAAAAATGTTTTAGAATTGATGAGTTTAGCATAATGATTCTTTTAAAATAAAGAGCTCTTTTAGAGTGTGCAGGGGTTTTAGTTACAAGGAGAAAGATGTTATTAAATTCTTCCAAAACAAGTTTATACAACTAAATAGTAGTGCTGTACTTTTATATGCTACAATATTTGCGAGCAGGGGAAAATAATCCTTTTTTTCTTAGTTCACTTCTCTGGGATTCAAATATTGTAACTCTTGAATGCCATGATATATATATGAATTTGTAAGTGACACAGTTAAATTTAGCTTAATACTACACTATGCATGCTTCATTTCTGTGTGTCATTTTCTTACCTGAAATATGAACTCTGTATGAATTTGTGTTTCATCTTGGTCAGGCCTTAAGACAGAAACGATAGGGTGGTTGGTATGCCAGTAGGTCTCCGAGGAAAACCTTGTCGTGTCAACCAGAGCAGTTGGTGAAAAAGTAGCTGGATCTATTTTTCCTTTGGGTCAGATGCCAAGTCAGTGTGTCAGTATGGAGTTACTATTTTGCTGCATATGTCATATCTTGAAGGGAATATAGAGGCATGACTTGGTCTTACTCTCAATCAGTTTTCACCTCACATTTTTAAGAAGCATAGAGATAACTGGATAATTTTTACTCTTTCTAATGTGAAGAAATTTCATGTCACTCTTTCATAGACTGTACAGCTTATACATCACTTGTTTTCCTAGATATGGTTCAAAATGTTTTGCTTTGCTGCTGCATTGAGACATAATTGCTTTTCATTTATTTGAAGCATACTGTGGTCCTCACGGTCTTGAACTGCTCCTTGTGACTCATCCATAGCTCAGTGTGAATGGGGCATGTTCAGAATACCTGCAATCATGCGACTGTCATAATACTCCCTACACTAGGAAAAAAAGAATTAATAAAATATTAAATAAGAGTCAGAAATGTGTAGCCATTGGGTAGCAAACATCAAACCTAAATTCAGCTTTGGCTGGTGAAGAAGTCAGGTGACTTAGTCTTCTGTAGGCCATTAAATTTAGTTAGATGAGGTCTTTGAGTATTTTTTAAATAAGTAATTTTTTTTTTGAAGTGTCAGTATTTCTATAATGTATTAAAATGCTATGTATCTAAGTATCTTCTTTTTTAACTTACATTACTATGCAACCATCTTACATGATTTTCTACATTTTCCCTAATCTGTTTTAGTATTAAACAATTGACTTGCAATATTACTTTTAAGAAACAGAACCAAAAGCCAGACGCTTGTAATTGATACAGAATGACTATTAATATTTTTAATGCAGTTGATGAATCTGGTCAGTGGGATGTTTACACCAATGCTTTAGTTTAGTGGAAGGATAAGAGAACAACAAGAAAGAGTTGCTCAATTTAAGTCACTTTTCATAGCTGATAGTTAAAAGACAGCGTTTTCTAATAGACTTTTGAGTGGGGGAAGGGTTCACTGTTAGCAATTAGCAATCTGACCTGCTATCAGGAGTGGTAAGATTTTAGATAAGCAGGATGCTTAAATAACTTGGAAGATGTCTTTTTCTGAATGCTTGCATGCTGTTATATGTACATTACTTTGGTTTAATGACAAATAAGCAATAATCTATTCTTTAAAAACCTGTATAGTCATTATTACCACTAGCTATATTTACAGAGAGGAACTTAGATATGCAAAAAGACAGCTTCTAGATATGTCAAAAGATGTGTATTCTACATGTACATGTGTGTTCAAGATCCATTGCAGGAGTCAACAAATTCTAGGTTTTCTAAATTAACAAATTTTGGATGCTCTAATATCTGGCAGAAGGGGTATGCTTGAAGAGGTCAGAAAGAAGTTAACTAAACTGGAAAATAATTAACCTCAAAATAGTAGTAAGTGCCAAATCTTCAGTTATTTTAGACAACTGTCTATTCATTGCAGCAGTTGTTTTCAGTGTGAAAATTGCATGGTGTTTCCACTTGCAGCTTTGTGGAAAGGGTTCTCTGTGAAGTGCCTCTGTTATAATCTTAGATAAATTGACATCATTTACTGGGAAAACTGTAGAAAACAAATATATTAAGGCACTGATAGGTAATAATTACAGTAATTTCACGATTATAAG
>VRYO01001269.1:9104500-9162149 GCA_009812075.1 Sialia sialis | reverse complement strand
ACAGAATCAAGCTGCTTGTGTATTTCAGATTCAGTAAGGACACAGCAGTTGCACTGTAGTTTACCCAGGCAGTCATTGCTCTTGCAGTAGTTTCCCTGCCATCACAGATCTCAGCAATCAAAGTGGAAGTCTGGTGAGCTGAAATTCACAGCCTAGGTTACCTCATAGGGTTTTTTCTTGTCCTTGCTGAGCCTCCGACCTTTGCAGATATCAGATGCATTCTCTGCAAGTGCTGCAGACTCACTGCTGGCTACCAGCTGGTGCGGTGTTATAGCTGCCTTATCCTGCCTTGGCTTTGCCATTCCACATCAGGCAAAGCTTTCTTGTTGCAAGCAGGGGAAATAGATCTTCAAAAAGATGCTATTCTTCTGGATTAAAGAGAATTTAATCCGCGTTTGTTAATTTTTGCATGCATTTCAAAATCTGTGCTTCCACTGCTGAATTTCTTTTGGTGGTGTTGTTGGGACACAACTTGTTACAGCTCTGACCCACTGACTAGACTTGCAGCTCCTCCGCAGACTTTTTGTGGGGGAAGGGACTGCACTTTCAGAAGTAAAATTTAGCCTTTCCCTGTCTGATTTTGTGTAATCTGCTGTTAGCCTGCAACCTTTTGCTAGACCATGCAAAAAATACTTCCTTACTCCTCAGTGAGTCTTCTCCCCAGCTTGAGGACAAGAAGATTCCTTTTTTCTAGGTACTGATTAAATGCATTTTTTGCCAGCAATATAACTGCTACAAAAATGTGTGCTACTGTGTTTCTACTATTTCATTCTATGAAGAACAATATTATGTTTCATTATATATTCCACTATGACGTTTTTTTATGCAATAATGTATTAAGGTGAAGTAAAATAAAAAATAAAGGTAAAAAAGGTTAATATCAATTTAGGTAAGAATGGAAGGACAAAAGCTCTAGGCTTTTAGTAAAAGGGAGGAAGTAAAGAGGGAGGAAGCCTTTCTTTGAGATCGTAATGGCTTAAGCAGTAGTTGAGAAAGAAGCAGATACTTCTAAAGGGAGTCAGGAAGCCTAGCAGCAATGGCTTAATAGAGAAAGTTCTTGTGAAATAAATACCAAAATTTGAAAAACACTATATTGTGATGTTCAGAGACTATGGCTATACCCCACTTTGACAGACTAGAAGGGACAAGGAGGATGGAGAATTCAGGAAGCTACAGATCTCAATTGAGTTTTTTGAGGTTCCAGTGAGAGAGGATATAGTCCTCTGTCTTGGAGTGACAGCAGTCTTACAGCATCCTGAAAGTCCCTAGACATTTTGAATGCATGGTTTTATGATGACTGTGAGGAGAGATTTGCAGTATTGCAGAGGGAAATGATGAAAGTATGAATAAAGATTTTAGTGGAGGCAGGGTCGAGGTAAGGATTCTGGCAGTGTGCCAGAGATGGTGTTAGGCATATTGACAGGGGAGAGGCAGGGAGAAAATGTAAGCTCAGGATGAGGAATGACTTGAAGGTGTTAGTTTGCTCCCAAGGATAGACAGTAAATCTTAGTTTATTGGTACCTAATGCTCCAAGGTCCATGTATGCTGTAACAGGTAATATAACAGTATATTACACAATAAAGTAAAGGCTTGGCAGAGAAGGAGAGATGCCAGCTGTGCCACTCTTGTGATACTACAGACAGACTATAAAAATATTAGAATTTGTAATGTCACTATGGCACCCTGATAGGAAGCAGTTTGATGGTAGTAGTTTTAGTGTATGATCATTTTTAACTCTGTATCATAGAAGAAACTTGCTAGTGTCTTAGATGACTCTGAGGTTTAAGAATTACTTTTCCATTAAGCAAGTATTCAGAATGCCCAGCAGATCACTTTCTTTCCCTGTTAGATTTTATAGGGATGAATTTGGAAACACATAAATAAAAACACATTTAATACCTTAAAGTATTGACTGTAAAAATTAATAGCAATTTAGTGTTGTGTCTAAGAACTAATATAGACCTTATGCAGAATAATCCAGGGTTATTGGAGAAGTGTTGATTTTAGGAGGTGGTGGCAAAGGCCAATGTAAGTGCCTCTAATAGTGCTTTTCCCTGTCAAACTTGTTTGTTGAACACACTTTTGCAGCTCTGGTGGAAGAAGTTTATTCTGCTCAACGGGAACGTGATGAGGCTGTCATGGCAAGGCTTAGGTTGGCCAATGAAGAGAGAGATGAAGCATTTCTACGAGTCCAGCGTTTAGAAGAGTCTCTCAAAGAGTAAGTGTACATTTCCTGCACCATGTAAAAAGGCTGCTGTGTCGGTCTGTGACAGTCATAAACTGCTCAACAGTGCTTAAAGGAAAACTTAGCACATTATTATCTGTGCAATAAAATAGACTAGGGCTAGTCTTACTGTGTTATTGGTTAATTTGTTAGCTGTTCTGTAAAACCATATTTTTCTCTTTAGATTGAGAGAAGGTGAATAATTTTGATCACAAAAATTCAAAATATAGTCAAAAGCTTCAGTATTGATTTATTGAGGGAGAAATAAGATGAATGTGACATTTTATAGGGATCTTTTGGCACAGAGTACCAGCATGTCAGTCAAAAGTTGCAACATATAGGAAATCAATCAAGCCTTTAAGCCCACTAGACATTTCCTTTGGCAAAATTTCTACTAATTATATGGGTGACACAGTAAAAATATATGGGTTTTTTCCTTATCTTTAGTGTGGGAGCAGTTTGTAAGGTAATAAGGGTAAAATTAATAGTTCAAAGGTTTTTTATTTATGCCATTTAACACAACAGAAATAGGCAGTCTTATGTTAAACAAAACTAAGTCAGGAGAAAATTGTCAAGAGTGGTTTCTTTCTCCCTTTGGGATATAGGGTGCTTTGAAGCTACAGTTTGCTCCTCCATACAAACCTTGTCCATCTGAGTTGTGATGATCTTGGTGATCATCTTTGTTAGTCCCTCAAAGAGGAGTCCCACAAAGACTAGAGTGACTGAAAAATTTCTCTTACTTTTTTTGCCAGGAGAAATACAAAGCAAACAAAGTTTTCATGTCAGGAGACTGAATAGGTGCAATTGTTAGCTAACTAAATGACAGGCAATTATGTTTTAAATAATTAATTCTACTAAGAACATTCCTCTTTAGGGCAGAAAACCAGTCATCTTCTTTTGGATATTTTTATAGTTAGGGCCAGAGAATATTATCTAAATTAATTTCAATAATCTGCACAGTTTGTCCACCATTACTCTCCAGAATTTACTAGAGTTTGTCACAGCCTCAGTGTTTGTCACAAGTATGACTCAGCAGCACAATTAGGAGATTGCACACCCACAAGAATTAGTACATGGTTTGTTAAATATCTCTACGGAGCCCTACTTTTGTGCATATACACCTGAAATCTTGCTTTAAACAGCAGTCTGAGAAAATTATAGATGTGCTTTAAATTCCTGTAAGAGGGATCATAACTCTGAGCCTTACTTGACTCTCCAATTTCTTCTGCCCATCTTGTAGTCTTGTATGTTCCAAGAGTAAAGAAAGTTTTGTATGGCTCCAAACATCGCATGATCCTGTATATGACCAGTTAGCATAAATTCGAGATCTTTGATCTTAAAGCACTTAAGTAATGCAGAGAGTTAATTATTCTGATCAACAAACCTGGTCAATGACTTCTGGGCTTGTGGCATATTGCTGCTTTTTCTTCAGTGGAATCCATAGACACATAGGTGGCAATTCTTGACACGAGTCCTCAGAACACCTTCACTTGTTTTCCCTTCAACCCCTTCCATCTTCTTCACTCATGTTCTTGAAAACTGTCTTAGTTCTAAGTGAAAGTACGAGGAAAGAGAAGCTCCACTGGATACACTGGTAATACCAAAGTAGTAACTGTTCCCAGAAGAGTCAGTAACTCCCTTGACTGGTATTTTGAAACCAAGCTATTACATTTTATTGCTATCATTTAGAGAACTGCAATTGTACTAGCTGTCATCCACTTGGGTGTTCTTTCCAATGCTTTATAGAGACGTCTGATACCTTGATGCCATTCAGAATCTCAGAACTGGTATAGGAGATTTCCCTGTGGAAAATGCCAACTTTCTTTTCTAACTACCGCCCTTGATAGTTTCTTCCTTCCTTATGGTGGTTCAAAAGGTCAAGTTCTCTGTCTCAGATGTGGAGCACGCAGAGGTTTGGGGTTTTATAAAGAACAATGGCTACTTGTGCCACACTCATCAAGTTTTAGAGCACAGGTCACTCTTTCCATCTGCTTTGGACTTATTCCAATCAGAGAACTTTACAAGAGTGCAATATTGAACAGCCTGCCAACCTTTATCAAATGCTTTAATACTTTCTTTAAATTAGCAGCTGCAGCAGTTCTGTTGTCATTATTTAACTGTAACAACCAAAATTCTTTCAGCCCTGTTGGCCCTAGGGGTTATGTTATCAGAATGTGTTTAGAAATGGGGGAGGAGGAATCCTTGGATACTGTTGTTTAAAATCATGAGGCTTTCAGTCGTTCTCTATGCACAGCACAGGGAAACATAGCACAGAGAAAATAAACAGCTCTGGATGCTAGTTTTTAAAAAACATTGCCACCTGAAGAGGTGTTTGTATACCTACAGACAGATCCCTTGTGGCAGTAATATGCTGAAGTTATGCTTATGGCAGAAGTTCAAGTTCTTTTTCCTACTCCCATTTCTCCCTGAGGTGTCTTGCTTACCCAGCCTGTTGGTTGACTGGGTGATTTTGTTGACCTGCACTTTTAGCAGTGTAGAAGTCCTCTGGAGAAGCTGGATCAGTCCTGCCAATTTACTTTGACAAATACCGTTCTTTTCATTGTGAATACAAACTAGCTGGAGGTCCATTTTTAAGTCCCACATGAAGTGGCACTTAGAACAATGTAAAAACCTGAAGCAGGAACTCTACAAGAATCCAGCTCTGAGAATTTATTATAGTAATATAATAATTAATATTATGCTTGTTTTTTTATTATTTTTGTTACTTTATGAATACAAGTCAAACCCAGCGAAGGTTACCTTTTACTTTATTTGGTTTACTTCTTGTGCTGACTGAATATTTTGGAGTAGTTGCTGGTTGTGAAAGATGTATAAATATACCAGCTATTGTACACTGATAGCATATTATGAAATAATTATTTTCAATTAAAAATTTTCTATACTGATTGATTTACTATGCCTTATGTATGGTTATCTGCTAAAACTAATGGAAAATGTGGTGGAGTGCTGTCAAGTGTTCTCTAATGCCTATAAAATCACGGCTTTGGAGCAGTACCTGTCACAGCACTGCTGAAGAAGTGTTGCTGTTTAGATGATGTTTAGTGGCACTATATCTGTCTTAAAACATCATAGCCTACTTTTACTAGAAGTCCCATTATGTAAATGGAGGTGGAGTGGTAAGATAACTTTAAAATGCTCATTTTTTCTGAAGAGAGATCTCTGTCCATTTAACTAACCTTAGGTAAAATAAAATGTGTACTATCCCATTTATTAGATTTTTGTGCTATCACTTACTGCTTTTACACAGCCAGTGTTCAATGCTGTATGACTAAATTCCTCGTATCATCTTGGTATTTGACAGGTCAATATATGTTCTGTTGAAATAGAAAGGGAGGAAAGTGCAGGCAGGTTTGTTCCAGAATTAAATAAGGACCTTGCTGAGAATTGGCTTAGTTTCCTATTTTATGCAAGATATAAAATCAAAATATTTTTAAAGTAACTTCAACTGATTTGGGATTTTTTCCCTTGTTTTAGATGAGGTAGAAAAATAACTACTTAAAAATGAAAAAACCTATCAACAAAAGTCATGTTCTGTTTCATTTGGGTTGCAGTAAAAACAAAACAAAACAAAAAAATCATGTAAAAGTTGTATGCCCAGAAATAAATAAAATAAAAGCATCAGTCATTTCTATCACTGGGGAACTTTTTTCATCTAAGCACATATGAACAATTGATCCTTGTAGTCATATATAGCAGTAAACATTAATAACTTAACAGTCTGAAGTCAGTGCTGAAGATATGGAGCATTATTGAAAGATGGAGTCGAGCAGGTGGCACTTTAATATGTTCAGTGTCATGGTTGACTCTAAAGACTAGTAGAATGAAATTACTTGAGGTTCTAAAGATTTAAAAAGCGAACTCATTTTGCTGCACTAAGGAAATGCTACTGATCAGGCTTTCTGTGTCCCTTTTTTCTAGGCTAGAAAATATTAACCCTGAAGAAAATGACATGGTAAGCCATTCTCTGAGGAGATTTCTTGATGTCAGTCTTATATCTTAGAGGCTTAAGTTCAATTGAGTGGGTTTCAAGAACTAAGATGTGGGAAAAAGAAGAATTGACACACTAATAATGTACATCTTTGCTGCAATATGAAAATTCAATAACTTCACTCAGTCAATTTACAATTCACATGTGCCTATTAATTAAAACCCTATATTAAATAAAATATATTAAAACTTCATGTCTGACTAACATATAATGCTGTTGGTAGACATTACAGGAATTACTGAACAGAATAAACAATGCAGACACAGGGATAGATATACTGAAGAATGGAGCTATAATTCTGAACCGAATACACAGGACCAAAGAACGTAAAAAGAAAATAATAGCTGAGGAAATGAATGCAGTAATAGAACAACGGGATGCTGCTTTATCTCAAGTAAGTCTCTACAAGTATATAATCACTCAGTAGCAAATTTCTTTTTTCTTTTTTTTTTTTTTTTTTTTGAGAGGGGCAGGGGTTGGTTTACTTTTGGGGAAGAAAATGATTTTGTTTACTTCTCTTTCTTGAAAATCTCAGAGGAGAGCCCTTTTAGCAAATGTCTGATTACTAATCAACTTTTTCTTGATGGTAGTAGTGCCCATCAAAATGGCATCACTGTGTTTCATGAGAAAAGTTATGTTTGTATTTTTTGTGCTTCATTAATATCTGTCTTCTTTCTGAAACAAACTGATTTTCAGTGAGTTGACCAATCTAAAAAGCTATTAAGGGCTTTGTTTTGGAGTATGCTGTATTGATGTAATGCACTGGATGACAGTAAACTGGGATGAAAGGATTTATATAGGGTTATAAGTCATAAAATTATACATTAAGGGAAGATATCAGTACCACGTGCAACAATGCAAGCAATTCCACCCCTTGTTGCTTTACATTCAGGAGATAAAAATCAGCATGTGGTCCTTGACTCTCAAAGTCTTACCCATCTACTACGTGACTTGAAAGAATCTGGACTCTTTTTTCTGCTCAGATCACTCATTGCCTGCAATTTCCTATTTTGAGAGAACAGTAATTGTCTTCATTCTCTTCACCATTAAGAGAGTCTTCTTGCTTTTCCCATCTCATGGAAGAGTTTTACTTTGTTGATATTTTGGTTTGAGTTTAGGTTTTTTACCCACCATTTTTTAAACAGAATTTTAACTCAATAGGAATAAGTTGTAGGGAGGAACAGTCCAAGCAGGGAATGTGTCTCCTGATAAAATATCTTAGACTGGATGAAGCTCCTTATGTGTTTATGCCAGGCAAGAAATTTCATCTGACTCTTCCAATACTGAAAATTTTGATTTTTAAAGTAAGTAAGCAAAGCTGGCCCACATGTAAGTAATTTCTACTAGATTTAAAGTCAGGTGTGTGATCTTTAATGATATCAATAATGTTAATTGACATTATGTTCTATTGAAAAGTCCTCTGATAAAAGTGCCCCCACTACAAACTGTAATTTTCACACTTTTTCCAGTCACTGTTTTTACACTCTCTCCTACTCTAACTTTGAAAACCCCATCTACCTGATGCTTAAAATATTTTGTGTCTGTCAAGTATGTATTATAAAAAAATCTTAATGTATTATTGGTGGTATTTTACTTTCTTAGTCTATTTTTTTTCCTTTTATAATAATATTGCTGGGCTGTTTCCCAGCACAGCTACTGGGAAATATCCAATAGCCCTTCCAAAAGTTTATGTTCTTTCTCCTTTGCACAGGGCATCTGAAAAGTGATCAGCTTGTAACAGGAAAGCTTTCAGCAAAAGAGAAAGATCTCTTGGTAGTTTTATTTTCTTTTTTCAGTTTTTGATTCTTTGTTGAAGTGGACTTTCAGGCATACTTGGACAGTGAAACTACTGTGAATGTCAGAAGAATCTTATTGTTGGTCATTTTAATACACATTTTAATTTAATTGATTTTAAGCTGCCTGTTTAAGGAGTAATATTTTCCAAGTAATCAGCTTGAAAATTAATAAAGATTATTATTTTACATAGTAATGGCTCAAGTGTCACCACTAGCAAAGCCATTTTTAGGCATATCAGCAAAAAGGACAGGTAATGTTAGGTAGATTCTGCAGCTGAAAAAGTAAATTAATAGAACAACAAATCCTCACAAAAGAAAGATGTAAATATTTGGTATTAAGCTGTAGTACTATGGTATCACTAGCCATTTATACCATCACAGTTTTAAATTAATTGTTATTAATAAAACTAATCATCATGTGTTTACAAATATGTGATGCTTTTACAGCTGTTACTGTTGAATCTAGAAAATAGGTCCTTGGAATTAGAGCTACTTTTCAACCTGTGTTTCTCACTTGATGATTCCTTGGGAATTCATACCATACTTGAATTATTAGTAGTCTTTTGTTAACATTGCAATAGCAGTAGTTATTACAGTGCTAACATCAAGAACAATAGGAGAGGGATTCTACAATAGACCACAAAGGGACTAGATATAATTCAGGGGATGTATATGCTTAGCATAACAAATGCAAATTATTGTAAGTTAGATCTGGGTTTGCCTCAGGCATTCATAACATCTGCAAGTTAAAATCCTTTTTGTGGAAGTGACATCAAATATGAAGGGGAGAATTGAGAGCAGGTTGAGAAGAAGCAGAAATAGAGTAAGTAAACCATTAGCCTGCTGTGGCTGTCCTCTGGAAAACACATTTTTAAAGTTCAGAGGTCACTGGGCAATGGAGGCTGAATGTTTCATGACACATGGTGTTGCTGTTGCTGGAACCACCATACCTGGTTCCAAATGCTAGAGAGCTACCTACACAATAACACGTGGACTGACTGTGCTTGGTGAAGGTGCATCTATTACATTTTGCTGTGATTTTCCTCACAATAGCCTGGCATTTGGTAACTGAGCACAGCAAACATAAGTAGTGTCCAGCTTTTGGGGGTCAACTCAGGGGATTTCTGATTTTTCTGAGTAAGGAGCAATAATGTGCAAGTCTTCACGGCTCAAACGCATTACTTTGATTTCAAGTGAGGAATAAAGTACATTTCTAGAGAAGGGATGTTTTATAAACTGTGCCTTTCCTAGGACTAGGTAAATGCAGATTACTTCCAATTAGTCTATTAAATTTGGTTTTATAATGCTTTTTCTGGTAGTTATACTGCTGAGCTGCATCTAACTGGACTGCAGTTGCAGCATACTCAGTGATTGGCTAGTTGTGATTCTTCTGTTTGAATTTTACTTGAATAGTTTTACTATTCTTCAAAAAATGATGAGCACTGTCCATTTCTTAAAAAGGCCATGAGAATGTTTTTTCTAGCTGTAATGTCCAAAAAGCCTCTGTGTATTTTTTGAGATTTCCAGCATGAGCTTTGCTTCTTACTAGGAAGCAGATTGAGGCACTTCTATCCCTGTATTGAGCTGTGCAAGTGGATGTAATCTCAGATCTTTCGCTAGATTGCTGAGCAAATATGCAAACTACTTTTTGTATGTGTGAAAACAAATGAAATGGTATAAACTCAAATATTTGATACTACTTTCAGTATGTATTTTCAAGTGAATAATAAACAAACAACTAAAGCATGGCTAAACATTGACATCCATCTTCTCCTGTATCAACCCCCTTAAAAAAACAAACTCAACAGTTTGGTTGTATTTGCTAAGATATGTTTGTTAGTGAACAGATATTGTGTGATACTGAGGATCTTCAGGGTGTTTTATGACTGATCCTCTGAATGAAATAAAACATCATTTTTTTGTCTGTAGTGTTCAGTTTTGTCGTAATCCATTCAAGGAAAAAAATTATTTGTCCAGTTGATCATAATACAGTTTTACCTTTCTTGAGAAATCTTTCTTGCTTGAGTAATCCAGTTAGTGACAGACATTTAGTAGAGATTCCATATGGCATAGTCATATTGTGTGATCCTCATAAACTACTAAAGAAGTGGTTTCCAGCAGGAGGCAATACAGTACAAAGTCTCAGCCACCTATTAGCCACATCACACCTCATGGACAGGAATGTTAATATCATTACAGGGTTGGCAGCTGAAGACTTGAGTAAGTCATTACAATTACTTTCCTTCTGGTTTAGACAAGAAAGGGGACCTTTTAATTGGTACAACTTGAAGGAAGTGATTTTTTTAAAGCTCATTAAGAGATTAGGAGATTGTGTGTTTGATATGTTTCCAGTCCTAACTAATTCTGTAAATGTGGGAGTTTTCAAATCGGTAACAGTCAGTTCTATACAGAGTTTTAAATATTAAAGATATATATAATTTGCTGTTAAGGAATAGCAGTGGTTTCATGGCTGGCAAAATATCCTCTCTAGTACACTGATCTTGAAGCAATAACATAACTGGCAAGCAAACCTGGTTTTACAGCTTTGAATAGTTTGACCACATCCTGCTGTGCAGGAACATGCTTATGACTGTTCATGTAAAAAATTGGCAGGCACCCAGTTGTTCATCTGAAGCAAGTTAAAGAATCCTTCTCCATTTTGAGGCGCTGTTTGGCAGCAGGCGGCACTTCATCGTCATTGAAAACAATGACGAGATGCACTATGCTTGACTTCCCACCATCATCAGTTTCGACTAGTGACTAATAACTGATAAATGTCTGTGCTTACAGCTAGTCAGATTCTTGCTGGCTTTTTGTTTGTTTGTTTGTTTTTGTTCTGCTAAAGCAATTTTTCTCCATTTACACCAAGTAGTGTGTAGAACTCTGTGTTGCCTGTGATTCACAGAACATTAAGGCATCCTCAGCACAAGGAGTGAGCAGATTTTACTGAGGTGGTAAACCCAAGAGCTGTATGAAATGTTAAAACAAGAAATGTAGATTAAAAAAATGTTTACAGATCTTGGATCCTTAATTGAGGGATGCTCAGGTGACAGATTACAATGTCTCATGGGTGTTGGGGCAGAGGTGATCCTTTTGCAAGCCAATCCACAGTTTGGGACATTATTTTTATACTTTTAATTAGAAGTTTGGTTTTATACTCTGTGTTTTGGTACCCTTTGGTACTTCTTGATTAAGGATGCTAATCAAGTTGTTGGCTGGCAGGAGCCTAGCTGATGGTATCCTCCTACCTGCTCTCTCAAAGTGCTTACCCTACTTTTCCCTTTGCCACTGATATTTGGGAAAAGAAGAGGTAGAATGCTGTATTCACACTTATTTATGAATCAGACAGCTGCTGTTGGGTACTGATGATTTTGGTCACGAACTTATTTCAGGAGGAAAGTGAAAGTAAAGGAAATTTTTATTGTGCTTTGAGGATCCTTCAAGAACCATGCATGTTTCACTAATGGCTGGTTTCCTTTAGGAAGGCAGCAGCAAGTTGCTGTTGTTATCATTTGCATCCTTTTCTCTGAGAGGTAGCTGATGAATGGGCATGGGGAAATTCCTTGCCAGCAGGGCGGTTAAACAGAGAGGGGACACCTTTTTGCGCTGTGAATTTAGTCCAAGTCCTGAGAGAAAGCAATAGGGATATGGAGTAAGATATAGAGTCGATTAAAAAAGAAAAATAATTTGAAATTTAACATTAAAAATTGCACAGTGACTACAGGGAGTAAAGAAAGAGGTGCTGTCGGTTTTATTGGGATTCACATTGGTGGACTCAGGTAAAGCTCACGGGTCTCTCTTCTTTAGGGGTAATGCTGAGGAAAAGGGATCCTGAAAGGAGATCACAAAAAGTCAAGTTATATGAGCAGTGGTTGTGATTAGCAATATTAGTTTTAGTTTGTTTAATTCCAGTGCACTGTAACAGTGCTTTAAAAAGTCACATTTCATTTCCTCAGTACCTAAATAAAGATAATCCTTTCAAAGTTTGACTAAACTAATGTTTTAGGAAGTCCATGTTATGCTGAACATGGTTAAATCTATGATTTTTTTGCTTCTTCTCAGAATAAACCAGTGAATCTTACCAAGCGCCAAACTGAGCCAGTGATTGCTGTATTTGGGACCCATGTAGTAAAACTATTGTGCATGATGCTGAAGAGCATCAGGAATCTTTTGCTTCTCAGAAAAGGGCAGGTTCTTCACTAGTTGGCTACTTATTTTTTCTAAAAACAACCCCAGTTTGAAAATATGTAATAATTCTTCACTTCCCAAGTTGATTAGGTGTGCTCTGACTCTCTACCTTGGGTATATTTGTGCTGGCCTTAGCATGAATATTTTCCAGGAAAAAATTCCGTTAAATATTTGGCTACGTTTAGGAGATCGTGAAATGTTTTTTGCCTCTGAGGTAGGAACTGGAGGCCTAACTAGAGAGAAAACTGACCCATCTTGGTTTCTTATGCAGGTTTTCTGATTTATGTAGAACATCCCCCCAAAAAATAACACCTGTTTAATCTTTTACTGTAGTGCTCTGTTTAACTTGTTCAGGGTATGTGATTCATGGTTTTCAAAGCATTAAAAAATCTGAGAAGTGGTGAGATGTTCAAACAGGGTAGTAGGAAAAGATTTCAGGACACTTCAAATCCATGTTTGTAGTGTCCATTTGTCTCTCACACTGACATAGCAGAGGTTGTGATTTCTCTGTAGGCAGGTATCTGTTAATAGAGCATGAAACTCTTTGGTTCCACTGGAGTTGGAATTTCATTCGTGAAAGCAAGTATTTTGCAATTTATTCCTTAGTTTAGACTTCAGTGAGGCTTTGGTTGCATGAGGTCTTGCATTTTTTGAGTTAATACTCCTTGCAGCTTGAAGTGCAGGTCAGATGGTAGGTCATCAGTGGAGGGAGAGGAGAATCCGAAGGAAATTACCCTGAGGAGCTGTTATACTGAACTTTTGTATTTAGTCCATGAATGCTAAGTGTGAGTAAATATGTAAATGTTAATGAAGTGTTTCCTTGAAGAGAGGGATTACGGTTTTTTTCTTTTTGAGCTTTAGAAGCAAAATTTTAATTGATACTGCATTTCTTCTTTTTGCTGCCGTAAGGTTTTGACTGAATGATGCCTGGAGACACATCATTGTTTGCGTTGTTAAATCACCTGTTGTTCCTCTGCAAACAGTGTGTTGTGCAGAATTCAGAAAATACATGTCTGCATAGTATTTCAGGGCATGATCAAGCTTGATATCTTTAATTGTAAACTTTAATGAATTTCCAGTTGAACATTCAGCCTCTCTTCAGTACCTAGGAACTCCTCACCCCTTTGAAAGTGGCAATAAATTTGCATGCAAGCTTGCTCCATTAATTGCTGTTTGACTCATCTATCATGGGCTAAGCTTTATATTCACACAGCTTAGACTTTCAAGCCAATTTCTGGAATTAATTTAAATATTTAATGTCAAAACCCTAGGACGAAAGAGAGGAAAAATATTTTGTATGCCTACTGATCACCTGTTTCAGTAGCAGCAACCCATAGAGGAACTTCCAATGTGATAAAAGCAGAATTCAAACAGTATTTCCTCTGTGCATGCAGTAAGGTCTGTAGGGACCAAAACTCTTGTAGAGGTACCTTAAGTAAGTTTTCCACAATATTTAACACTTCACAGTTTCAATTTAGGTACTGAGGATTGAATCAGATTTCACTTTGGTTACTTGTTGGATAAAATGTTGGATTTTCTTAAAAATTGGGAAAAAAAATGGTTTGTATGAAAAGCTGGTTTCCTTAGTCAACTTTCTAAGGAAACTTCATGCAAAATTACTTTGTTATTTTGGATACACAGATGAGTTTGCATAAGAATAGTTTTGGTAATCAGCAAAGAAAATTTTTATGTTTCATTTTTATCATTAATCTGGAGTCTAAAAAGTGCATGCACTTGCTTCTCCTGCCTTCACCCTTTGTCAGTGCTCATATGTTGCAATTTTGTGTTTTGTTATGCTTGTATTAGCAAGTAGTGTGAACAAATAGTGATGGATCTGGAGTATTAAATAATTCTCAACATCTGACGTTCACATTAACCCCTTTCCAGAATGGGGAGAAGGACATTTCGTTTGGTTTGGTTTGGTGTGTTTTGTTTGTCTGGATTTTTTTGGTCACATCATTTGTAGTCAGGTGCTATAGACTGAATACCATTTGTGTCAGGATGTACTAGGTGAATTCCTGCATCTTTGAGTTTGCTTAAATCAAAAAGGAATCCAGTTTGTTTTCTCAGATGGCACACCATGGTGCAGAACAAAGCTTAATAAGCAGAGAAAGTGCTAAGTAGCATGCAAATTGTGTATTGTATGAAATTAAGGATAAAAATGAGATGATTTTAAGAAATTGAATGAGATTTATTAAAATAGGATGATGAAAGCTATCAATGTTGTTGGAGAAAGTTTTCTAGTGTGTTTGTATTCAGATCTTTTCCTTTAAAATTATTAGACTATTTTATATGCAGACTTTTTCTAGTGCTGATTTTTGTCTGTCAAGATGTAAATGGACTTGATTCCTTCAAGGAGAAACAGGTTTCAAACTAGTAGCATAAAATGAAAATAAAGTGATACACAGAATGGAAAGTTTGGACTTAATTGTGCAATGAAGATATCTTCCAAGAATATTAGACAAACTGTATTGCTGATCATGCCACTTCTACAACATCAATAATTGAGTAAGTATTGTGGGACATGGAGCTAAGAAGAATAAATGGAGCTATTTTTTGTTGCCTTAATTTATTTTTATTTCCAGAGTCCCTGAGGTGAAATATTGACCTCTCTTCCAGCATTGCAATACCCTCCACAGTCATCCTTATGATCCAGCCTGTGTGCTAAGCTGTAAAGAGAGGACATGAGTAAGGTAGCTGAGGTCTAGCAGTAACAGAGGATGTAAAGAAAAATTACTGTGATGTTAATAAACTTATTATTCATTTTCCACAGAATTGTAGGTGATTGTGACTGAAATTTGAGACATAAAAATGTTTTTGTTAGTTCTGTTTCTTTCTAAATTTTAACTGGTTTTAAATGGTCTGGTAACAATTACCAAAATGGCAGTTTTCTCTCTTGGTTTGGTCTGAATATCATGACTTCTTTTTTTTTTTTTTTTTTTTGGATTTTTGGTTTTTTGGGGTTTTTTTGTGAAGCTGTTAATCAATTTTTCCAAGTCCTTAGGTTGATGAAATTATTTTACATATTCTGGTTAAAGTGTGTAGTACTCCTACACAAAAAAAAAAAAGTAACAAGAAAATATATCAATATTCTCTTTATGAAAGAGAGATTTCACAGTAGCGTTAACTTATCTTTGTCTGGTTCACCAAGTATGCCTATATTTGTTGTATGGCTTTACTGTTTCGTGCTTCAGATCGTGAGTATCTAGGATTTAGCCTCTTTTCCATGTTCTGTTTATTCACTGTTAATTATTTTTCAAGCTGAGTTGCTTGAGAGCAAAAAAAATTTAGCTTCCATTACCCTCTATTGCAAATGAAGGACAGGCTTTCCTCCTGCATGTTGTCTGTGTGTGGTTGTAAGATGCTCTTTTAAGGGAACTTTTTAATGCTTTCTGATGTTAGTGCTTTGTTATCATTCTTTTCAGTCATGTTTTTGATTTATTGTTGTATATGAAGCACAAAATGTCATTGTGGTTTATATTTTATTGAAAATAAAATATTTTTATTGAAAATACTTCTTTAAATTACACAATTCAAATACATAGAAATTCTTAAGGGCCCTTAGGAAGCTGTGACTATGTAAAAAGTATACTTATTGCTATATAAAAAGAAAAATTGTTATGAACAACAATATTAAATCACACAAGTATGGAAACTTTTTGCAGTTCTGGAGCTGTGATCAGAAATACAGAGTACAAGTGGCTAACTACACAGTATTTAATTGATGTAAGATACTGATGCAGTAATGCTTATGAATGTACATGTTATATTGTTAATAACATAGAATTGATAACTATCTTTTGAGACAGAAATTTTAACATTATCTGTTATTTACTAATTACTAGCTATAAATATGTAAATCACAGTGTGTGTATATATATATATCTATAAAACCAAAGTTGTGACATTTATTGGTCATCTTTCAGTCATGCTGTTGATTATTTCTTAATTAGCTATATCATCTTTCTTTGCTGTCTGCAGAAGTATTACCAAAGATCAGAGAATCCCTAAAAACAGAGTAAAGCTCTCTATTGAAAGAACAGCTATGAACTCTTTGCTCCTAGTTGTCTTTTGAGACAACTTTTCACCAATGGCTAAGATTCCTTTCAAGTTTTGTTATAATCATGATGAGACATTTCTTATTTGAGAGATGGTAATACAGATCCCAGCAATGTTAGGAAACAATAGCTTTTCCTGAAAGTGCTCTGCTGTCTTGTATTCAGTATGGGAGTGAACACTAGGTCTCTCTGTGATTTTAATTCCTTCATCTTTAGGAAAAAGATTTTTTTTTCTTGGTCTAGAAGCATTTTTTCAGCCTCATTGCTTGGGGTCCTGTTCGCAATCAAAATGTTAGAGCTTCAACTGAATCTTAGCCTGACAAATCTTGAAAGACCCACTGTGAAAAGGAGAGTGCCAGTGCCAGCCTTCAAGAAGAAACAGCGAAATTGTTATTAATACCTTGTGCCATCAGCTGGCCTTCTGCTGTAGCCAACAGCTGTGTCTCTCCTCACATGTTCTCGTGTCTTCTGTGGTATCTAGACTCTTCTCAGCAGTAGTCATGCATTTTACCCATTTTGTTTGTTTTGGCAGGCAGGCCTATCACTTTGCTTTCAGATGTTCTCATAAAGTTCTTCTATCTTTGTGTTTTTCTTAATTTCTTCTCCCCTTAGGGTGTCCTGTCCTCTATACTCAAAGAATGGAATTGCTGGGATGAGAGCAGTGTTGGTAATTGCACAGGTCAAAGGCAGCTGATTTGAGGTTTAAGCATTTCTGCTTTTCAGCAACATATCTAAAAGCTTTTAGGAGACCCAAAGCTGTAGGATCAGCCCACTCGAGAAAATGCATCTATTTGGGTATCTATTGAGATCTATTGATCTCTGTAAAACACCCTAATGAAGCTAAAGCTAAATTTTGTTACATAGATAGAATCTTCAGATTTAATTGCTATTTAATATTTGCAAAGTCTTATTCATGTATGAAAATCATACAGGTATTTCTCTGTGTTACCAAATGAGCAATACATTATTCATAGATGTGTGGCTTTGTTTTAGTTTTTGCAGAGCTTTGCATTATATCCACTTTCTTTGTGGATGCCTTTGTATACTACGTATGATTTATTTAAAGTTTGTGCAAATCTGGTTAATTCTTGATTTTTAAAAATTATTTTCCTTCCACTTTTCAGTGCATATAAACGAACTGTAAAAGCTATGGGGAATACAATTTATGTATTTTCTGTTACTTAACTGTATTTGCTGTTACTTTCTCTGTATTGATGAGACAGAAAGTGTTTTCACAATAACATTTGAAGATCTGTAATTAGTTGCTTCATTTTCACCCTTATACTTAAGTTAAAACATTACCATTAATATTACTTTCACATAGTTATGTCCTTCAGTATTGAAATTTCCTAAAAATCTATGGGAAAAGAGCAAATACTATAGATTGGGATAATTTATTAGAAAAAGTGTCTATTGTCCCTGACTTGCCTGCAGAGGTTTGTGTTTTCACCTACCTAGTTGGTGTTTTGGTTTGTAATAATCTCTAGTTTAAAGTAGCTTTTATTACATGTTAAACAAGTTTTGTGTGGACGTATTATACACCAGAAAATATTCAAGAACTGCTACTTAAGCAACTGATGGCTCAATTGAGAGTAAAAAATATATCAGGACAAACAGACTGTATGTACTACAAGGTACACCTGCAATACCGTGATTACAATATCAGAATAAAAATATTTTTAAACTCTGCCATCCATACAGCAATCCATGATACTGTTTTCTTGGAAAATGTGATGATATTTAAAGATAGACCAGAAGTATTCCTGTCCTTTTGTGCAGTAAATGCCAACTTAATGTTTCAGCAATAGCCTTGTTTGCATATGGATTTTACAAAAATCCATTGAAGATTATTTGAAAATCAGCTCATTAGAATGACAGATTGCTTACCAAATTTTGTTTTCTTGTCAACTAATATTGGTTACATTCAATTAAACAAGGTTGTACTTTCTAAAAACATAATCTCACTCTGCAGCTGAGTGCCTTGCTTACATCTGCAAATCAGATTCCTAATTTCTAGATCTAGCTGGAAGATTAGGCTGTAAATGTTTCTAAAATTTCTCCTTTTCATACAGCTTTTACATCTTTCTACTATATATATATTGTTCAACTCCCAACACTTCAGATGATGAAGTAGGGGTGAGGGAAAGGCTTTAAACAAAAGCGATTGTCAGCTTTCTGTCACGGTGTGTTGTCAGATATTTGACAAGCTCTCTCTTGGCCACAGGCCATGTGGTTGTGATGGAGCTGACTGCTCTTCTGAGGAACCTGCAAAACGTGTGGCCACACGCAGCAATAGCTCCCTGTCATTCAGTCATGTCTATAAAGCAAGGGTTTGGGGTGTTGTAATCCCACTTCTGACATGATCCTGTTGCTTGATTAAGATTCTTAAACTTTCTATGCTAATTTGTCATCCCGCAAAACAAGAAACGACTATTTACTAACCTGTTTTGAGTGTTGGAAAAAAGTGATCAAGTGTTTACAAAAAGTTACAACATACTTATTTATGAGCATAATTAAAGAAGAATCATGTCATAAAGAGAATATGTGTGGTAAAAAAGTGAAGTAAAAAAGAAAAAAAAAATGAAGTAGTGTAGTAAACCTACCTTACTTAGGCAAAGAGAACTGAGAATTAGACTGTACATTATGTGTACATTCTGACATGCAAAAGAAGGGAAAAAAGGTGCTACATTTGAAGGAGGGAGAAACTAAAGAACTTGGAGAGGGAAGACTTATGTTTTCTGCCTTCAGCAATGAAGGAGGAGAACTAGATTTCTTTTTTAAAGTTATATAAAAATAGAGTTCATGGCTTTCTGAAATTTATGTTCCGTCCATTAGTAACACATAATCTTTCACCAAGGCTGCCTTGCAAATGAGTATGGGGAGTTGCATTGATTTGGAAAATGCATGCTAAGACCATAAGTAAGATAAGATGAGAATATTATTTTCATATTCAGATGCTTTTACTTACTTGTTGGTGACCTTTCTTGCAGTACTACTTAGTACTTCACCATGGTAGAAATTATTTCAGGTAGTTCAGCAGGGTGTTTAGGTCCTGGTTTTCATGTAAGCAGTGTATTAATGCATGTTCTGCTTAAATGGCAAATTTATTCCAAAACCTCTTGGGTGTTGTGTCATTTTATTCTTTAAATGTTTTTAAAGATGTTGAGGTTAATTATTCTGGATTATTTTCAATGCAGAAATTTCTGCTCTGAAACATACTCTTGTATCTGTATGCCGGCCTTGCTGATGTCCATTGAAAGTAAAACTGATCTAAGTCTAGCTATTATTGCTGACCTTTATTCAATTATTTAGAATTTAGCTAATTTATTAGAATTATTTAGAATTTATTTTATTTAGAATTTAGCTAAAAGAGAATCTTGGCTCTTGAGTGCTCTTTTGCTCTTATGATAAAATTTAATTAGTGTTTTTCATTTGCTGAATTATTTTGGTGTATTGATAGCTTCCTTTCCTTTTAAATATAACAGTGACATGTGAATGATAATGTCATTGTACTGTGACAGTCTCTGGTCTTTCTAAAACTCTGCAGTGGGGCGTGAGCAGGCGTACTACTCGTGTACAACTCATCTGCTTACATGCTTAGTTTATACATTATTTATTAGACTTACAGACATGAAATTTAAAAATTGAATTAATAATGTGACTTTGATGTAAAGCAGAAGTTGCTTATTTATATATGACACGCAATTAGGAAAAAAGCACTCTTAGTTTAGTTGAATGCATTTTTGCTTACTTTCAGATCCGGTACACCCTCATGAATAAATGTTTGACTCTGGGTTACTAGGTTTGTGTTTTGAGGTGAGGTAAGTTTGTTAACTTATATGAAATGGACACAGGAAAATGTGAAGGTGACCCAGTTAGGAGGCTTCAGGAGCTCCTGCTGTTGTTTCCTCCTGCAGATCAGGAGTCTGTCAGCAGCCCCTGTTGGCACAGGTGTGGTCATCCAGTGCACAGCCAGCACAGGAACCCTGCTTGAATGGCCTGTGAGTCACACACAGCTCAACAACTTCATCTTCTCCGTTCTCTATCTCTTGCACATTTTTATAATGAGCTTCATTGATTAGGAATGTGTGTGCTGAACTCGTTGTAAAGTCGATCAAGGTTGTTTTCATCTTTGAAATGTCATCATTGCAAGGAAGTAAGAATATGTGGAGAATGCAGTTGGGTGGGTATCAGTGCTGCTCAGTGCTGTGGAATCACTGCACGTGTAAGGATGGTTCACATGAAGGGTGTAAACTGTTAAAATTTATGGTCTAAATTTTCTGAATATCTTACTGTGCACTTACAGCTTCTTTAACTATTAAAATGAAAATAAATGAAAACTTGTTTTGCTGCATTTGGAGTGTTCAGAAATAGACAGGGAATGGTAGGAGGAAACCTGGTCATGCGTACAGCACATTATCTGCAGTAATGCTGCAGGTTGCAACTGGCTCATAGTGACAAAGAAAACAAAATTGTTTTATTTGTATTTGGATGCATTTCTTTTTGTAGCTTTTTGAAGCAAGGCACCATTGCAGTGCTACAAAAAAAAAAAAGGAAGCTTTTACATCTAACCATTTATCTCACTAATAGAATATAAATTTTTAAAGATGCATGTGTGTCTGAGGCCTAAACTCCACCAAAACACATTTTTTTCTTGAAATTCCAGTAGTTCTAAGCTGCTGGGCATTGTATAAATAATCATTCAAACACATTTATTGATAATTTGCCAAAACTTTGAAGTGAAGTAACTTTTCTCAGGGTTAGAAAACCTTAATTCAAAATTATTATTTAATGGAAAATTTTTCTAGTGATTATTATGTAGAAACTCATTTATTTCTTTATTTCTTTTAAAATTATTACTTTAGAAGAAAAAGGATAAATCCTATTTATATAAGTGCTTCCAAACATCTGCAGTTCAAAGTACATAATTCACAGTGACACCAAAGGTTGGTTTGTGTTTTGACTGGATGACTTTGGTATTATTTTTGTCTGCAAAGGAAAGAGTGTATAGCATCCAAGTGGTGCAAGATGTTTGCCTCTCCAGAAATTGTGATGAATTTGGGACAAGGGGCAGACTGTTAAAAAAAAAAAAAATATTGAGGGGAGGGGGAAGAAGGGCAGTCAGAGTGAGAACACTAGCGTTCCATTTGGCATATTTGAACTGGGAGCCAGTCTGAAGTACGGATCATTATAAACAAAATAAGAAAAGGTGAATGAAATAACAACTAAGAGAAGAATCAGTCAAATTGTTTTTGTTTGCTTCACCTGCTTATTTATTGTATTCTGATTTCCGCAGGTGAAGACTTAAAAGTATAACAGATGAAAAAGTCATTTTGTTTCTTCATCTTTTTCATGTTTGGTGTCTGGAATAATTATTTGTACTTCAGTTCACTGCAATGAATATGTCTTAACTAATTTCAAAATATAAATGGACTATACCACTTCGGGAAGTATTGTGTTGTGTAGTAGTAGGATCTCAGTACCCCATAAACTTATCTTTCAGTGGTATTGGTGCATTTTCCATCGGCGTATGGTGTGTCACTTATTTACTCATGAGCATTTTACTTAAAATGCATAAAGGAAAGCAAAGCATGTGTAAAGTACAGTAATTTCACGATTATAAGCCGCACCTTTTTCACTGAAGAATCCAGCCTACCCCAGTAGTGCGGCTTATATTCAGGTGCAGCTTATCTATGGACAAATACCAGTGAAATGCCAACCTGGAAGTGCGAGCTGGCTGGGGTAGGGTGCCTGGGGCTGCCCTCAAAGGCTTCGCTGGTCTATGAAAACTGTTGCAACTTGAGCACCTGACACCAAACCCTGCGATGATTCGATTCTGTTACTAATTTGTTACTTTGTCGCACGTGGATCCTCGTTCTTAAAAAAAAAAAAAGTGCGGCTTATATATGGACAAATCCCGTGGTCTGCCCGGCTACCGGGACATGCAGCTTATAATCAGGTGCGGCTTATAATCGTGAAATTAGTTCTGCCATTCAGATGGACTCTGAATTTCCCAGAATTTGGAGAACATAAACCATTTTCCCAAGTGATTCAGTAGGAACCAGGTTATTTTTATTTCACACTACTTCAGTAATTGAGAATTCCAGTTCAGCAAGGTCTTCCTGCATGAAAGTCCACATAATGTGGCAGAGTACTCAGTGTTTGAAGTCAAGGCACCGATATGCAATCAAGTCATTATGCACCGGCTGACCCAGAGTGAGTGACTTAGCACTTGCTTTTGATTTTTGTGTGACTTGAATAAAAATATGTTGCCTTAAGTTTAATGACAGAATTAAGCTATTTGTAGGAGACTGTGGTTATGTACTTTTAAACTAGGGTGGCCTCATAAGACTGACTGGTGTGATCACATCAGACCAAAGATCCACCTGCCTCAGCAGCCTGACCTCTCTCAGGTCAGTACAGGAGCAAGCACGTTACGATACCTCCATCTAGGCACTCTGGTTTTTTTTTTCAGCAAGCTCTTCAAGTGAACTCCTGTGTGTTTATGACAGTGCTGATCCTTAAGTTTGTAAGCACTGCAGTTTTGATAGGGACTTTAGATGAACAAATGTATTCTAATGAAATATTATCTTTAGTATGTACTAATTGAATAAGACAATCAAATATTATTCAGAATTCAGGAAAGAACTTAGGGCAGAATTTTGCCTCATATTAATACATTTGTTTCATTAGACTTTGACCCTCATACCTTTAATAACAAAGACAAATCAATTCCTTTCCTTTTCCCCTAGCATATAAATGGCATAATGTGTTGACTTTTTTTCCCCCTAACATATTGCCATAAGTTCAGGAGAGGTTAGTTTGGATTCCCTTTAATGAAAGGCAATGAAAAATATTATATGCCATATAGTAATATTAAAAGCAAATATAGCTGTAACAGGATTAAATAGCCACCAGGACTGTATTTGTAGTAAGGAAGTGTTATGGTTTTCTGTTATATTCAGTTTTAGCCGTTGCTTCCTGAGCCAGGTAATGTCACAGTACCCTTTCCTGGATCAAATGTGTGCTGAAATACAAAATGAGAAATTCATCTGACATTACCATGCTAGTTCAGTGGGATGAGAGCGAGGGACCCTGGTGTAGCAAAACATTTATATCTCTTTGAAAGCACGGGAACAGCCTGATTGACCTAAGAAGTGCAGAGTTAAACAGGCTTCTGCATGAAACCTCTGGGGATAGATGTTGTCTTCATGCAAACTACACAGGGACTAAATGGTTACGGACAGGAGATTGCTCTGCTCAATGTTAATGCTTTGCTGTATTCCATCTTTGTCCCTACTAACATTATTTCTCCAGTGGCTTGCAGTTTTTCTTTATTTTTGTGCAATCTCTGAAGCTTTTACTTTGTGAATACCTCAGTGAAGAATCATGTTAAATAATGATCAAAAAAACCCTCATCAATCTGTGTAGATGTGGCAGGCAGACAGTGTAACACTATGTTAACGTGTTACAGGTACAGGTTGAAGAAGAAAATGCTGAAAAGCTGACAGCATGTTAAAGATGATTTGTTTATACAAGTGCTAAAGTTATGTTTGATATGTTAATGCAACCTCATTTTCTAGTAAAGGCCAAACATTATTAAGTGGTTATTTGCATTGATTTTTCTATCTTCTGAAATACTTGATTCAAGGTAAACCATCTTTACTCCTTTTGTATAACTGGAACTGGGGCTGTCTTTCATCAGGCACTTTCTGGGTGGGCCTCATCAACTTTACTCAGTGGTGTCCTCCTGGTCCTTTTCTTGACCTCTGCATCAGCGTCCCTTTTAGCAGATGCTCCTTTTTCAATTTGTCTGGACTTTCCCTTCGGTATTCCAACACTCCTCCCTGGAGAGTCACTGAATGGGGTCAGCACCCACTGCAGCTTGAACCAGTGCCTCTCAGAAATATCCTCATTCTTCTGAATCATGTTACCTGATGCTCATTTAAAAAGGCTCAACACTGGCCTAACAGTTTGCATTCTAAGATGAGAGGGACTTGTTTGCTTGGCTGTCTATCCTTGCTTTCCTAGCTGAATCTCTTCTTATCCTTTTGGTATGTTACCTGCTTTGCTTTTCATTTTGTGTCTTAGCTGCTTTTGATATATCCTGTGCTGGGTACAAAGGTTTTTTTTTCAAAAGACTGAGTATATTTAGAAGAGTTGCATAGTGGAAATACAGTTGAAGAGAAGATTGAGTCATTGTTGCTGGGAGTGAATGATGTACTGACAGCTGTACAGCTGGGCATTGATGGTTGCTCAAGGAACACTTGCAGTAGGCTTAATGTAAGTTCCCTGTCTGTCCAGTATATTATCACCTGAATCAGGCTAGATAAGGTAGGAGAGTTTTGGGGGACAACACCTTCAGAGAGGAGAACTAATGCATGGGTTTGGAGGAAGAGAGGAAATCTTTTTCAGGATTGATTTTAGGGGTGAGTTTTTTTTTTAACCTTCAATTGTCTGTATTGTCTGTCTACAGAAATGTGAATGCACACAGTAGACCACACAGTGAAGTTAATTCTTAGAAAGTTGTTTGTGTGATACCTTTATAAAATTACATTACCATTTGCAAGGCTTTAATATTCTTACTTGGCAAAGTCATCAGTGTTCTGATCAAAACATTTTCTCATTGACGTTTTTACGCTACTCTCATACTCCTTGATGTACTCTAAGTATCTAAGTTAGAGAAGCAGTTTTCTCAATTAACAGCCTGTGTTTATTAATGTGTTGAATTTGTGGAAATTTGCATTTAAGGGCACAATTAATCCTCAGATCTGATATTTAGGTAACCTGTGTTGCACAAAATATATTGTCTGTTTGAAGTTTTCCCAAGTGTGCAAGTTTTCACAAGTTTGCGATAACAGAATTTAGACAAAGCATTTCAAATTAAACACTTCCTTTAGCTTTCAGCTTTCTTTAAAGGATACATCCAACATTTCCTTTTTGTCAGTACCAAGTTGGATGATGTCTTCTCTTCACTGTGCTCCAAAAAGTATTTTTATGTATGTTTTTAGAAGGAAATTCAGTTTCTTACTTGCAGCTGTTGGCATTTTAGAGCCCTGGAGTGAACCAATAAAAACACATGTTCTTTTAAAGAACATCTATTTATACTGGACCTTGCTAACAACTAGTGACACAGAATTCAAAAAATGTTGGCTCAGATGAATAGAAGGGCTGCATTGTTATGAATTCTGTTTTTAAAACTTTTCTTTACAGCAAGGTTGCACTAAAATTTCATATGCTCTTGCTCTTATGAAATAAAGTGCTTGCCTTTATGAAAAAGAGTGCTTGTCTTTAGAATCCTATTTTAATATTTTAGTAGTAGCTCGATATCAAAAATGTAAAGTTTAAAACTTTATTAAAACATACACAGTGTTGCTGTCTAAGACTATTATTATAATGCTTTCTCAAAGAGAATAATTGAAGATTTTACTTCCTAGACAACTGAGAATAAATCAGAATATTTTCTGTTAATACATTGTTTCCAACATAATAAAAGTCTTAGGTGCAAAGGTCAAATTAGATCAGCATCTCTTTCACTGATGCCCCAAATTAGATTCAAGCAGTATTCTAGTTGAAAATGCTCCAGGTTTTTGTTTATTTGGTTTTTTTCACATACCAACAGTCTCAGTAGAAATGAAATTAAAGAGAAATTAGAAAGTGTTGCCAAGTTTGATGTAAATGTAATCATATCAAGGTTGACTTGATAGGGAGGTTCATCGATTTTATATTGTCTGTCTTGCATCTTTACTGTACTTGACTTGGGTTCTGCAAGATCCTGGAGTCCCACTGCTGCTGTTTATTTCAGTGTCCTGTCTTCACAGAAGTGGAGAGTGGAATTAAGACTGCACCCATGCTCTCAGTGGTACAAAATGCTCTGTACACCAAGAATTTTTCTCATGCAGCTCTGTAGCTAAGTTTTGCTCTTAGCATATTTTCACATACCTTTTAGATTCAAGACAATAGAATGATTATAAATTCAGGTTTTAAAGGTAAATTGAGATTTTAGTCTTTTTAATAATATTTGCTCTACATAAACTTGTTTTGTTGTCAAATTGTGGATTCCAAAACACTGTTTTGAAGAAGAATTTTGGCAAAGCATAAAAGTCAGTGTCCTGGTGATTATACATGATGTAAAGTACAGTGTCTGCAGTGGTAGGTTGGATTTTTTAACGGTGTTTAGATCACATAAACTAAGGAAAAAATGTCACTAGAAAAAAAAATAAACAAACATAGTCTGTGTTTTGTTCTTCGGTAGTTTTATTAGCATCTTCATGTCTTCCAACACATAATTTTCATGCTGAAGATGGAAAAAGTGTTGCATCTGTAATTCTGGGATTTGTGATTGTGAGTGTGTGTGTGATAAACACAGATCTTAAATATCTCAAGTATGAAAATACTTACAATCAAATGTGTCTTAATATTTTTTCTGTATTTCCCTATTTCTGGGAAAATGTCTTTTTTGCAATAAAAATGAAACTGTACATTAAGGAAGTTGACAAACACACACTGAATGAATGTACTACAGGAAAATTCCCTGCCTTTAAAATAAGTACAGCAATTTCATGATTATAAGCCGCACCTTTTTCATTGAAGAATCCAGCCTACCCCAGTAGTGCGGCTAATCATCAGGTGCGGCTTATCTATGGACAAATCCCAGCAAAATGCCAACCCGGAAGTGAAAGCCGGCCGGGTAGGGTGCCTGGGGCTGCCTTTAAAGGCTTCGCTGGTCTATGAAAACTGTTTGCAACTTGAGCACCTGACACCAAACCCTGCGCTGGTGCAATTCTGTTACTAATTTGTTACTTTGTTGCACATGGATCCTTGCTTTTAAAAAAAAAAAATGTGGCTTATATTCAGGTGCGGCTTATATATGGACAAATCCCTTGCTCTACCCGGATGTGCGGCTTATAATCAGGTGCGTCTTATAATTGTGAAGATACTATAGTCCTATTAGAAATAAGTTCAAATTTCTAACAGAACTAACGAAATACAACAGATATGTGTATGGAATTTTTAGTAGTACTTTTGGGCTCCTACAAAAGTTTAACATTAATTCAAATGGAGGAAGGGATCATTCTGGTTTATATACTTTACTGGATACCTGATGAGCATTATATTGTTAGGGCTTATTTTGTGTTTAAGATTTATATGTATTGTATTGGCATGTCTGTAAAATTTCTGTCTCAAGATTCTTCAGCATTCCTTATTTGACTTAGACCTCATATATAATTTTTTCAGCTCTGAAGCTTTCTGTTTCCCAGTTTTTTCTTTTTTTAGAGTTTACATGAGCCAGGCTTCATTGTCCCATATGCTGAATTGCATATACATGATGGGAAGCTCAATTCTGTGTTCTCCACAGTCACTGAGACACCACGAGAGACTGATGTTTCTGGGTCTTTCATTTGAGACAGCAATGCTTACATGGGTGTTAAATATTCTTATTTTTTTTTGCTACTGCTTTCAAAAAGTATGTATTAAAATCTTTTTATCAATTAATAGTCTTTTGTTCCCACAGTCTATAAGCTTTGGGTTTTGGTAATCACATTCAAACTACTTGCTTGCAGTATGTTGTTGTCAAATGCTTCTCCTGGTACTCTGTTTTTCCATAGTTCTTATAGTTGTTCCCTTGCTATCTTTTTTTTCTTTTTTTTTTTTTTTTGGTAAAACAGACTGTCTGCAGAGAACTAATTGCTCTTTCAAACCGAGCAACTGGGCAAGACCTTTTATAGTTAATGTAAAAAAGAGCAAAATATAATTTGGTTTGCAACTTGCAGATTTTTAATCATTAAAATAAGTGCTCAGCAGACAGCAGTAAACCTACATGTATAGGCACACAGTAGCAAGTGCTAATATTTTCATTTTTTGTCATTAAGGTAAATAATTTTTACAAAAATCTTAGAACTTCTTTCAATATGTTGTGTGTATTGGAAAATTAGAGTAAGCTTTTAGTATGAAAAATACAAGTCTAAAAATTTTATCTGTATTTTCTAATAAAAAGCTGGATCCTTCATTTGGGAGGAGGGTCTTTCATTTTTTTGCATTTCAAAAAGCATGCATTCTTTCCTTTATAACTACTTACTTAATACATAAAAGCCAAAATCTGGCAATATATTGGCATAACTAGGAGCAGAAATTCAACCCAACATTCTGATAAATATCTTATCTGATACATAGCTTTTTCGGCATACTGTTGGACCAGGAAAAAACTGAATAATGATACACGTTTTAAAAACTTAACTTTAGTACCATTTGGGATTGTAACTTGCTTTTTGTCTGATGCATTCACTGCTGCAGAAATAGTGATGGGCTTATTTATGTTAAGTCGTTTGGCTTGTTGAAAAAAAATATGCCCACACTCCTCTACTTAATGGGATTCTTTCCTCGTTGCAGTGCAAACGGCTGGAGCAGGAGCTTCATCATCTGAAAGAGCAGAACCAGACTTCAGCAAACAACACGAGACATATGACTGCTGAAAACAATCAAGAACGTGCTCTGAAGGTAAATCTCCATTTCTTCTTGCAGGCAAATTAAGGTTGTAAGCCCCTGGTGCCAGCTTTCTGGGCTGCATATATCAGTTGTGTACATTTCGGCAGAAGTGAGCTATGGTGTTTGCCAACAACTGCTTCTTTAAACACAGATACAGCACCCTTCTGTTATGGTTTTATTTTATTTTGCGTATGAAAGCAGCAAGAAAAAAATAACATATTCTCCAAATTACTGGGCTGGTAATTAACACTAAATTCTTGAGGTCTCTCCTTGCAACATTACATTGTATAAGGTGAAGAAAACTGCAACTATTTGCCTCTTGGTACCTTTGAAAAACTAATATTTTAAAGCATGGCTGTTTGATCTGCTCCCAGCAGTGTGTGCTATATTAATAACATTGTTGACCGATACTACTAGTGACCACATAGTTGATACTACTATTTGCAAAAGGGTAGCTACTTGGAATTGGGAGGAGGAATAATAAGTCTTGTCAATAAGAATAAAAATGAGCAGAGAGGCGGGAGAGGGTCAGAGAAAGGACAGTGTAAAGTGACAGGTTATTGCTGCTTTGAGAAAGGGAAATTTTAATGTCAGTGGAATTGATAGCTACATACCCTGCAATCTCACTGCTACACAGGAAAAGAAGCTATGCCAGGTAAGATGTGCAAGCATTGTGCACAGCTCTTCAGCCACTTTATTCTTTAAAATCTCTTTTATCAGTAGTGGAGATACAATACAAATACAGAAGTTACTCTGTTTATACTGTGTTGTCATTTCAAAACTGTTTGATTTAGACTGTAAGATCCAATGGTATCTCATTTATAGATATATTTTCCTCTGCCTCCTTTTTCTACTGTTTGGTTTTGTTTTTTTCATTTGGGAAACATCATTATACACACAACAGCTTTACCAAAGCAAAGTATAAGAATAAAAGTAAATCCTTGTGTAGTTTGACATTTCTCAGCAAGAAAAACAGTAAATATAATAATAACAATAGTAAATGGAGAGAGCTGTGTGCCACACAAATGCTGTCTATTCCATGGGTTTGTAATTACCATCAAAATCTACGTTGAATATTACAAAATCAGATGTGCAATACTGAAAGCAGATGACTAGAAATAAAGATCATAAACATTCAGGGCTATTTCTGACTGCAATAAGAGCATTGTTTTAAATCTGGTTAACTAAAGTTAATGCTTGCCAAGCATGCTACTTATTGAACATAGTATTGTTTTTCATTAATTGCATGCTGACTTGTTTTTTCTGTGTCATTGAAAATATTGTGCAGAGAGCCTTTCTGCTAGAAAAAAGTTTTATTTAAGCTACGCTTTTTGCATTTAATATTGTCTGACATAACGCTTACAGAATAATTATATTTTCAGAGCAAGAAGTGATTTGATAGTTCAGAGCGTTACTAGGATTTCATTCTAAGCCAGATATTGCTCTCCCAGCACCTAATCTTTAAAGAATGTAATTTCTGACAGTCACAGGAATTTTTGTTATTTTTCAGTGTTAAAGGTTAATTGATCATAGTCTCTTAGAGATGAGAGTCTGGGGAGGAAAAAGAAGACCACTTTTCAATTTTTTTAAAGTTGAACTTTTTGAATATTGTAGCTCCGTAGCATTTTACTTAGTTCATATTACTGTTGCCTACAGTGAGGACAGGTCCTTTGGAATATTTTTTAAAAGGCCAAGTTGTATTCTTGACCTTGAAAACTTTAAAATGCCCCAATGAAATATTGCCAATAGTAGCTAGCTTTGATACACAGCTCATGAGCATGCATCCTGACCTCGTGTAAATGAAAAGCTTACACTTTCAGTGTAGCCACAGCCTGGAAATCTGATGTCTGGTGAGGCTGAATGTCATGTCAGTGGCTCTCTGAGGAGTGGGTTTGGTTGGTGCTCTGGGGCTGACTGCAGATGGCTGGGGTGCTCCTGCTGCTGTCAGCAGCACAGAGAAGGAAATTGCCAGCTCAGAGCCCAGTGACAGGTCACACACCTCCCCTGTGACACCCTGGAGTTCTTGGCTGTCACCTCCTGCCTCTTGTATGCATTCAGTAGCTCTTGCAAGGCTGCAAACACAGTGCAGGTACAGACCCAAGCATCCCATCCTGTCCCCTCTCCACTGCAGAGCACCCTCTGGACATTTGTCTGTTTTCAGAGGAATAGGACACATCATTAATCTCTGTGGTACAGGGTAAATATCAACCTAGCTTTTATTGTCACCGTTATCCAAGGGATTACATTTATTTTAACCACCTCCACATGCAAACTGGGGAACTGTGCTATGTATTATTAACCTGTCAAGCAGAAGGAATCCAGGTATTTCTTCTGAGTCTGTCCAGGTCAGTTTGTATCAAGGAAGTTTTTTTAAAAAATCTCTGTAATTTTCCCTGTTCTCTTATACTTAATTAACATCAAGGCAATCTGCTGATTCAGTTTGGCAAAAGGTGTATCCTGAGGATGAGCAATTTGATCTGCTTTAGATTTTCTTAGTGGAAAAACAGAAGTGTAGACATCAATTGTGGTGCAGGGATATTTGCAATCTTAACTGAATAAAAATAAGGTAAACAGAATCAACCAGACAAAGGATGGTGTGAAAGTTTGTAGTAAAAGAGAGATCATTACCTCTCTGGGACCCTGAAATGCACTTAAGAGCAAAACCCAATGGTCATTGTTTCTTTTTTTACTTTTTTAAGTCATCTCACAGAAGTGAGGTGCTTGGAAGGAAAAAAGCTGTAAGATCAATCCACAAGAGACCTATTTCATTCCACTGATGTTAGTTAGAGTCTATTAGGTAAAATAAGCTACAAGATTTCAGATTTCCAGTAATTTCACGATTATAAGCCGCAGCTTTTTCATTGAAGAATCCAGCCTACCCCAGTAGTGCGGCTTATATTCAGGTGCGGCTTATCTATGGACAAATCCCAGTGAAATGCCGACCCAGAAGTGAGAGCCGGCCAGCAGGGCGCCTGGGGCTGCCTTTAAAGGCTTCACTGGTCTATGAAAACTGTGTGCAACTTGAGCACCTGACACCATACCCCGCTGGTGGGATTCTGTTACTAATTTGTTACTTTGTTACACATGGATCCTTGCTAAAAAAACCAAAAAAACTAAAAAATTTAAAAAAAAAAAAAAAAGTAAGAAAAAAAGGTGCGGCTTATATTCAGGTGTGGCTTATATATGGACAAATCCCGTGGTCTACCCGGCTACTGGGAGATGCGGCTTATAATCATGTGCGGCTTATAGTCATGAAAGTACTGTATTTCTTGATCTATCATCTCACCAGGCTACTGCCACCTTTCTTTGGGGCAGTAGCCATCCACAGTCAGGAGTGAGGTAAAGAGGCAGGGAGGCATTATAACTGTGGGAGATGGCAGTAATTTGGCTAGGACCTGGGAATCAGAAGGATGATATAAGCATTCTTTTGCAGATTTTTGGTTTTACACATTTAGATTCCATGTCACAACGGAGGATAATGTGACAAATAAAACATATGATACAGAAGGCATGCAGTGCACATTCTAACACGCTCTTTCATCTTACTGTGCCATATAACATCAGCACAGCTTGGTAAGACAGCTCTTCTTAACTAATCTCTGCATACATGTTAGTAATAAGTGATTTAAAATTTCCATATTTAACGCATTTATTGCATAGAAAATTCCTTATAGTATTGTGGGCCATTCAGCTCCACAATACCAAACTGGCACTCCTAATATTTATAATATTCTTATTTGTCATAGGGGTTTGTATTAATTTGAAAAGGCCAGTTTCAAATCTTCCCTCCAGGCACCACCCACAGCTGCATAGAGGTCATGCAGAGAAGCATGTGGGCCCCTATTTCCACAGTGAAAGTAAAATAATCCAATTCTTTGTGAAACCATTTTTTAAAATCTCTTACTATATTTCACATTGAATTATAGCTAAATCTTTTAGGGATAATTGCTTCCTAAGGGTCTATACATTTGTGCTCTTAGTAAATTTTCATAAAATAAGACCTGAGAGTGCTTTGCAGTTCTAATGTGCCAGGGTCTATATGTAAGATTATTCATTTTTCCTATTTTTCTATAATTAACATTTGGTCTCTGCTGATTCTGGTAAATGTATTCCCATAATACACAGAAACAACTGATTCAATTAAACATAGAAAAGTTGAAGAATTGCTACTTTTTCATTATTTTTCAAATATTCATTCATTTTACTCTTATTGGTTTTGTAGTACATAATTTTTGAATTCAGAGTTTTCACCAATACATTTTTTCTAAAGAAAAATAAAGATTTTGCCAGTGTAGATGTCCTCTTTACTGAGGTGAAGAAGAATAGGACATAATTTTCTTGTGAAACTGATAACTTGATGTGAAATTTCATAGAAAATATTTAACTGGATTTGACTGAAATAGAGAGAGGAACCCTTTTTTTTCCCACAAGCCATCTCTATTTTGTAATTTCTATTTGGGTAGTATATTCTTCTCAAAGCAGCTATTAATGTACTTTAAATATCAGAAAGACATACTAATTTTATTTTCAAGGCAAACTTTCGAAATAAAAGAGGACTATTTCATGGTGATACACAAATCAGGTGTCCTTTATTGAGTGAGGTTACTCCATCCAATTATGACGTCATTAGAACTTGTAAGGGTTATTTATCCTCTGCAGGGCTGTTGTTATGATTGGCCTTTTTTTTTTTTTTGCAATGTCTGCCTCTCTTTTTAATTGTGATTTTTTTTGTACGATTTATACTACTTGCTTTCATATTTTTTTAAGAATATAATAGAGTTAGAGAAAGTGACCTGAAAGAGCTATCAGAAGTTTGTCTACAGTGGTGTCATAAAGGAACTGTGCCTGGTGTCATCTGCTTTCTGCTGTAAGAATCAGGTCAGGGGCAGGAAATCCACAATGCATAGCAGTTGTTCCAGTGATGGTGCCTGTGAAGAAGCTACTCTAGAATGCTTAATTTAAGTATTCCTTGATGCCTTTCATAAAATGTCTTCAGTTCCTTTTGATTCCCAGAATTTCCCAGATTCTTAATGTAGAAACCATTTTTCCATTCCTACTTGACAACATCGACCACAGAAGCAAGTTCAGCTGACTGGTCAACCTGTCATCCATGAAGGGCATCATCACAAGAGATTCTCATGTTATAAGAGCTTAAAAAAAATTTCAAAAGCTTTAACATGAAGTATAAAATGTTTGCTACGGCTGAGAAGCACATGCATATTTTGCTGTGGAGGCATACAGTTTTAACTGTGGGTAAAAGGTACTTCTTCCAAATGATGTAGCCTTTATTTGCAAAAACTAAGTAATTCTAACTGGTTTTAGATTTGGTGCTTCAGAGCTGAAGTTTCCTAAGTTTAATAAGTTTAGAGGCGGGTTGTGGCTCTAAAGCCTCTGATTTCAACAGAGACACATGCTTTTGAAATGTAATCCAGGGAAACTTGTCTGAATCAATGATGGGAAACCAAGAGATTTCAATCTCTTCTATTCAAATTCCAATTCAGCATCTAATTTTTACATTTTAATAGGCACTAATTTCATCCTTTCGTAATAATTTTACGTGGGCACCAGAGATCACGTTAATTTATTGGACAGCTGGAAGGTGAGTTGGGAATGTGTCAAGGCTCAGCCACATCCAGAGCAGCACTCTGCCACCTCCAGCTGCTGCGACTGTTGCGCCGTGGTTGCTGCAGTGCTGTGTGACTGATGGAGAGCAGCTGCTGCTGTGCCTCTAGGGTGTAGCTAACAGATGAATGGCTGTGTTGTCCACTGCTAGGATGGGTTTTAGACCTTTCTTCAGCCCCTACCTACGAATAACAAGACACTGCAAAGAGTTTAAAACTTGCTGTCGATCCAGTTGTCAGTATGGTGTTATTGTTTGGTATGGATCACTTTTTACTTAGAGCGGTTGTTTTTTGTTTGGTTTTTTTTTTTCAGTGAAGCAGCTCAGCAGTATTCATATGTTGGACAACTCATACTTTTCTCTCACATTTTTTTATTAATTCCTCTGGCCAATGTTCATTTTTCCCTCCGTATTTAACAAAATAGCAACCTGTGAAAGCTCAGCTCAAGAGCTCACTCTGTGAAGTTAACCCAAAAGCCATTATAATTTTCATCCTGTATGTCATGTGCTGCTATCTAGAATAAAGGACTACTGTCATACTTGCAAATTATTTTATAGGTGTGTTTCAAGATAGAATGCCAGCTTCATGTTGGAAATGGAAGGGGTGAAGTAGATTGTAGATCTGTCTCTAGTGAGAGGACATACAATATGCTCTTGCATTTACTTCTGGTCTGTATCTGTTTTTCTGAAAATAAAGGAACATTTCAGGACCAATGACAGTAGTTAAGAGGCTTCTTGGAGGTTATCTCCAGCAAATAATATGTTGTTACAGTTAATCCTGAAAGATTCTTCATGCTATTCGTCTAATAACTTACACGGAGATAAAATAATACAGGATTTGTCAAAGTAAGCAGCAATTTCTAACTTTGTGCAAGAGCTGTCTCAGTAGTTTGGCTTCTTCTCCTAAGAAGGATTCCTCTTACTCACCTTTCAGAAGAGTTGTTCAGGTTGTAGAAAGCCATAATGAATTCCTTTCTCTTGTCAGTACCTACCCTAACACAGGATGTGCCGTCATTTAAATGCCTAGGCAACATGAGAGAAAAATTTGCTACCCAGTCAGTAAAACTTGTTATAAAGCACATGAGATCACTACTGTTTTTTAGAGTGGAGGTTTGAGGTTTTTAATGCTTAAATTGTAGTGGAATAATAGTGGAAGTTAAATAATAGTGGAAGCTAAAATTAAAGACTAGCAAACTCGGAGCTTGCTGCTGACAACCTGGATGTGAATGCACAAGAATGCACAAACATTTTTCTTCCGTTGCTGCTTCCTAGACGCTTTATCAGACAGGGTAGACACAGTTGCAATCTTAATTGCACTGAACAATTTGCTTTTGCTTTTGCTACACCCAGAAACACTTAATCACAAGGTCTTAAAGTATGTCACTGAGGTTAGACACAAGTCTGTTCAGCTCTTATCCATGCTAGAAGAATGATTGGTGACTTTATGGCTTGGTGTTATTAAATAGCACCATACACCTTAGAGGATATCAGTGTGAGCTGCTGCGTTGTGTCGTAAATGAACACTAAAATGAGGCCACAGAAACTCCTGCAGAAGTCATTCTGTTCATGTTCCACTTAGATAATAATTTTCTGTGTTCATTTCTATTGAAGTTACAGTGTCTCCAAAAGCTGTTGCTACAGACTCTGACAGAGCCCGCCAAATTAACTGTATGTCTGGAGAGGGAGAAAATAACTCCTATAGTCCTACAGTGACCACCATTCCCCGTCAGGCCCAGTGGAAAAAATGGGAGCACTTGTTGACTGGTCTTTAAAGCAGTCATTTGAAGTTTCCTTGGACTCAATAGTTCTTTTGAGTCAAATTTGTCATTCAGGACTGGACATCCTCAAGGGATGCCTCAAAGGATTTATCCTTATATTAGGAGTGTAACAGTTTGGTTATGTGTATCCCTTATAAAAAGGAAGTGACTAATTTATTGTATGTATTTGACCATGATCAGAAGTCTGATCTACTAGTATCATAATCAGTGACTGGTTTTATTAATTGTTTTTTATAGCCATCAATCCTAGCAGGTAGGCTTTATTTAGTTATGTAGGTCTTGACAGAAAGCTGTTCACAAATGCAGTAGCATTCTTAGTCTCCTCCCATCTGGTAGCTAGTGTTTTAGCACTGATAGATATTTGTATTCATTGATCAAAAATACCTTGTGTAGGGAGCTGGAAGTTAGAATAATTGCTTAAATGTGCCATAAGCAAATAATACCATATTTTTTCCTGATGGAAAACACTGGGAGTGAAGTTGCCCAGAAACACAGGCTTCCAGAGTTCAATAAATGTGGCTTATATGAAATGTCTACCTGGGAATTGAAAAGAAATTATGTTTGGTAACATTAGTAATTGCATGGTTTTCAGTGATCAGCTTCTGATGACATTAAGTGGTTGTGTGGATAGATGGCAGGGACATTTGTACAGCTCTTGGTTCACTAAATCATTGCTGCAGGCCAGAATTTTGAATGCATTCAAACCCTGGGCTGTTTTCAAACAGAAGGAAACAAATAGACATACCCAAGTTCTTGTCTTTGCTTCCTTGCTTGCCCTGGCCATGCCACCTTCCTGTACCTTTAAGGCTGTCCTTTCACTGACCACACCATCTGACATGTCATCCCTGTGTGTACAGTGTTCTCTGCACAGCAGCTACTCAGGATTTCTTGGACTCTGTTCAAACAAAAGACCAAACACTGGTGTTTCTTACCTACTGTGATCTCAAGTCCTCCAGAATCATTTCCAAGCAAAGTAATACATGGGTGGGAGTGAACAGTAGTTGTCCATCCTGAGAAGAGTTGAATCTGTATAATTACAGTAATTTCACGATTATAAGCCGCACCTTTTTCATTGAATAATCCAGCCTATCCCAGTAGTGTGGCTAATCATCAGGTGCGGCTTATCTATGGACAAATCCCAATGAAATGCCAACCTGGAAGTGAGAGCCAGCGGGGGAGAGAGCTGCTGCAGAGCCACTGCCGGGTGGGCGGTGAGCTGGAGCCACTGGCGAGCGGGTGGCAGGCCACCGCTGGATTCTGTTACTAACTCGTTACTTTGTCGCACATGGGTCCGCACTTAAAAAAAAAAAAAATGCGGCTTATATTCGGGTGTGGGTTATATATGGAGAATCCCATGGTCTACCCGGCTACCCGGATGTGCAGCTTATAATTGTGCGGCTTATAATTGTGAAACTGCTGTAATAATGCTTGTCTAGAGCACTGGATCTCTTTAGCATGCTTCATTCTGCTGTAAACAGCTGCCCAAGAATGGCACTGAATGTATATTGGTAGAGTGAACAAGGAAAGTCTTGGCTCAAAGGGTTTGTTCACTTTGCCTGAGGACTGTAACTCTACCTGCTCTTCTGTTAATAGATATTGAACGTCTCTTAATCAAAGCAGGTATGTTTGCTGAACTTTGATTCAGTTCTAAGCATTAAGAAATTCATTACTTATTCAAACTTGTTGTTTGATGCCTGCTTTGATCTGTTCCACTAACAATTCCATGCAGGTCTTTTGCTTTTAATTTAACAGTCTTCAAATCTCTCTTGGCAACTGATTACTCCTGACAATCTCAAACATCAACTGTTTGTATATCCCATATACAGCCCCCTTTCTCATTGGTGATGATGTGGTCATTCAAACCTTTTGGCTGAATCTTCTATTTTTCGGCTTCCATTTCATGGGTGGGAATTGTCTTGCTATAAGGTCAGTCAGCGGTTCTGATTACCAGAAATGTTATTTCTGATTCATGCAGCAGGTTCTGGGAATGCAATATTTTGGTTCCAGGTGGCTCTAAATCTGGACTATCATTCTTGCAGTCATTTAGGCTGCTTTTACTTTATCACTTCAGGTATGCAAAGAATCATCTCTTTCATGGTAATAGGTTTCTATGACCATGTCAACAAGAAGCTCTCTGCCATGTTTTTTATTTAACCATTCTGTAGTTCCATATTTAACCATTCTGTTCTGTGCATATTAAATCAGCATTTTAGAAATATTTTGTGCTTCCACACACCTGTTTTTCCTTATAGCAGAACAGATCCTATTTTGTATGATTGATACATTTGATTTCTGGAAGCTTTTTCCTTACTGAGTTACACTGCCACTTGGTCTTAAAGTTTGAAGGGTGCTACATTTCAGTGTTCTGCAGCATTTTTAGGGTTTTGTCTCAACTCTGTTAAAGGACCTCAAAACTGGAAGAGTTCATGGGCCTGGGTCACATCTCAGATAGATGTATTCTTGAATTATGTATTCTGAAATAAAGAGATGTTCTGAAGTTATAGAAGAGGAAGCAAACTATGCAGGCATCCTGTAGCCAATTTTGAAGCTGTCTTCCACCTTCTCTTTTATTCCTTATCTCCATGGAGGTGACAGCCATGCCTTAAACCTGTGATTTAAAAATGGTGTGTTCTAAAATACACTGGAATTCATCTGTATCTTGTAACTTAGAATCACAAAGTCTGATATGTAAGCAAAATATACTGAAACCATAATAGTGTTTGGAAAGCTGCTTATATATGTGTTCAAAAATGTATAGATGTGGTATTTAGAGTCATGGTTTAGTCATGGATTTAGAATTGCTGAGTTAATTGCTGGACTTGATCATAGATACCTTTTTCAGCCTTTACAATACTGTGATGATTCTCTGATTGCAGGGAAAGTTGAGGTCGGACAGAATCAGAAACTCTAACTACTTATAAACTTTGTCACCATCTCCAGTGGTATAACTTGTTACCCCAGTCCTGGGTTCATTTTTCCCTTCCTTCTGCTCCGTAGAATGTCAACAGTAGTACCAAGTTCTGAGGAGGTATTATATTGCTGCACTTCAGTTATAAAAAAAAATTATTTTACTTTCCTACTAGTATGGACCTTCATTTCAGGATTACGTAATGCATCAGGAATTAAGGCCATATGTTCACTAATTCTAAAGCAATCATGAAGTCTAATGTATCAGACTTACTATAAGAAAACAAGGATTCCTTCTTTCTTTTTCCACTTTCAGATACTATAAAACACATTTCCTAACCAAATTTGGATACTGTGAATCTGAACTTACTTTGTACATAAAAAAGTAACTGTTGTTTGCAACCTTTAAAGGTGGCCTTAGCGTCACTTTCTATTAACATTATGCTAATCTACACTGGCAAGTTTTCAAAATATCTTTCAGCATTGTAGCATATTAAAATAAAAAAAAAGTACCAAAAATATTTAGCTCAGTTTGTTATTTTTTAGTATTTAAGTTATTATATGATATTAAATGTATTGAATTATGCTGGAGATGAGATATAAAATTTCATTAATGAAGAGGAGGAGTATGATGGTTATGTGTTGTATTTTATTTCATAAATTTGTTTCTTTCTTCATATGAGTTGTGTTATCAATTCATGTAGAAAGAAGAATGGTAAATCTTAACTTTCAATCTTTTTTTCAGTGTCATACCATACACTCTTCATTTTTTATGCTGCACAGGAAAATGATCCTCTTTTGTTTGAACAGCAACTGTAAACAAAATCTTGAGCCTGGATGCATGATGACATGCGAGTTATTTGTCCTTCAATAAAACATATAAAAGGTAGTAACCCAAGTTCTTGTGCAAAAGACAAGCTACAGAGTCATTAAATACCAAAGGTCTTGCTCTGACCCATCCGTGACCTCCTTATCTGAAACACCTCTCAGAATTGATAGAATCTTCTTTAGATCTTGGGTACAGGAAACCAATGATAGGATAAAGGATCAATATAAACATTTCAGAATTTTAGGCATTTACTAAAAAGGAATATTTGGCCTTTGTATGTTTAAGTGTATCCAAATATCTGTTCAGAATTGGAGGACCTTTTCCTAGCATTTTGTATACAAGAAATCATATGAAGTGTGCTTCAGGTAGAAGGGGGACAGATGCTGAAGGAACACTAAAAAATTAGGTGTTTCCATGATTTTAAAGCTGCAGACTGGCCTTGATTCAGAAGTCTTGTGCACTTGTGCTTCTAGATCACTGAGGGGGTTTTGACAATCTCTTTTGCCCATAAATAAGAGGAAGGTTCTGATTTGACTTCCTCATGTGTGGCCATATAGAGGTGTGCTGAAAAGCGAGCATTGCTGTTCACACATTCAGGTTGCCCAGAGGAGCAGATGTGCTCCTCCTGTGCACAGTGTGCAGTTTTACCCGAGCAGGATGCAGGTCATCAAGAAAATGCTTGAAGACCAGAAGTAAAGAATGGATGAGGATTTATTTTGATTTTTTTTTTCCTTCTATGAAAATAGGCTTAATTGAAGTAAAATCTTTCTCATCTGCCTTCCAGCAGATTTCCACAGCATTCCTCATGAGATTTGGGAGTGGTATCTGGGCTTTTCTCTAAAGAAAAGTCAATTTTAGTGGAGTGAGCTGTATGTTAGAGGTCAAGTAGTAAATTTGATATTTTGCAATTCTGAGTTTCCAGACCCTAACCTTAAAAAAACCTTTGCAGATACTCTGGTGCACTACCAATTCAGGATTAACACAAGCACAGATAGAACTGGACGTATGATTTGACATATTTCGTTATTATTTGACGTCTTGCAATGTGTAAAGTAAGGTTCATATCATCAGAAGTATATCAATGTATTAGGATTTAAACTCAGCATATATTAGGTTTATCTTAATATTTAGAAACACTGCATTACTAGCGCTGTCATGGAGCTGAATCAAAATTGTTCATTACCATTGCAGAAAAAAAAGGAATTGTTCATTGAAAAAACTCAAAGAAGGTCTACTTTATCCTTCAAAATGTGTTTGCAATTTAAACTTTAATTTTTTGTGCCTCCAAAATTCAGTCATCTGTGTTGTTGCTTCCAAAATTCAGCCTTTCTTAATGGTAAGGTAAAGAAAAAGAAATGGAGGGGTAAAATGAGAAAAGAGTTGTCTTTAAACTTTGGGTAGGAAGCTTAAGTAACCAATGCAATGGGGTAATAGTGATTAAGTGTATGTTGCATTGCTTGAACATGGTATTTATGTGTATTGGTGATTGTATTAAGCTGCTGAGCAGCCAAATTTAAAATTGAAAATTAAACACAAAGCCCAAAATGTCATTTTTAGTTAGATTCAATATGTAAACAAATCTTCAGGGGCTTCATTTTCTGAATTGCATTGATCAATACTGGATTTTTCATCTCCAGAATTGATTATCCACTGAAGAACAGACATCATCTTCCACAGTTTTACTAGACGGATTTAGATTCCATATAATTTCACAAATTCCCCATTTCCTTGTGGATCACAGTCAAGACGATTGTTTCAATGCTAGTTTGTTTATTAAAGAAATACCTGCTATGCTGGAGGGGTTTTTAAGCTGGTGGCCATGGCACGACTAGCATATAGGGTTCATTGTTTACAAATGCTCTGACTACACGTTTTGAAAATTGAGAAGTTTTGTTTTTTAAAAATCTATACCATTTCAACTATTTTTTTAATATTAGAAGCAGCATTTGGACCAGGTTTCCAAACACAGAAGCTGATCTTGTATATATGTGTATATAATCTGGCCAGATTCTGTGCACACACATCTCAGTGACTGCTGGAGTGTAGTTCTGCCGACAGTAATAGTTATTGTTATAGCACCTAAATTTGGAGAAAAAAATGAAACCTTTCTTGCTTTGACCTTGTAGCTTGTGAATTCCATGTGTACTTAGTGGTGCTATGTCCCAAATCTCTGCAGCCCTAGGCTATTATACACAAATATAGACTGGTAAGAAACAGACAGAGATCAGAGGAAATCCTGTTAAAATTTGTTTTTGTAAACTAGCTGTCTTACACTATACAAGATGTGGTAAGAGTACCTTGATGCTTTGCTAGTTCTTTCACAAGAGCTCAGGCCAGGAGACATTTTAACAGGAAAAAATCCTTGATGTAAACATTAAAAGAATCTATTATCCTTTCTCAGGATAATAGATAAACATAGCCCTTCAAAACCTTTCCCCACAAAAGCTCATTAAGATCATCTCTACCTTAACTATGTTTTTCTCAGTGAGTTCTTTGGATTTGTAATCCTTCACTCCATCTTCTAAAAAGATGAAAATATTTAACACAGGTTTCTAGTTTTCAAATGAACTTCTGCCCCACTTTTCAGTGGTGTTCACTCTGAGTAAATTATTTGAATACGTTACTTGTTGTCAGTTAAATTCATTTTGAAGACCTGAAGGTTTCAAACCTTTATACCAGGCATCTTTTTTTTTTTTTTCAGGGATTTTGACCATGTAAGAATATAACATAAAATGGCCTGGTTTTAGTTGGTTGTTGGTTCATATTTCTTACAAGTGAGCAGCAATTGTTGGAGGACAGAGTGGCCGAGTGACTGAGAAGAAAGTGACTTAAACTTGGGAAATGCTGTTGATAGCTCCTTCCCTTTAGAATTGCTATGTAACAGTAACAACAAAAACACTCATTTTCTAAACTAGATAAAATAAAATCTGTTTATCTAGCCTGTTAAATCTGGGTGCCAGCTTTCAAGCAGATGACGTTTTAAGCTCTGTAGATGCTAAATCCTGAAACATTTGGTCTATAAACAAAAAGCTGACATCAAATACAGAATTACTACTAGACATAGTAGTGGTGTATTTATGCTGCATTCACACAAAATAGGGAGATGATTGCTTTTTTGTATGTTGCTTAGGGTTTTTTTCTTATGTTAGGGTATTAAAACAGATATTAAATTTTATCATTAATGCAGTGCGTGGTCTCTCTTCAAATCCCCTTAATTACAGATTGACTCCAAGGATTACACAGCATGGATTTTAATTTTAACTGAAACAAAAAGAAAAGCTGCTTAAAAATTATTCTTGCTGAGTGACTTGTTGGAACACAAAACAATTTTAACATCTTTTGACAAGTGTTGTCAAATTTAAAATATTGGAGCTGAGTTCACCTTCAAACTCCAGTTGTATCACGTCTGCTTCCCAAATAAAATGTTTTATTAACTTTGTCCTCACAAAGGAATGTCTGCTTCTCATATTTTTGTTTTTTCAGTTATTTTTTAGGAGAAAAAGACTCACTGTCTTGCTGAGATGTGTTTATATTTGATGAAAGTGACATCAGACATCATATTTCTTTCCTTTGGTAATTAGAGAAAAATTACCAGAGTTGATGTAGCGGCAACAAACATATTTCATACTCCTACATTGTTTCCTTTCTGACCCCTATCTTTAGAACTTCAAACTCTGAAAGCTTCGTTCTGTCCTGAAACATAAAATAGCAGGTCTTAGTCCAGAAACAACATTTTCATAAACTGGGGCCTAATCCAGTAAGCCTCACACAGGAAGATACTTCTGTAAGTTGCTGTAATTCCTCTGAGTAAAATCAGATGATCAGGAATCATTTTTTCATCAATTTCTTGTAGGACTTCTTTCCCCCATTTCTTAAAGGACAAAATCAGCTCCCAGTTTGTTTCATTAAGTAAAACTTCCTTGTCACAGTTAGTAGCTTATTAGTATTTTTTTGTAGTTTTACAGTATATCCCTTACTGGTTCTATAAGAGACTCAAAAAAAAAAAAAAAAAAAAAAAAAAAAAAAAAAGTTGCTCTCCAGAGCTGCATCAAGTAACTGCCCAAAGCTAAGCGTACACAACTTCTGGTGAAGCAGACACAGAAAAAAACACTGTTCTGTCTCAAAATGGGGACAAAAGTTTCTTGCTTTAAAAATCAGCTTGTTTTGTGACTGAGTAATGACTTTGAATACAAAAGGCTTGAGGAATGAGAAATCAGCTTTTGACCAGGAGGTCACCATATTGCTGTCATTGCTGTTTCATGGTAGTTAGTGGTTTGATAAAGTTCCCCCAGCTCAGTTCATTAGCTTAAAACATATTTCTGAGACTTCACAGATCTGTAGGTAAACAACACCATTATTGCTGCAACTTTTTATGGGGTGAAATTTTTTCACTTTAAAGAGAGTCATTTCAACAAGCTTTTTTCTCCCTTTCTGGCTGTCTCTTTATTGTTGCTATCAGAATGTTCAATGGTTTTCTCCATTATTGTACTAGTGCACTTTTTTTTTTAATGGATCAGATTAAAGTCTGTTGCTTTGCCAAGCGTAAACCCCTCCTGTTTTAGCAGGAAGGTATTTCTAAAGCAAGCCAATGAACAAGGTAATTTATACACAATATTGTTTGGTTTAATTTGTCTATTATGTGTAATAGTCTCAATGGTATATGATTTTCATGCCGTGTGTGCTTAATGCAGTGGCCAGAAATAGCAACAAATGAGGCGAAATAGTGTAGTTAATAAGTGTGTTTGTGTGTGTGATTTCTTTTTTGTTAGGCAATGCACAGCACTGTGAGGGATGCTGGCAGCTGGCAAAAGTTTGATGCTTTGTATTTGCTATGGTTGCATTCTCCTGGCCAAGCTTTAAATGTATTATTGCTTTGATTTAATAAAAAAGTACCCAAAATAGTTCCTAATTTTTGTGAAGACTTAGATGAAATGGCTTGAAGGAAATAATGATAACTGATTTTTAGTACAAAGTTCAATTTTGCAAGTCACCTTTTGAGGCCTGTTTAATAAGACTGTGAACTCTTCTGAATGCCCGGTGTAGTTCACAGGGGAGGAGGCAAGCTGTTCAGACAGATCCTTTAATAAATAACACCATCTCTTTACCACAGTGGACAAAATCTGGAAAAAAGAAAAATCTCACTTGTGTCCTAACATAAATAAATGTATGCGTGAGCGCTGTCTGTCTTAGGAGTAGTTTGTGTTTGTTTAAGTTGGAGCACAGGACACACAGTAAGTCTGGTGTCTGGTTTTTGAAACCGGGGTGTGTAAGCGTCTATGTCAAAAAAAAAAAATCATTCTGGAATCTGAAGGCTGGGGCTGGAAGGAAAAATCATCCTTTACAATAAGACCTGATTTTGGCATATGTTTCCTTTTCAGCAATGTTTTGTGTTTGCAATACAATCGCTGTTGGTGTAGCTCTGAGAGTTGCGCTGCTTTGAGTGTAAGATTTCAGGATTTTTGCTGGAGCCAGATTTTAATATTTAAATTATGAAGCAGTTCTGCTTTTTGGGGTGAGGTTGCTGTGGTTGTTAGTTTCAGTCCAAGTGTAACCATCTCTGTGTTAACAGTTTTTCAGAATTAAATTGTACTGTCAGTATCTGCTTCATTTTTGTTAAAATTTTACTTTTCCCCCCCACATTCCCCAACTGCATAAGTGAGTAGGGGCTACATAATTTCTGGGGATTTGTTCTGCTTTTTCTTTCCATACTTTTTCCCAGTACTTCATCGCAGATAACAGGATGTGCTCTTTTCTGGAACAGCTACTTTACAAGCAAGTACTTTTTCAGTTTTGTATATATTCTTGCACAATAATCAAAAACCCCAAGGTTTATTCTTTTGGTTTGGGGGATTTATAGCACTCTTTTGTTGTTGTTGAGTTTTTGATTTATTCTCTTATCCACTGGATTAAATCTTGTTTCGTTATTGCAAAATCCCTTCACTTTAGTTGAACTTCAATCATGAAAACAGAGAACCTGAATTACACTTAAAGAAGGAAGTGTTCAACTTTAAACATAGTGTTTGCAGATACATCAGTGGACACTGAAAATAAAATAACTAGAAATAAAATGGCTCTTTATTTTATGTGGCTGATATTTGGAACTGGCTATATCTGAAAAGGGGCAAAAAAATGATCTCTCTGCTTGAGACTTGCCAAACAATGCTATAAGCTCCAAGTTATTTTGAGGTGGTGAAAGGTGAAACATTTGACATGTTCTTTTTGGGCAATGCTTTAAAAAAGAGAGGGCGGGAAAGAGGCGTTGCCACATCAGAGTTAAGGGTGTTTGTGGTTGTCCATGACAGCGCTCCAGTTTTTTAAAACACCTGTGTTTACTTTCCAGCTTTTCTCAAAAGTGGCCTAAGAATGGCACAGACAGACCTGCAGTGTGTCTGTGTTGCCTTTGCAACGCACACACATACACAAAAGAAAGGAAAAAAAAGACAGAGATAAATCTCTTGTTATGCAGCTAATCATTAACAGCATTTTTGTGCCCAGCTGAAAACATTTTGAACTTTTCTAGATTTTTTGTAGTCTATCAGATAGTGCCTGTATTTCTTCCTAATCTATTAAGCTAAATTTTTATCATTGCTACTTTATTTTCTAGCAAAAAAAAATACGCTTAATGTTGGTTTGTGGTAAATAATAATAGCAGTAAATAATAATAATAATGAAAATCAGTATTTTTGTTGCAAAGTGATATTTCATGCCAATATTTGGAAATAGGTGTACCGGTATTCTGCTTTAAAAGCAAACAATAAAAAAAAATTTAAAATATGCACAGCCCTCCCTTTGCTGCCCTCCCTGAAAAGAAAGAAGGTTGTCTTACAGTTTTTTTCCTGTGTAGAGTTTTGCTTCATAAAATCCTAGTGTTTGATGTGATTAACCTTCTGCAACGTTAATTTATGACATAAAGACAAACTGAGATATCACATTATTTCGGTGCTTGCTTCAAAATTTGAAAATCATTCATGGGTCAGTATTTAAGATATTCATCTAATGAAAAGCATATTTTATACTACTGCTCCAAATTTATTTATTATTACCTTTTAAAATTGTTCATTTTTCACAACGTTTATTGTTTTTTTAAGAACCCCTCGTTCTCTTTTTCTAGTATTTTTAAAATCAATGCAGTCTTTCTTCTGCCTTCTACTTAAGGCATTCTTGTTTATAAAAATGCATCTACTTCATAATTACATTTGTTTGTCTTTGAAGATCACTCAGTGTAGGTCAGGTTTTGTTTCCCAAAAGTTGGGGAAAAGGCAAAAGAAAAATCCAAGAAAATAGAGTGCTGGTGCAGGAGCACAGGTGATTTCTCCCTTAGACTGATTTCTTTTTAGAATTGGGAGTTTGATAGATGGAAAGCCAGTGAGTGGGGATCAGCAATATGAAGCCCCTTGACCAAGATGCATAGCCTAACTAGAGCACAGTTGATTTAATACTGGTTGGTCTCACACAATGACTCAACAGAGCAAGCTGGGAATACGCCAAATCCTCTTCAGATCAGGAACCTCTAATAATCTGAGAAACAGCAGACTGATCTTTCTTGGCAATACACAGCAGGGCACCCACCTTGCCATGGCTTTCCCAAGGGGCAGGAACAGCAGCATGGGTGGCTGCTCTGACAAAGCTGGCTCCTGCAAAACACACAGCACACTCAACTGACTGCAAGGAAAGGCGTTCACAAAAATAAAGGCATTAATATTCCCTTTTTTTCAGTGATTCTACAAGCAGATCTGGAGGATATTCACCTGAATCTGCTCTGAACACAGAGAAGAGCTTGTGAGGTAAATCCTCACCCGAGTACGCAGTCATATCACCAAAATGCTCATAGGAGTAGCATTCTTTCATATCAGTAAAGGACATAAGGCAGTACCTTTGCTAAGAAATGGGGGGCATAGGAGATATAAAGAGTTCACAGAATTTAATCCAGACTGCCCCAAAGGTAATTAAATGATATTTCAAAAAGATAAGGAAATTGTCACATTTATTAAATTATCAGGTGCAGCTGTGTATAGATGTGTTTTAAAATCAAGCTGGATAATGTCAATATGTGAAAGGGGAAGAAAAAGCTTTCTGCATATAACTGTTTTTCTGAAGGCAATACTGCAGTATTGATAAGAAGGAGACAGGGAGATAGTGTTCAAAATGTGTCATCGGTTGTTCAGATACCTACTTCTCAAGACACTCAATGTTTTCTTTTAATCTAGCCTACTTACAGTGTTTGAAATCCCATGAAGTACCTGTCTTGATCTGCTTCAGGACCTCTATAAATCTAATGGTCTCTTCACTTTGTTACATGTCTTAAAATTACTCCCTGCTCCTTCTAAAGGCTGATGGTTAAATAAAACAAAATTTAAAAAGCAATTTTCTGGCAGTTACAGTTTGAATGTTTCTTAAAAATGGAATTGTCTTTATGAAATATATTTATTCAGTGTATCCTTGTGACCATCTAGTTTTAGTATCACAGTACCAGTGAAAAACATTTGTTACAAATGTCAGACAAAATCAGGCTACTATCCAAGAAAAGTCATAGTGATGTGAGCTGTAGACCAATAGTCCTGCAAGGGATTTGTGCACAAATGGGTACAAATGTGGTTGCTCAGACCAGCCACAGATGGCCTGGCTTAGCAGTCAGGGTTATCAACATGATACCTAGCATCTCACCTTGGAGCACTTTCATATAGATGCTTGAAAAGGGCTTGTGTGCTCGTTTGTCGAGTCTGCAAATAGAGCTTTGGGATCCCTCCTGAATTTGCCAGACTTTGTACTTTTTCTGTTCCTGAACTGTAATAGCAACAATATTGAGAGAATCTTCTTAAGATAGTGCAGCCAAGAAGGGGCAAATGCAGAAGTTGCAGTCTCTTCAGCTTTGGGTTTTTTCATCCTACTCAAGACTGTATTTGATACCACAGATCTTGTATAACTTGCTAAGACTGAAATATCATTTATCACCAACTTCTGTTTTGTCAAGGCCTGTGTGCTGGCAAGATTGCTTGTACCACCTTGCTTTTAGTCAGTTTATACCTTTCTGATCTAGGGATGAGGAGACATCTTAAAGGTAGGATATATTTCCATCAGCATCAGCACCACATCTTACTGTGTTTTCCAGGGATATCGCATCCTCAGAGGAGGAATGTCTGTTTTTACATGGACCACATGGTGTTGTCTCACCTGGTCTTAATCAAGGTGCAGTTGGAGGGAAGCCAGACTGTGTATTTGGCTTGTTTTTAAAATAAGGCAACATATGAGATTTACAACTCAGTTCTTATTTGTAAACATCTTCCTATGGATTTGGTTTCTCTGTTCAGTGCTTGGTTTTGAGAAGTTGCTTTCTTAACCACCTGACACATCATCTGCTACCTCTGATAATTTCCAGAAGTTGCCACCTGCAAAGTCTTTACTGATATAGATACTTAATTTATAGAGACTGTGGGTCTTCCACTCACTGTAAAAACTCAAAATCTTATCTGCCTTTTTCACTTTTCAATCTGAGACTCTTCAACATGAATGAGATGAAGATGTTCATGTATGCTCATTAGGCCTGTGTTTGCAGTAATTGTATATATAATCCATGGGAAGCAATTGTTTAAAAAATGTCCTGGTTTGTAAATATGAAGCTCATCTTCATCTTCTTGATGACCTTTCATTGTTCTGTTCTTTTTCTGTGCACTAATGTGGCTGGAAGCCTTCTGTGATCTTTAGATCTCAATCTTCTGGAGAGAAATGATTTCTCAAGAGAGCAAGGCATGAGATGTGCTTTAATTTAAGGTACTTTTAATATGGAAAAATAAAGAGTTTGTTGTGTTTTTTTTTTTTTAATATCAAGGAAGCAGGAGTTTTTAGCCACCTTTCCCTAAGAAAATAAGAGATATATGATTATGGAGTCCTTTTTGTTTTCACATTCTAATTTTTAGGTACTTTCAACCAAATCTGACAGAATAATGACTGGACCCAGAAGGGGGTTTCTCTCTTCTACTCAGTTGCTGGTTTTTGTGGAAGTCCTAGAGTCCCACTCAGGGGGAGGTTCAGGTGAGCTTTATCAGTAGGCATTACTTTTTGGTAGAAGGTAGCAGTGCAACAGGGTGTCACTGCTACGCAAATGATGGACCACAGAAGTTACACAGGGTGAGCTGGAGGTCTTGCATTAGAAAGCTGTAAAGTGTATAGGTAGAATCCATTAATTTTATGTGGACATAGGAAGCAATATGAGGTTGGGGGAGAGAGAGGCTGGTACAAAAGAACTTACTTGATTTCTCCACTGTTTTCAGAGAGATCCTTTTGCCCATGGACTTACAAACATTTTAATGTCATTGTAAAATTTTTGGTTGGTTGGTTGGTTGGTTGGTTGGTTGGCTTGGGTTTTCTTGTTTTATGTAGGAAAATACTGCCTCCAGTAGCAGAACTGAAAATTTTAAATCTATCAAGGCTAGTACAACCATGAAGAGATTCAATAATTTCTTTCCATTACTCTTTTTATGCTACATTTAAAGTGATGACATTAAGCCTTAAAGAAGTTTTAAATTATCAAATTAAAGTCTGGACCTATCATTAGTTTCTAATGATGTGAATGCTAACTGATGCCTGGAAGTTTTGGGGAGAGTAGTGAAGATTAAAAGAGGTGGCACTTGAATTAAATTGATGTTGAAAAGATACTTTCACCAAATCCACCTTTAAAAGTTTTAAATTAATTCACTTTTGTGGTCAAACATTCATTCAGTGGCATTTCTGACTTTGATAAAACATTTTAAAAAAAATTTAAAAGATGTTAACAAAGCCAGAGAATTAAAATCTTAGAACAATATCACTTATTTGTCATTTAATATGGGAATACACATTGTTTAAGATACACTTTGTCTGAGTACTTTGAAACAGAGAGGTTCATAAAATTGAAATATAAAAATTAATCACAGAAATTCTATCCCGCAAAAGAAAATGAATAAATATTTATCTTTATTTTTATTCTTGCATTATGCTCTGTGCTTTCCATTTTCTTACCTACCTCTGCAAAGTACAATGAGCTGCATTCTCCTCTTCCATGATCCTTACAAATTATTGCTTCTGTCTTCTCACATTTTACACCATACCTTCAACATCATGTAGGTTTCTTCTATTCCCATTCTCAACATTTTTTTCTTTTGTCTTCCTTCATTGTTTTCCTAACTTATCCTTCCTTTTTTAAATCTGGGTGTTTGTTTCTTCCTCATCACCTCATCAGCCATTTCACTAAGACACCAAGAGCCTGACTATCCCCAAAGACCTTTGTCCCACGCTAAGAACCGTACCTAGATACTGCTATTTTCCTGGCTTTGTTGTTGTTGTTCCTGTGTTGTTGGCTTCACAGTCTTTCTGTGAAGCAGAAAGATTACTTCAGGTCTCCACTAATCAAATGGAAAAGGGATGACATGAGCAAAATGTGAAAAGCTTATTGGTAGCCTCTGGAGAAATACTGCATTCGAAGTTGACAAATTGCAGGGGATTTAAGGAGTGCATGATAGGGCAAGCAAATGGCCTTGCTTTCAGCAAAGTTATTCATCAGAACCTTTTCCTTCCTTTCAGGAAGGCAGGTTATTTAGACAATAATTATGAGTATTGTGCATTTGCGCAATTGTACGGTGTTATTTGCTTTACGTGCAAAATGCTGCACTGAGGTACCCAGTTAATCAAGAGTTAACCTCAGTTCTGGCATTTCTGCAGCAAGCATCTTCATTTACTTCCCTTTCCCCTGAAACAGTATGTTAACATTTTTCATTACAGGATCATGTGTGCTTTATTTCACAGCATTCCTGCTCCACACAGTATCCAGAGAACAGCCAATCAATATATTTTTTTATCTTCTTTGTTCATTATGTGTGCCAATCCCTTGTTTACTGGATACTGTTCAAACCTTTCCCTGAAAACAGAATTTTGAGCAACCATCATGGGGATTTTCTCTAGTGTTCAGTGTTATAGTAACCAAAGGTTTAATAAACAATGATTTAATGTATTCTTACAGAAGGGTTTTCTTCGTACTGTGTCCTGAAGCCCAAGGAATGAAAAATCCAGGGTCAAAATACCCACAAATTTTGCATGCCCGTTTAAGATGTACAGGATTTGCATTTTAGAATATTCATAATTTTTAAATTCTGAACACTTAAGGCCAAGACCAAAAGATATTTTATGTCATTTAGTTGGCCTTCTGAATAGCATAGTTCATTGATTTTACCAGTTGTCACTGTACTGAGCCTCGAAATTTACAGTGTTTTAAAACCTGCTTTCCAGAAAGTTATCTAGGTCTGGTGTTAAAATTTCAAGAGGTGGAGAGACCACCATTTCCCTTTGATCATTTGTTCCAGTGATTCAGGTTGCCCTTACTCAACCAGATTAAAAATTCCTTTACATACTGCATTTTCTTCCATTTATCAAGGGACAATGAGAATCAGTAGCAACATAAAACTATTCCGTTCCTGATACTTGTTCAAAATTAGCACATGTCCTCAGGGGTTTTTGAAATCTGAACAGAGTAAGTTCTTATACTGAATGTCTTTTTCTCTAGTGCTTGCATTACTGGTGTGGCTCTTTCCTGCATCCTCTCTGGGTTTTTATAATCCTTTTGTCTTCAAATTTAGTCACAGATGCATTTTTGTATTTTTGTTTCTCAGTGTCATACATGAAGTCGAGTAACCTTATTTTCTTCATGGTGATGCTATTTTATTGTGCATACACCAAATAAAGTTGCTCTTTCTCAGTTTTTCCAGAGCATGCCCTGTCATCTTGTGTTGTAGTCTCATATCTTTATCACAGTCAGCATTTTCAGAATATGGTTGCTCTTACTTTTAAGTGTAGTCTGTGTTCACTGTTCTCACACTCAGAGCTTTGCATTTGGTTTTATTAAAATACCCTTGGTTTTAATACCCCACCAGGTGACCCAAAACATTGTTTCATCATTGTTATTTACTTATTTTATGTTCCTTAACATTTCTAGCTGTGTACCTGTTTCTGAATTATTGAAGGATATGTTAAATAAGAGAATGCTAGTACTGACACCTGTGCAACCTTGTTAGTATTGTAGTAGTACAAAATGACAGCTGCCTCTTGGAGCATGGGGGGTTTGTGGGCTTTTTACCTTTCAGTCTGTTCAGAACCCACTTAAGAAATTTTTCTTGATGGTGTGTAGTGATTTTTTATCAATTTATTATATCAGACAAGTAAAAGCCTCAAACATCACTATACAACATCCCCTTCTAATATCATCCAAGAAGGAGATCCAATTTGTGTGGCAAGATCTGTTCTACCAAAAGCATGTTGACTAGGAATAATTATAGTCTTTCATTAAAATCTGTATTAATTGCATCCAGTGTTTTCACTCTTATGGCCCAGCTTTAATCCCACTAGTCTTTTTTTTCATCCTAGTGACACATTTTAGTGCTCTTCCAGTCTAGGAATGTCCTGGTATTTTAACACTGCAACACCTAAAGTGAAAATTGTCTGAATCTGTAATTGTACAACTTATCCATCCTTAAATTCTAATAAACTGAAAGCGTTTAATCATTCTACTTCAACTGTAACTGTACCATCCTGATTTTTCCAAAGACAGGCCACATACATACTGAACACTCCTGGTTTTCTCTTTTTTTTTTATATTAACTTTATTTCCTTTTTACTTGGTTGTGAGCCCACTTTTTTTATAGCCACCCTTAAAGGACTCCTCAGTTTTCTGTTATGTTCTGCTATCCTTGTTTCTCTCAAGTACTTTGGATACTTGTTTAAGTATTTCTGTGCATGTAAAGATTCTGGTTGCTTTTTCCCATGTAGAATTCAATCAATTTATTATCACTTAACTCCAAGTAGATATTAATATCTGTTTCAGTGATTGATACTTCTAGTTTTATAGTGATATTGTTTACCTTATGTTCATAAATAATATATGTTTTTGGAAGTGTATAATATTAGTTTATAATTATCCACTAAGGATGCACAGAATGTGTGTCCTAAACCGGCTCTATAGCATAATTTTTTTCCTTTCCAAAGATTATAAAAATGTGCTGAAGAAAAACTTGTTTTGTGCCCCATTAGCTGACCAGTAAGCCTTTCTTAAGTTATTTTAAGCATATTGACCTCTACGTGTTCAAGAGCTGTGGTCCTGTGTTACTGATCATTCTAAAAGGAATAATGGCATGGTGGGGGAGGGCTGTGTTAAGGCATCCTGTTTCCATTCTGCCTCTCTTATTCTTCCTGTTAATCAGGGACTTTAACATGCCAGTTGCCCACCAGATTTTAGTAATATTGGTTATATAAAATTTATTACCATCACTGAGAGTTTCCTCTTGCTGCTTACCCAGATTCCTAGGATCAAAGCATAAACAATTGAAGAGATTCTTTTCATTATATTCTTTGCCACATTGGTTCAACTTGCTCGTTAGGTGCTGAATTTGAGCGTGTACCTCATTTGCCTTCCAAATAATCTCCCCTTGTGTTGCTGATTTAATATCCTGGCTGCTCCAGCTAGTTTCCAACTGAGAAGATTAGCCTCCTACTTGTGTGGTGTAGTCTGCCCTGTTCATACAGTCCCTTCTTTCACTGATGTGCTGTTTCACAGATTGAAGTCTGCCTAGTTTTTCAGTTATGGATGACAGGAAGAAAATGCTGGAAATAAACTTTCTCACTTGTGATAACTCTGGATAGCAAATTACATTTTAATTTTCCTCTAAATTGTTTTCAGTGTAGTTAAAGCTTTCAGAAATTTCATCTAAGTTATGCTATTAAGGCCTTAATATATCATTTATGTTCCAGTTCACTCCAGTTGCAGCTGTGAGTGCAAGGTATTTGGGCAGATTAGACACAAGGGATTTAATTTGCACAGTCAGAAAATGGGTAACATACTATCAATCCCTCTGAAAACTTTCAGTAAATTCATGCTAAGATGCTGTCACCAAAGGATAGATACATTCTACAGCTTCTGAGCAGCATTCAGCTACATTAAATATGAAGTATATTTGCTCTCTTACTGCAGTCCCATTGGCTGCAACAAAAGAAAAAGGAATAAACAGGTTACAGGCTCTTTTACTGGGCAGTGATAAGTCATGCCAAGGTATAAATCCACTCCATGCAACAATTAAACCGGTGTCTACCAAAAAATGACCATGCAGTTAAAAGTAGCATCATGATGTGCCTTACGTCTGGCATTTCTGTACTTGACTTCATGAGCTTATTAATGTTCTCCCAAGGAAAGGGTTTGCTCATGCAGCTTTAGCTGCCACTTGTCAGGGATCCATTTTTAGCCAATATAAAGAGGGGGATATATCACCACTAGGCAGTTTGTCCTTTCTTAAGATAGATGCAGATGATAGGTGAAATGATTTTTGGAAGTGCCACCTCACTTCAGGTGGCTGAAGGAAGGGAAGATAAATGGCATAATTTATATGTGTGTAGTATTTGTGTGTAAATTATATACATAGGTCTCTGTTGAAAGTACACTCACAGTTGTGTTCCAGAATTAAGATCTAGCTGTACATAATACTTTGTGTCTTTTCTACTTACAATAGTTTTAAGTAAACCTTAAATCAGTCCTCAGATGTGTTAACGTAGCATTTGAATGGAGCTACTCAGTTTGGATCATGTTTTAATTTGCCCTGCCACTAAGGAGAGGTTGTGTGTCCCAGATGCAGCAGGGATAGGAGGTGGCTTGGGTTGGTCACAGTAGCTCCTTCCACTTCAAACGAGCCCAGAGCTGCTCAAGGTGCAGGTGTGGAATGGGCTTCTGCTGGGAGCTTGGTAAGGCATTGACAGTGAGAGATCGCATGGCTTCACCCTTTATTCTTTATCATGAAACAAAATAAAGATATATTCCTTGGAAATCGAGGGATATGTTACTTCTTGTCCTTCTTTTTGTCCTATCCGTTGCTAATGATATCTACTTTTTTAGATTCATTTTAGGAGACGAGGCTAGCCTTGAGACAGGTTCCCTGTCCTTCCATTTCTAGTTTGTAAAAACATTAAACCATTACTTACCTTCTTAACTGGGTGTTCTTCATAAAATTGAATCCCTAAAATGCGTATCAGCGTAGGAAACTTTTCTTGATAAATATTCTTGATTAAATCTTTGTTCCTTAGAATTGTTTCTTCCTGTGGTCTAACAACTGCAAAATGTGTTTGTTACAATTATACTGGAGGGAAAATGGTTTAAAATGGTTAAATTATTGTATTTTTAACAAATTTTGGGAAAGTTCCATTTTATGACAATAATTATTTAGTTCAGGGCAGTAATAGTGATATAGCAAGATACTTTGAATTTGTCTATCAATATTTACTTACTGAGGGCTTTTTACTGAGATTTCAAGCTTATTGTAGGTACCAGCATTTAGTTTCAATGTTTGTAGCACAAAGATTTCAACCTAAATGCTATAATTACAACAACAATTATATTTATAACTACTAGGCAGCAATTATTCCTGATCATAATTCTCCAAAATATAATATGAGGAGGGTTACAAAAGGTCCTTAAAAATAATATATCTATAAAATAAAATTTTCAGAGAGCGTAGGACAAGCAAAGAGTTTAGCAAGTAACCCTGCCAATGGAGTAGTGGCCTAGGGTCGAAAAGCCATTATTGATTACAGACTCTCTCCTAGCAGTTTATCTAAGAGAGATGCAAATTTTGTTTTATATAAAACAGCTTTTTCCAGAGAAACTGGCAAACTGCCTTTTGGTTGATGTTAAAGTAAGACTTCTTCTGGAAGGTTATACACCACCTGGATGTTGGATAAAGTTCTCAGAATTTTTCAGAATACCACAGGGCAGTAAATTAAAAAGAAAGCTAAGTTTTACAATATGTTGTATTTTAAATTTGTGTCATACTGTGAGGCCTCGGCAGACAGCCCAAGTATTAAATAATGCTTTTTTGATTGTAGAAGTATCATTTTCTTGAAGCCTCAAAAATTAATTAATCTTTGTAGGAAAGAAGAAGTTTATTAATTCTTGCCAACAGTAACGGCTTATTAGTGACTAGACTAGAGAGAAACCCCTTGCCCCTACTCTGACAACTTGTGTTGATGCCAATGGAAGCAGCTTTGGACTCTAACTAATTAAGTCCAGTGAACGGCAAAGACTCCTGTGACATAATTTTGACAGTTGCAGTTCATCTTTAATTGTTCCCATTTCGTAAGGTATCACAAACTCTTTCCTGGAAGATTTTGATTTTAAAAAAATAATTAAAAAAACCAACCCCCACAAAAAAAAAAAAAAAAAAAAAAAAAAAAAAGAACAAACAAAAAAGTCATATTGATGGCATCTTCATTGGGCAGCTTCTGATATGTCACTAAGAGCTGGTGTGCATTCGCACTTCCTTTCCCCTCAAGAAGTGGAGCACAGCTGGATTTCCATCTTTGAGTAATGGTGGGACTTCAGTGTGTCTTCACACATCATGAGCTGAGACTGGCCATCAACATCAGTAGCTTTTGGGCCTGAACTTGCAAACTCTTTAATTTTGTGAGTGCACTCTTTTGAACTATTTCATTTTTACTGAATGAGTTATTCATTTTGTTAACTGTGACACTCCAATTAAATTTAGGATGTATCTTTCGTAGAAAACAGTTAAATTTTACCAGCTGCCAGGATTCTGGGCCAAAGGGCAAAGTAATGTTGGTACAAATGAAACTGTGATAAGTTACAGGTTTTAATATAAAAATCCAAATTTGGGCATTATGGACTTCATTATGGAATACAGGAAAAATGTGATTTGAGGAAACAAATCTTGATTTCTTAGTACAGTAATTTCA
>VRYO01001269.1:9076119-9103500 GCA_009812075.1 Sialia sialis | reverse complement strand
AGTGGATATTAAGGCAGCGGTCCATTTCAGCCGAGGATATTGATAATTCAGTCCTCAGAAACAGTTTCTTCTAAACAGTGTCTCTAGGATGTAGTTCCTCCCTCCAAGGGGAGTGGTCTTTTGTGAGATTATGTAAATCGAGAAACTCATTCATTACCGATGTGTTGCTAATTCGTGCCTTAACCTGCAGAGCCAGGCATTGCATGACTCTTTTCCTGCATACAGCAAACATGAGAAGGCACTGTTCCTGCGTTTGCTTTAGTTTCTGGGGAGAATTGAATGAAAGTAGATTCAAATCAGCAGGGGATTTGTTTGTCAAATTTTGCAAATCAGGCTGCAGAAAATGGAGTTTTACAAGCCCCATTCAGCAGTCCAAGATATCAAACTCGCTTCAGTTTTCAATATAACATTCATACCACACTTTCAATCCTAATTTTGATTGATTACTTACCAGCAGAAGTTTATACTGAAGTCTCTCCTTTGTCCTCTTTATCCCTTGCTCACCTTTTCATTCTTTCCATGTCAATTATTAACACTGTGACGTTACTTGTTGCTGCAGTAACTTTGTTTCAATGCAGCTGTTGCCAGGTGAATTTTCTTGAGGGCTTGATTGTCACATTTACAAAGATTTTATGAGATATCAGAAAAGTTTTTATTTGGCCAGCAGTCTTCAACTTTACATTCTCAGGGAACTGGCCTGTCTGTCTCTAGATGTTTTATTTGAAAACAAAAGACAAAGGGAAACACATTGTGTGTTGGCTCATGGTTATGTATGGTAGGTTTTGTTAGCGAGGTAGATACCAAGAAATTGAAATATATTGGATTAAATTCACCGGGACAGATTTTCTGTGGCTGTGCTGCAAGGAGGTTCACAATGGCTCAGCAGACAGAATGTGTTTGATTCATGTGTTAATTCAGATCTTTGGGTCTGTTTTTCAGCTAGGAAGTGTTGCTGTAATTAGATGGTGAGTCAAGACTGTGTGTTACCAGGCTGTGAGCGTTGCAGGACCAAAGTCCAGTGTTTTCAGCTCCTGTCAGCATGCCAGTGGCCACACAGCACACACCCTCAGGTGCTTTTCTGCTGCTGGATAATCCTGCAGAGATACACTTCCAACTGTGACCACTGCAGGGACCTGAACTGGCCATCTCAGCTGGAGGATTTAGGCAGCAGAGGCCCCTGCTGAGTACATGCAGTTTGAAAATTTCCTACAGGATGTGACTGAAGCAATGTTCACCATCACTTTCATCTGTAAGGCTTCAGCTTCTTGCTTGCTTTGTGGTACTTTCTGCGATGGAAATCCATGCAGAATACCATCTCTGAAGAATTTCCCGATACTGTCCTGAATTATCTGTCCACATTGGATAGAAACCTTTCTTCAGACCTCTCCTGAAGGCAGAGGAGTTCTGTCATTGCTCAAATTATCCTCATTGGCACAGTCTAAAACTACATTGGTAGACCAGAGTGAGTAGAGTGAGACCAAAACTTTCCTCTATCCCCAGTCCCCCCTGCCAACTCATTCATGGATAACAAACAAAAGGCAAAGAGCCAAATTTTGCCTTCTAGGGGAAAACCCAGTGCAACGGCTTCAAAGCACTGCAAAATTAGAGAGAAGCAACTAGAGAAATATGGAGAGAATGAAAAGCAAGTGAAAAGCCGTTGCTTGAAATAATTTATTTTCCTTTCCTTTTCTCATTAGTTTTATCATTCTTCCAAAAGTAGAAACCTGAAAACTAGACTCAATTTTTCTGTTTATTTCATAGTGTGCTGTGGATTCCTGATAATAAATGGAAGTATGTGTGTTTAAGGACACATGTCAATTTTCTTGCTACAATTACATGTTCTTTTCTTTTGAATCTGAAGTGGGAACAGACAAGTAGATTGCTTTGCTTTATCTCAAAATAAGAGTGCCTGTTATTTCTTAGACTGCAGTGTATGTTTCTTAAAATACCAGGAGAGAATGATATATTTTGTACTCATCCCTTGTACTAAAAATTCTGTCTAGTTAATTTCTTCATGTGTCCCTTAAAATGTTGGTAGCTCCTGTTAATTGCCCCAGTGCCTACTGATGAGCCCAGAACTGATTCTCAAGCTTCCTTACTTAAAGCTCAGAGAACAAGCTGCTTATGATGACCCAACAGAGACATAAGGGAGGTCTATGAAAGGCAGAGTATTCAACCAGCCTTAATCCCTGCTTTCAGTAAGTACAGTCTAATTAGTGAATAGACATGGTTGTAGGTTCTTGTAGACATATCTTTTGTTGGTTTGAGATGAACTGAGCGGCTAATAGAAATGGTTTAAAATCTCTGCTTTGCTTTTCTTTGAATGCATTTAATAGGGTATCAAGATGAGAAAATAGAAATCAAAGCAGGAGCAAAAGTAAATATAAACTATCTGACTACCTATGTTAGTATATTCCATTTAGATATTATATCCATTTAGATATTGAGACTTACACTGTGGCTCCCAGGCCTGGGCTTCTTAAAGAACTATTCATTTTATAACCTTTGACGTATAGCACTACGAGAAAAGCATGCAGGTTTTTTTACTCTTACAGTATTGTATTATGCAAGCTTTACTTTGTGCTTAAATAGTATGTTAAAGTCATCAATCATAAAGTGATCGATCAAGATAAACATAGTTCCCCATTTTAGTGTTAGGGAAACTTAATTCCAAGAAGTGAAGTGAATTTCCCTAGGATTTGATTACGTGCCTGAGACTAGAATCTAACTCTCTAGAGGGATGGCCCCCCTCTTTAATCATTTCTTTATTACATATTGTATAATAATATTTCCCAACAGGTAGCAGTAGCCATCTGCACATTCCAAAGTCATTTATGGTAAAATTGAATGCAAAGAGAGGCATATGGAAAACTGAATGAATGATGGCTGACATCTAGTCATAGTCACCTGAAAGAGAAAGCATTTTTTAATCACCAAGACATTGAAAACAAGTAAGAGGCTTAAAAATTTAGAAAAATTGTGGTGTGTACGGGTTTTTTTCTGGTTATATTTCCCCTAATATTTGCATATTGTGTGACCTTGACACAATGCAGATGGAAGCAGACACAGCAATTTACTGTTCCACTGATTTTCTAAAATTAACCATATATTCCAGTAATATTCAATAACAGTACGTTGGTTATTGAAACTCATAACCTTTTTGCTGCTTTTATCACCTGTATTATCCATAAGAGATAATTACTGCAAAGCAGCTGGCTGTTGATTTTAGAGAGCATCAATTGTTCTCCTGTCCCAGCTGTTGGCTAATAAGGACAGTCAACACATCTGTTTCAACAGCTGGTAATTAACAAAAGCCTAATTGCTGCAACTCTTTTAACAACAGATCTATGAAAGAGTAGGGATGTGGAGGAATATTATTTACTTTGTTCTCGGCACTTTCTGTGACCAGTGTCTTTTTTCTTTTTCTACTTTGAACACCACTGCCTTTGTCTGACACACTGAATGGCAGGACAACACAATATGGTAATCCAGAGCTTAGGTTTTTCAGATCTCTGGTGCTGCTTCTTACTGCAACATTTCTTTGCTAAGTTGCAAGATAAAATGGATCAAACGCATTTTGTGGAGTCTCATATAGCGGAGATAATCGACTACAGTATGCTTATGCAATCAGGCTGCCAATCCAGCAGCTTCCAACAGAAAGTAATGGTCTTCCCTGTTTGTGTATGAGTTTAATATCTCTGCATCCCTTCCCTAAAAATGTGTCATCATTCTGAAAGTGGTGGTTATTTCAGATTTTTTTACTGCTCTTCAGATGTAAAATTTGTTGTACAGTGTTTTCTTTCCTCTGATGAGACCCATGTACGTTGGTTAGTTTAAAAGTAAATGCCAGGGTGGCACCTTGCGCTGCAGAAATATCTCACCCTTTTATTGCTACAGAACAGGGACAGGGTTCTGCACAGTGGTTGTCTAAACATCTACATTTGTAGTATTAGTCATCAAACACTAATTCAAAGTCGTTTCTCTTAATTAGACTTATCCTTGGGTACAGAACACATGTAATTGGAATACTCATCACTAAGTAGAATGCATGTATACAAATACAGGGAAATGTTAATCCCATTGAAGTCAACAGTGAACTTCTGTTGGCTTCAATGGATCAGGATTTTCCCTGCAAAACCAAATTTTCTTAAAAGCTGGAGGCAAATTTGGGATTCATTGTGCTACCCATGAAAAGAAAGTATTCAGGCATTAATGGATCTATGGCTGAAGTATTATGTAAGTCAGGCTTGTATTACAGATTTTGTGAAAGACTTGAGTCAATAAAAATTTCTAGGAAATAGCATTTAAAGTTGTATTTTGAAGTGAAAAACTGATGATGAAAATTGTGATTCTTTGGTAAAAGTTAGTCAAGATCACTTGATTAAACTTGCCTTACTAACATTTCAGTTGGCAAATATTTCTGTACTCTGAGTTCTTAATTGTCTTCTGGGTATGTTGAAAGGTATAAAAGAAATTCTACTCAAGTGCTTGCCATTGACAGAATACAGATTGCATAATTAAAAATATTCTGGCAAGACAAGTTTAATTTTACAGGTGTTCAAGTTGAGAAATGTCTAATAGGTGCAGTGAAAAAGTAGAATATATACTTTAAATGAATAAAAACAAAAGCATTGACTAAAATTTTAAGATAGTAATACATAAGTGTTTATTTTCGGGGTTTATCAGGAAGATTTTTTTGTATATAACAATCTTTGTTAATCAAAATTATTTCTTTAGTGTTGCACATGTAAGAAGAAAGACATAAACCTTTTGTGTTAGAGTATACTGTGAAAAATTCCTGGAAGATTTGACAGTTGAGAAAAATGTTTATCTTTTCAGTGGATTATGTTATTTTATTTCACAAGTGAACAACTAAAAAAGAAATGCACATGGGTAACAAATCCCTTTTCTCATTCACTTCCCTTACTCCAAAGATTACAATATTACTTATTTTCCCAGTTGAAATGTAGTTGAGTCTGAGTTGCAACAGAAATTTAGGCAACTAAGCACCCAAATGTACATAGGAACTGGAAAGAATGTTTTTGCCCAATGCAAAATTAGATTCTACTAGAATCTAACTGAATAGATAGGCACTAGAAGATATGATTACCTCATAAAAAAATTTAGTAAATAGATTTTTAACAGAAAGGAGCAGAAATCCTTAGTATCGGAACATACTTCTGACTCCTGAGTGAAAGTAACTCACCTATGCCAACAAATCTCCTCCAACAGAATAGCATCCATAACAAGCCATGGATGGATCCATCACCTGCTGATTTTATAGGAAAGTGCCCTCTATTGAATTTTCTCTGTACTATTTCCATCAGAAAAATGTTTCCTATAAAGACTTAGATGTCTTTTCTCACAAATACCTCCATTTGCTTTACTTGCTTTAATTTTAAGTCCTTACTCTGAGTCCTACTTGGGTAGAAAGTATTGCTGTAAGATTGTGGAGAAACTGAGATTCAGGGAGTTGTTCTGTTCAGAATTAACTCCTCAGGCTCAGTATGGCTGGTCCCTTTCACACTGCTAGAATTGCAACGATGGGCACTGAAACTGTTCTAAACTACCTGCTGAGGATGCTTGCATCACAGGGGACATGATGGTGGCATGTTCACACTCAGGAAATTCATGGTCACTCCAGTTGCACAAGTGGCTCAAGGTCATGAAGCCTCAAGACCAGACATGAAGCTCCTGTCTTTTTCCCAAAAATGCTAGGCATGTCATAATCCAGCTGGAGAAAGAACTCAAATTGTCTTGCTATATTGTTTGATAATGCATACTCATTTCCTGATAACAGATAATTTTTTTCAATAATTTTTATTATTTTCTTAGATGTAACTCAGCAATGAAATTACATCTTCAATGGCTGGTCAAAGCCAAGGACTTTACTATAGGGAGGAGTCTGCAGTAGAGGTTTAGTGAGGAAGAAAGATTAGAAAGGTATGCCTGAGAAAGAGTCACTCCTGCATCCTTGAAATAGAGATGTGGGCGACACCTGTTTAACAGTTGGGTTCCTCGCCAACATACTGGGAATGAGAGAAAGTCAGATTTATCAACCTTCATCAAGTTTATTAAGCGATTATTAGTTGACAAGACCAGTTATCTGTACCTGGACTAGTAACAAAAATAAGATCAGGGCATGGACTTGCACCTGACGTGCAACTATTCATGTGTTCTTTGAGAGAGCTCCCTGGCATGGTTTTGAGCCACTCTCCCAAGTGATGCTTTTGAACCACATGTGTGCCAGGGCCTATAGCCCTTTGACAGTCTGGTGTTAGCAGCCCTCCCTTTTAGGGGTGAATGGAAGAGAACTTTTGACCATTTTTAACATGAGTAAGGTAGTGCCAGGATATCTCAAGGTTGGAAAATAGTTTCTGCTCTTTTTAGCAATAGAGAAATGGGTACTGTGGTTAGTTTGGGGTCATCAGTGGAGCCTCAGAAATGTGCCAGGTGGAGAGCCCTGAAAGCACGCAGTTTCTGGCTGCTGCACAGATAAAATATATCTGGCTGTAATACGAACTTTCTCCTGTTGTTCTGCCAGTTCAGTTCCGCCCCAAACTGGATAAGACACTTTTGGGGCTGAGGGTAAAGTTGTTTTTATTGAATAGGGTCTTTGTTACCACAAAGCTTCTGAGACAACATGACATTACCTTTTGGATCCTGTGCTGACAATTTGCTGTTTGTGGCAGATACTGACTTGAAATCATAGGTGGCCAAAGTAATTTTTGTGGACAATGGGTTTATCGTGGGTGCTGACATTTGAAGCTTTCCCAGAGTAACCTGCCAGTAGGACTCAGACACCACCTGGAAGTTTTCTTCAGTTCGCTCCAGCTTACATGGTTGTTTCCTTCTTGATTTCTCCTAAGAAGATTGCCAGTAAAGTTTCATGTATAGTGCAATCATCTTCATAGTATGAAGTCAGACCTCTGAGGATTGAGGGAAACATGCCTATTATTAAAGTAAATCAGAGATGGTTTTTGTCCTTTGTTTTAAGCTTATATTTGGTAACCTGATACGTCTTAACGGGGTGTATCTGTTTTCCAGTCCAGTTACCTATGGAGTCATGAGGAGGTACATGGTTACACCATGGCCAAAACAATATCCTTTATTTTACCTTCAAATAAGACAAGTTTCTCTGTATTGCTGATGTTTTTCCATTGTTTATTTGAATTTGCATTTTTAAAATTGATTTTTAGATGAAAAAAAAAGTATGTGATGTCACCTGAAGTAATATTTCCTTTCCTCAAGTCCACAGCTGTAAATAGTATTTAATCTGAGAAGTAAAGAAATTAACTTACAGTAATGTCACGATTATAAGCCGCACCTTTTTCATTGAAGAATCCAGCCTACCCCAGTAGTGCGGCTTATAATCAGTTGCGGCTTATAATTGTGAAATTACTGTATATGTCTTATTTTCATATAGATTGTAAAGCTGTAGCTACTGTGCAGAAATTGCTTTTGTGAATGGGTTTTTCTTTCTCTATTAAAACAAAGTATTCTTGATGGTTTTCTTTTTGTGTTCTTTTCACAGTGTACATTGTGATTTAGTAGTGAGTCAAGTATCTACCTACCTGTATATGGAGTATATGTACATCTATTTGCTCTTCAAAGCACCCCCCGCTTGTGTTCTTAATAAAATCCCTCCTACTAAAAGGTCAGCATCTCTGTACATGGCGTTACTTATGTGCAAGGCCCAGTCCAGCTATGAGTGTGTATTTTGGAGCTGTCATTCTCAGAAATTTTCAGGGGGCTTTTTGTCATCCACTATGCTTATATCTTACATAAAACAAGACTTGAAGTATCATTAGGTAGTTATCCATATGTACAGTAGGCATGTATGATGGTATCTCTGGAGGTTTTGCCTATGTATGTAAATGAATGGAAACCATAAGTTAAATCTTGACCCTGGGAAGTCCATTGCAGTTTCATGTCAACCTCACAAGGACAGAATTCCAAATAAATTGTCTTCACTCCCTAAATCATTTTTTAAAATAAAGTGGTTCCAAGTATTAATCTCACACTCTTATTACATGCCTTAGATTGTCCTTTGAATAGATAATTTTTCCTGCAATTTTCAGTATATCAGTATATTGCTTGGAAGAAGTATAGCATATATACAGCAAATAGTTTCTTCATCATTTTCCATATTATTCTATATTATTCTGTCTCATCATATCTAAGGTTAGATGAGCAAGTTCTTAATTCTTCCTGTTTATCATGAGCATTTCATATAGATACTTACATAATGTGATAATTGATGAATTATAGAACCATAGGTTGGAAGGGACTTAAAAGTCATCTAATTCCAATCCATCTGCTATAAGCAGAGACACCTTTCATTAGACCAGATTGCTCAGAGCTCCATCCAGCCTGGCCTTGAGCACCTCCAGGGATGGGCACACTTCCCTTGGCAAATCTGCCTGTATTATGTGCTTGTAAAAGAGCAAACTGGTTGTTAAATACTGCTGGTACAGTGAGCTTCTTTCCAGTGTGGTGTGACCACCTAGCACAAGAATAAGGCACCACATCTCAGGCATAAGGATATTGTTTGCTTTTATTGTAATAAAATTAACCAGATATATACCTAGTCTTGGCAAAATTGAAATTGTATTCTTTCGTTTTCTTTCTCAGAACAGTAAAAAGCTATTTGGTGATTTTTTTTTAATTTTTTTTCTCTAATTGCACAATCTGTATAGCATTTGTTGTGGCCTATTGCTGTTATCCCAGTCACTACAGGGTCTCTTAGAAATGAACAATGCAAGCAATTTTCATCTGGTATGATAATATATTTTTCACTGGAGAATTTGTTGTGATGGAGACAAGAGTCTGAATGTCAGTCAGATAGTGACATCTTTTACAAGTCTTCTAAAAAACTCCTTAAAAATATTAAGGTAAGGATAGTATAAAGGCTGAATTGAGGAAGGTAACATAAGACAGACGTGAAGCACAGCACTTATTGAAAATGGCAATTCCATTTTTGACAAAAAGGAAGATTACAGGGTTAAACTTTTTAATCCCAATAAGAGAAAACATAAATATATTGTTGGTAAGATAAATGAAAATTATACAAGTTAAAAAGCCACTTTTGATGCTCTCACATCAAGTATGTGAACACCCTTATTTCAGCTCCCTGATCCAAATTGGCACCTTCAGACATTTTGATGGCTGAATTCTGGAGCTCATCTATGCTTGTTTCAATCTCTTTTTCACATACCTAGCCATTTAATAAAAAAATTTTTTTTTCAGTCATGGAGAGAGAAGACAGGCAATGATAGCCACCAGAAACATGGATAATTCACATGACTTTGGAGAAGGGAATCATTCTCGCTGGGAGATATCTATCAGGCTGCCCAGAGTGGGTTAATGCAAGAAGCTGGGACTCAGCATTAGGTTTCTGCATTCAAAACAAATAACCTAATCACATGTCTGGGGAGGAGTTCTCTTTTCTGTCAGAAATCCCGTCTGACATTCCTCAGAAATATTCCCATCTAAACCAGTATATCTTCACAATGCAGTGAGATGAATACTTTTCATAAAAAAAAAAAAAAGTCTAATTATAGATATTTATTTGGACCAACAGTAGTATTAGATTGCAGAGTAAATTATGATGATTAATTGTTTCATCCTGGTGCAGACTCATAAAGGTCATGTTTGCTGTTGAGATACCTTTCCTTTGTGCCCAAAGGGTTTGTCAAGCCGGGTGTGGTTGTGGCACAGGGTTGGTGAGTGCTGGTAGAGCTCCCACAATTGCCACCCTTACCCTGAAATTCGCACACACAAATAACCCTCAGCTGGTTTTTCATTTTGCTTTGTACTGATCCTCCACAGTGCAGATCCATCAGGGATCAGTAATAAAGTGGCTCCATTTACTCCAAGATAAGGCAGGTTTAGAAAAATTGCTTCTATTAGAAAATAGTGTGTTGAGAAACAACTTTGCATGAATTTCTAATAATTTCAGTTACTATTCCAAACGTTTCCAGCTCAGCTTATCTCCCAGAAGTTTTATTTGGTGAATGTTGAAACCGACATTTCAAACTTGAAAATAAAACATTAAATTTTTGCATTTCAAATCTGGACTTGTTATTGCTAGTTATGCATTTCATGATGTGTCAATATTTTTTAACAACTACTATATTAAGTTGTAATTTTACCTTTTAATTTTTAAAATCATCTAGGCCAGCTGATACTTAAATGCAAGTTGAAACATTTTATCTAATTTTCTGGGTCAATGTGTCCCCTTTCCTATTGTAATGGAACAATTTGACACTTCAACGCTGTGATTAAAAAAAAAACAAAAAAAAAGGAGCTTGCTGAGTGTGTTACTAGAGTGCTAGCCATTTTCAGACCTCTCATGTTAGCTGGAGTCTTTTTCTTGACCCTGAAAACCTCTGATCCCCTAATTAATGAGACAAGTGCTTATATTCTTTTCTAGATCAAAGCGTCACCTACTTCTATTGTTGGTGGAACAGTTTGATATGTTGACACTTTGATACAGAAAATAAGATGAGCTGTTGTAATCTGCACTAAGTAGCAGCTGCTAACGTAAAAATAACAGAACGGTTAGAAGTTGGATCTCATGTGTGTCACAACATGACCTGGCAGGTATGTATCAGGCAGTATCTATCAGGCACAATGTGTAAAATGTAAAAGCGTTAAAAATAGTGCAAGATTAAAATATTTCTTCAGTTGTCTAATTTTTTTTTTCCAGAGTTGGGGTTTCTTTGCATATTCATTCTATTTCGGAATGAAAGAAACCTTTAATTGCCTTCCCAATCTCCTGCTGCCCTGAGAAGATGCCTGAGTTCTTCCTGTCAAGCTAGCCTGGTTATATCAGCAGAAACATTATTCTTCCTCACATGAAATGGGAGCGATTCTCTGTTGTCTATTTGAGGCTAGATTCCATTTCAGACTCCAGATAACGTAGGACTTAGGGCAGAAGGACGCTGCCATTTTCCCCCTTTTTCCCTTTGCACTTCTACCAAATGTAAATGACTGAGACCGTACATTGTAGAAATTAACTTTGAGAGTCCTCAGATTTCTCACCTAACCTTCCAATCCACAGGAGTATGTTGTGTCAGTAGAAAGCAAGATGTTGGTAGTGATTATTACTGAGTGGAAGAATACTTGTGCATTAACATGTATCTCAGTCAAACCAAAGGAAATTGCACTGTGCCCACTGTAATTGTCAGTTATAATTTCCATACAAATAAAGTACAAATGAGTTGTCCACAAGAAGGGCACTTATTAAGTAAGGAAGCTAGGTCTTAGAAAACAGGAGATCTAGAGACAAATGACAATTGCCTGAGGTTAAGCTAAGTTTGCCATGGGAAAGGAAATTGAAACAAACAATAGTGTAACAACTGAAATGAGAACAAGGAAAGAGGAAATATGCCAGTGGTCTGAGAATGGCATGGAATTCAGGGGTAATTCTGAATTAGGTCTGAAAGCGTGTGGTTTTAATTTTTGTTTCTCTCTGCACTGTGCAATGAAGATGCCAGCTGTGAGGACAAGGGTTAAGAAAAGTGAATGTATGCAAATGTGGCAGCTGTTCAAAAGATTATTGTACTTGCATTGGTTAATGGATGGTTTCCATCCCCAGTTCTGAAAGAGCTGGTACCTGAAATTCCAGGAATGATAGTAAAGTTCTTTAATAAATCTTATGAGGCCATGTGCAGTGTAATATGACAGGGAATTGGAAGAGACAGCATCTATATTTAGAAGGGCAGATTTATTTCTGATATCTGGAGACCAATTAGTCTCTATTGTGAGGCTTCAGAGTAAATTTAGAAGCAAAACGTTTTTAAAGCATGGATCCATTGAAAGTCACTTGCAGTACAGTTTTCACATGAGAATGGTCATGCACGAAATTCTTCTTTGATATGATAACTGGTTATTTAGACAAGGACATGTTTTTAATATAACCTGACACAAAAGCTTATAGGTTGTGCCATATGGAAAATTATTAATTACAGTGGGGAATGTGTATATTGTTATTTTACAAGCAGGCACAAGCTTAATGTGAGAAATGCTGCTTGCTGTTAACTGGGTTCACCCAGCGTCTCTTGTTTGGAAGAATGAGCACGTTTAGCTCACGTCTGTCTGCAAAATGTCATGTACCCATGAAGGAGATGAGGGATTAGTCAAAGGCAATAAGGAACTAGTTAGCAGAAAGGCAGCAGCAAACAGCTTTGAAGGAAGAAATGTTAAGGTCCAAGAATTTCACTAGTGGAATTTCTGTCCGATTTCTTACCAGTTGGTGCTGAACCAGTTTTCCTTAATGCTGTCATTCAGAACCTTTGGCATGAAGAGCAGCAGTGTACCAGCAAAATTGCTCAATGATACAGAGCTGGGAGTTGTTTTTAATAAGACATGGAGATACTATAAATACAAAGTAGATTCAAGCTGTCTTGCAGAAATATTGGGGTGGCCTCAAGTACTGGAAAAGCAAAAGCAGTGGGGTGGAATTTTAGTGCCAAGTGTAAGGCATTATCTTTTCAAGATGAATAAGAGTTTCCACTGTCAACTGGGTAATAAGTGTGCAGGAGAACAGGCTGGAGGGTGACTGTGAGCAAAAAGAATGCAAGAATGTGTCAGGTAAGAGGTTTCCACTGGCATTAGCACAGAGTACTAAGGAGAGATGTGTTTGAATTGATCACGGTAACGAAGACCCTGCTTAGTGAGAGGTAACAGAAAAGGTTGTTTGTTTGGCGTATCTCAGAAAGGAATAATAAATGCCTAGTATAAATATATATATATTTATAGGAATATATGTGCTGTCTATAAATGCATAAGAAAATAAATCAATTAAAATAAAGCTATACAACTTTAGTAGTTGGATTTTTTCCTTTCTATTGGATATTGAAAAGCCTTACAAAAGCCATATCTCACACAAAGGTGAAATTCCAAAGAAAACCTGACAGCATAGGATGCTGTGTGTTCTTAACCTCTTTCAATTTAGATTAGAGTTGAGGGTGCTCATGTTTCCCCTAGAGGAATTAAGAAAAGATAGAACTAGTTTTGCCCTCTGTTTTCCTTTGCTTAAGTCTTGTATTTTTCCAAACTTTGTGGTAAGAAAACACATAACATTGTTCCTTTAAATGTTTTGAAGCAAACAGCAAAAAGATCAGTACTGAGATTTTCTTTTTCTAGTTGAGATCAGCTATTTTAAGTTTCATAGGTAGCAATTATATTTTATATGTAATTGGAAAATTTAAATTTTCACCAAATAACTGCTAAAATGCAAAATGGGAAAGTAAAGAAATAAGAATTCTCCTTTGCAGGAAGGTGAATAGGGGGACAGAGAATGGGAAAGGATCTGTCCACATTAAACCAAACATGAAAGTGTAGGAACTTCTGGACAAAACAAATCTTCAGAAATATTTTTTCACAGTTTCTACATGATCAGAATACTCTTTCAGGGTTAAACAGAAACTTTGCTGAGAGTGATACCTAAACCAAATTTAACCAAGCTCACTTCTAAAGTGACCTTTTTAGGGGAAACCACTACCAGAAGAACCTGAGTGTAATTATTCTTGCTTCTTCTTTACCCTGCCTTCCAAAACAATTTAATCAAAACAAATCAATTTCTGTGAAAAGTACTGATTTCCCCAGCTTGACATTTTCCAGAGGAACAATATTTTGTTAAAAAGTTCTCAAGCAGCTATTGTTATTACTAGAGGTGAGCTCATGCAGGATTTTTGCCATATGCACTATGGATGGATTTCAATATATATTTAGGAGTCTTCCAAATTCTTTATAGTAGAGCAGATGCCATTATTTTAGTTAGCAATTTAACTTGTGATGGGCACTGTTAAATCTCTGCCTAGGGAGGATATTTGACTGATTTATTTGTATTTACCACCCTTCAGGCCTGTGAACAATGGGTCATTTTGTCACACGGCTGCATGCTGTGCACAGAGACTCTTGTGCTTGGATTTTTGTTGGTCTCATGAAGCTTCCTAGTATCAGCTCCACTAGAAGTTACTGAGGAGACTAACAAATGTCTGTTTTTCTTCTCTTCACTTTCTGTAGCTCTTGGGTTTGTTGGGTTTTTTAAGATCCAAAGAACCTGAATCTGATGTTATTTTTATTGGTACAAACCCAGATGCAAAGCCAGTCAAATCAGTGCAGTTTTTTCTGCTGAAAAACTGACATAAATAATAGTCTTAAAACTCTAGTGCCTCTGACTGTTGTCCTGAAAGGCAAGCGGAACATTAGGTGTATGTTTTATGATAGTTCTCCAAAGAGACTAGCCGTTAATCTCTCTGAGTAGGTGTGTCAGCTGCAAACATTTCCTTCCAGTCTACCATTTCAATCACACTTCACAGTACACTGAAAATTGGCAAGGATGTTAATTACTGGCCTCTAGAACAAACCACCTACTTTGATTCAAGCGTGTTTTCCAATTTTTAAGAATGTTGTTTCACCTACAGAACAGTATAATTACAGAAAATAGCTTGGTTTGGCTAACATCTTGTGTTCTGTGAGTTCTGCTTCCAAGCTACACCAGGCAAGAGGCTCACCTGCAGAGGATTTTAACCTCTTGCTGACAGAAGTTAGGGCTTGCCAGCGTCCAGTACATTGTTTTCAGTATCAGAAGCTCAAAACCACTGTCACTCAGACGTTAAACATTAACGCTTTCTGCTTTTAAAGCTGAAGGAACACCCCCCCCATATAGTAAGAAGGTTTTTTATTCACCAGAGAACTTCCTGTTAAAATTTTATGGATGTCTCTCACCGGAGCAATTACAGCAGTGGGTCCTGTACCTGGGCAGTGCAAAACCCTGGGTGCAACATGACCCACCAAGCAGCACGGTTCAGAGACTGCTTGTGTAGCTGCATTTGTGCAATGCAGAGTTCAGTAAAATTTGCCAGGAATCAGCCAAGTATCCAGGACATGATTAATCAACCAGCAGAATGAATTGCCCATAGATGACTGGGAGTTGACAGTAAACAGTAAAACACCTGCCTTGAAGACTTACAGTCTTAAGAGACAAACAGGAAACAGAAGCAAGTGGGAGCCCTGTTTTAGGAGAGAGTTTTTGAGGCATACAGGCAGAGTTGTTCATGATTATACAGTGAGTTTGGCAGACTTAGAGGCTGATGAACTGTGTGCATTTCCCTTCATGGGTTTGTAGCTCATATAACAGGTCTTTAATTTACCAAGAAACTTTTCCGCAACACTGTCCTGAAGAGTTGGCAGAATCCACAGTTGGCATTTCTCACACATGTGCCTCTTGGTTAAGGGCCCTACAATTTGTACAATTAATAACTTACACCATGAATTAAAAACATTGGAAAACAGCCCAATGCTCGGGCTCATGTGTCAAAGAATTGCTGTGGAAGCCTAAACTTATTTGTTGTTACAACAATAAATCATCCGCTGATTTTAAAATAATTTATATGGTACCTGGGCCCTCAAGGCAGCCCTGCAGTGCTATTGAAACTGGACTTTTAAAATTAATGGTGATTAAGCTACAGACCTATATTAAATATGCATGAATAGTCATTTCTCTCTGCCTCCTCTTTAACTGTAGGGCCTGTTGGGGCTGGCTACCTTCCTGACTTACAAGCCACATGCTGCATTTTCCATTATTGTCATGAGTCACACTCCCTTCAGCGAGAACCAAGGACAAGAGGGGGAGTGTCCGGTGGGGCTCACAGATGGGAGATGAGTGATTGCTCAGGGATTCCCTCATCCTTCTATAAACCAGATCCTGGGTGAGAATGCACCCAGATCCCGGTGTTTGCAGTCTCTTCAGTCCCTGCTGGTTTATTGCCTGCCCCTGGTCAGGCTCCTGGGTGTCCAGCAGCTCTTCTGCTGCTAACAGCAGCCAGGGCGCCAGGTGCAGACCAGAGTGTGTATCAGTAGTTCATGGCCAAAGGCCTTGCTTCACTTTCTATATGCTATATATGCAGTATAGCAACACATAAATCATATGAAATATGTTTGCTGATTAGCACCTGGCTGAACTGAGGAGTTCTAACCTTAGGTATTCAAAAAACTTACTATATACATGGGAGAAGCCATTCAAAACGTAGGGGAAAAATAACAATGGAAAAAAACCTAGAAACAAATTCAATGCTAGAAAAAGGGAGAATATTTCATAATAATTTAACAGGCTGGGTTAGTGTTCATTTTCTTCCTGGTAGCTGGTACAGTGCTCCGTTTTAGATTCAGTATGCAAATGATGTTGATGACTGATATTTTAGATGTTGCTAAGTGGTGCTTGCCCCAAGTCAAGGACTTTCAGTGTTTCCTGCACTGCCAGTGAGGAGGTGCACAAAAAGCTGGGAGGGAGCATGGCAAGGACAACTGACCAAAGTGGCCAAGGGGACATTCTGTATGATAGAATATCACACCCAGTATATAAAATGGAGGAGTTACCAGGAAAGGGTGTGTCACAACTCCAAGACAGGCTTGGCATTCGTCAGAGGCGGTGAACAGTTGTATTGTGCATCCTTTTACTGTCTTGGGATTTATCTCCCTCTGTCCCTCTCCTTTTTATTACAATTACTCATATTAGTATCCTTATTATTATTATTTACTTTGTTTCTATTATTTAACTGTTCTTATCTCAATCAACAAGTTTGATTTTCTTTTCTTTTCTTTTCTGATTCTCCTCACTATGTCCATCAGTGGGAGGAAGGGGAGGTGACCAAGCAGCTGTGTAGTACTTAGTTCCTAGCTGGAGTTAAATCACAACATTGTGATACATAACTGTATAACTCTATTATACTGTGTTCAATTATAATGGTTGAAATGATCGCACAGATTGATATGCATTCCAAAAAGTATGGGTATTCTGAATAAATTGGTTATCATTTGTTTATCATTTCGCAGGCAGAATTGGTAGCTTTGCAACAAGCAAAGGAAGCTGCTCTTCAACAGTGCAAAAAACTAGAAGAAGAAATCCAAACATTGCGTGTTTATTACAGGTAAAATGATTGATTCTAATATGAATGAGTGACTCATAGGGGGAATTTTCTCTACGATGTCTGACTGAGTGAGGAAATGGCCTTATCAAATAGGTATTTGTTGGAAAAATGTGAATACATCAATGAATCAAAGCCTGCATTTCTGCTTTGCTGCTCACCAACCATCTCTTTGAAATAGGAGTCCCTTTCTTGTAGCCTGAATTCTGTATTAGTTTCTTCTAAGGGAAGTGAAAATTGGTGATGGTTGGTTTTCATACTAAAAAGCTGTGCTATGTCAATGATCACTTAAAAAAAAAACATGGACAAAAGAACCAGATTACATAAATGCTTGTTTCTTCCGTGATTGCTTGCACATACCTAACTTAGTCAATATAGATTTTAAAGTAATAAAATCTGTAATTCTAAAAGACTGTTTTCTTCTTCAATCCCAATATATATCCCTATATATATATATATATATATATATAAAAAATATATATATGTATATATATCCCAATATAATTCCCTATGTTCTGTAGCAGTATGCAGAATGAGAGAAATACCCATTATTTTAGGTGGGCTGCACTGAACTTTTGCGTGGATCGATGGGTTTTAGTCCCTAAGGAAAAGCTCTGTGTGGTCCAGTGAAGGAGTTAGGTTGTTTTATGGAGTGATGTTGGGTTACAGCTCTCATTTCATCCTGACCTCCTGTGTGAGAGGGGATACAGAGCTGCCAGCAGGTTAAAGGCAGGAGAATTGGCATCAACACAGCAGAAAATTGTGAATCTGAAGGCTGAATGTCTGTGATGAGGGATGTGGGCTACAGAGGTAAATAATAAATATAGTGTGAATACTATACTCATTGGAAATAAAGAGGACTAGTTATTTATGTCTAAAAAGCATTTGCAATAGCAGAACTGTGTGTTTTCAGTGTTTCAGCAATCAAAGTGAAAAATACTCGGGTTTCTAGAGGTTTTTCCAGTTTCCCCTTCTCATTAAGTTTATTAAAACCTTGGAGGGGAGTTTTAAAAACAACATTTGTTCCTAAATCTCATAGGCATTTATTTAAAGCCTGTTAATAGTGAATAGAAACCCCAAGCAATTTGTGATTATTGCGTTTAATGAATTTGGTCAGCATTTAGTGTGTGCACAAATTATGGTTTGATTTACCAAGCTAGAAAGAATTTAATATGGTGCCCTTATTACTCATTTAAATTTTGGGGGTTTTTTTAATAATTTTTAAGCTGAAATGCAATTTTTAAAATTTATATTTCAAAAATTGAGAATTTTCTTTTGTTGATCTTTGTGCCTTATAGAAGATTTTCACTGATCTTTGAGGCTTTTTTGCACAGCCTATCAAGCTATACAAAATATACAATGTTTAAGAAGTATAGTAGGCAGCAATGGCCATTTACTTGTATAAATGCTTTAAATCCCAGAAATATTAACAATAATGACTTGCAGGAATCAGCATTAGAATGTACCATGTTGTTAACTTATGGCTTTTACTTTGAACAGTCAAAATTTCACTGTAAGTTGGCCGACAGCATTTGCAAAATCTATCCATAAGGTGTGGAAAAATGCTCACCTGATTATCCCCTGGGGCAAGAACTCATGTATCACTGCTGATTTACAGAAGTTATAACATCTAAAGTAGAAGATTTTATCTGCTACCTGCTTCTCTGTTCTAGAGGCTGTGTTCCAAAGTGGACCCACTGAGTGATTGGCTGAGCTTGGGCAGGGACCTCTGGAGGTCATCCTGTCCAACCTCTGCTCAGGCAGGGCCACTGATGCCTGGTTGTCCAGGACCATGTCCAGAGGGGTTTTGAATGTCTTTAGGTGTGGAGATTCCACAACCTCTCTGTATGGAAACACGGCATACAAAGACATGGCTTGAAAAGCCAGAGGCCACCTGGAGCTGAACCTGCAAGGGTTGTAAAAGGCAACAAGGACTCCTGTAAGTGCATAAGCAGCTACATGTGATGTCTCAGGCCTATCTTTTGACTTGATTAGAAATTAATTTCACCATTAAGAAGACTTTTGTGAACTTCATAACATTTTGGTTACAGTTTCCTTTCAGTTGCAGGAGCATCTACTGTCTTGTCATCCAACAGTGTGGCAATACCTCAAACACATGCTAAATGAGACAGAAAAGAATATATGACACATGTGCATAAAGCTTTGGGACTGTACCAGGCCAAGAGTGGAATGGCCACAGTAATTATGAATGACAAGGTAGACTGTGAATTTCCCAAGCCATCCAAAATGAAGGAAAATTTGCACTTTGTTTTGTATGTGGAAGGGACACGTGTACAGATGCCTTTTTATTTCCTCATGGTTCTTGCCATGCTATGGTAGTCTAGAATAAGCACTGAGAGTGTGTTTTTAGACAGTCTGTTTTGAACTGAGGTGGAAGTTTGCTGCTTTCATCCAAGAGGGTTGCTGTTCAAGACTGCATTCCCTGGAGTTGCGTCTCTTTTTTGAATTTTAAAATTCTCCAGCAAAATATAGGCTTCCACACATGCTCCAATCTTCATGTGAACTGTAAAGCTGCAATATGATAATGCTGGGTGCACATTCCCTTCACCTCCTGTTCTCTCATGTCTTTGCCAGATTCTTACACCTCCTGTCTTAAGCCAGTATGACAGGGGCTTAAGAATTTTGGCTCATTTGGTGACTTCTCCTTTTGCTCTTCAGTCTTCCCTGGTTTTACCTTATTCTTTTTGTCCCTTTTTAACTGAGATTTCTATGTGTCATGGTGTAGGAATGGTACTCCCCAGTTCAGTGGTTCCACTGAGACTCTCCAGTCCACATGCCGCTCACTCATTCCCCCCATTCCTCCTCCTGCTTCCCCTGTAACAGGACAGAAAAGAGAATTGGAGGCACAAAAGCTGAAGATCAGGAGTTGACATGAGAATAATTTACTGGAAACAGGAATATGACAAGAAAATGAACAGTAACAGCTACAATATTAATAACAAAATGTACAGAAGAGAAAGAGTGATTCACATGCACGATTCTCACCCCAATCCAACCACGGCCACACTATCCCAATGGGAAGAAACCCCTTCTCCCTGGAAGAGACTCCCTTTTTCCCCTAGCTGCAAAATGTCATGAGGTAGAATGGAATATCCTCTGGGTCATAGCCATGCCCCCTTCCTGGCTACTGCAAAAACTAACCCCGTCCTGGCCAGAACCAGGACACTGCATCACCCTTTAACTTAGAAGAAGCAAATTTAAGAAAACTAAAACAAATGCACAAAACAAAACAAAAAATGCAACAACAGCAAAGGAAACCAAAAGAACTAGAGGCTCACATTAAAGCATACAAGTGATACCTATGTCACTTGTACTTGTGCCTTAGCACACAGTAACATTTTAAGGATTTGGTCACAAAAGTAATGACCGTGTGCATCTATTTACAATTTTGGATGCATATGTGTGCAACAAAACATTAAAATGTGCATTTTTATACCAATCTGACTTTCACTAGCATTAGTATAATCCAGGAAAAGCAAAGTATCATTTTATCATACAAAAGCAGGGGAGAGATACTTAGGTCCAGACCTGTATGTGTGAAGTGAGTACATGCAGGCATGCCCAAAAGAGGTAAACAAGTGGAGACCCTCAGGGTGGAAAAAAAAAATCCCTTTTTATTTTCTCCAGAGGAAAGATTCTTAATATCTAGAATACTTCATCCAGTTTTGGGTCCCCAGTAAAAGTAAGACATCTATAAATTGGAGCAGGTTTGACAGAGGGCAACTGGTATGGTCAGGAAGCCATAGCATTTGCAATGTAAAGAGAGACCAAGGGCACTGCTCTTGTACAGCCTGGGAAAGAAAAAATATTCCTTTCTTTGTTGGCTCCAGGGAGACCTAATGGCAGCCTGACAGAGTCTGTGCAGAGGTTGTCAAGAGGGGTGGCCTCTTCACAGTGCTCCATGACAACAGGGCGAGAAACAACTGACTTGAGTTGAAACAAGAGAGCTTCAGACAGGTTACAAGGGAAAACATTTCACCACGGGGGCTCTCCATCATTGGGACAGGTTGCCAGAGAGGTTTTACCATCTCCATCCTTGGAGATTTTCAGTGACTAATGTGATAAAGTCATGAGCAGCATGGTGTGATCTCATAATGATATCATTTTGAGGAGAAGTTGGGTTGGGTGGAGACTGCCAGTGGTCACTTCCAACTCATTATTCTACAATTCTCTTTTCTGGTAGCTGCTGCTGTTTGAAGACATTCATTTTTTTTCCTCGAACTGTGAAAGAAGTCTGTGTTGTAAACCACACTTCTTCTCAGGTGAAGTGAAAGGCAAATCCTAGCTGAAGCTGGAACTTCATGGAAAGCCAGAATTGCAAAATTACAATGAGTTTTTGCAAATATATGAGGAAACATTTATTTCCCTCTGAATTTTTACTTTCTGAAAAGAATGCATATCCTAGAACTATTTCAATCTTCTTTAGAAGGGGCAGAGAAATGCAATAGAATTAAAAAGGAAGAAGAATCTAATTCAGATACATAAGGAACAAGAAGCTGGCTGCATATAAATTTTGGCAAGTTCTGTGCTTCTGTTTGTTTTTCTCGTGTTGTCTCTGTGTCAAATTTCAAAAAGAAAATTGAGATTTCTGGATGCTAACTCAAAAATACATACCAGACAATAAAATTTGCGTAAGAATTAGGAATAGTATAGAGTTTTTAGCTTACTAATATATTGTTTCAACACAGTGCCCTTTAAGCTAGAGATTAATGCAAATCATAAGATCCTCAGTGACCAAAGAAGGCTGTATCCAAATAACCAGTTTTGAAGTACATGGGAGTGCTAATCCCACTACCTCTTTCTCACATACCTTTGTTGTTTGAACATCAATGCAAGTCTTCTATTTGCATATTTTTCGGTTATGTGATCTGTCCAATTTTATAATCAGGTTCCTTCTTCTCCTAGATTTATATGTTGAGTGTGACAACCATATGGTATGGGATATGCCTTTGGTCACTTGGAGTCATCTGTTCCAGCTCTGTCTCTGTCCAATTTCTTGGGCACCCCCTGCCTGCTCATTGCTGGAGTGGTGTGAAGAGCAGAAAAGGGCTTGACTCTGCTCAGGAATAACTGAAACATCCATGTGTTAGCAACACTTTTTTCCAATGCAAATCTAAAATGTAGCCCCACACCAACTGCTATGAAGAAAATTAACCACATCCCTGTCAAAAGCAGTATAATGTTGCAAAGTAATTGCAGTCTGTAAGTTATGTTGAGCATGGGAGAAAAAGATGGTTTATTTTACAGTTATGTGACAGTTCTCAACAATTAAATAGAATAATAACTTCAGTAAGGCTCTTTGTACTAAGTACAATTACCTGAAATAAGTTTTTTTAGATTCAAGCTCAGTTAATATGAGTAGCTTCTCTGCATGAAATGCCAGCAGTTTTCTTGCTCCCTGACTAGTTGTAGCACTTTATTAGTTAAAAACTGTTGAAGAGATTTAACAGAATTTAAAACCACAAGTTTCAATGCTTACAATACTTTAATTGGAATACTTGAGATTAATGTTTAAGTGTCACAAGCAAATGGCCCAATTAGCAGTTGTGTTTACGGGGGTCCTCATATTTTTCCGACAAAGTCTCTTGTAAAATGACATGGCAGTTCATTTTTTTAAAGAGTGAAATCAATAGCTGTATAAGTAGAAAATCAAGAAGGTTTTTTATTATTTCCCCAAATGAAGGACTTGTAGGCACAGGGACAGACTCAATTTTCATTTTAACTACAGAACTGAATCACCCTGTATCAGGAGAAATAGATGAAGAAATATATTTTGTAAGCTATTACTTCTAGTCCTGGATTAAAAGACTTTTCTATTAAAAGTTTGGATACAGTTGTGTGTGTTTAATTTACTTCCATTCTACAGTTTCATGACTGATGATATGGCATATGATACTCAGGTGGTGCCATTTCAATCATGCTCCATGAACTCTATGTATGGATATAAAATGGTGTAATTCTTGTTAGAATGTTGCTCTCATTCCAGTTTTAAGGGCTATTAAAAACTATAAATTAGTTCTACCTAGCTAGTCAACATTCATCTTCACAGTCACTGCAGTAGCAAGTCAGAATACAATAAATAGCCTAAATAGTGAGATTCCTGTATTCTGACTGACCCCTGCTCAAACATTCCAGCCTGTTCTGCCATCTTTCAGTCTTCTTCAGAGTTCTCTCAGTCTAGATTTCCCTCAGGGGAGCACAAAATGTCGCAGAAGATTGGGCTGCTCTAACATCCAGTTTCCCAGCATAAATGAACTGGAACCCATTTACAGTGGGATTATTGAATCTGCAACCACTAATGCAGAGAGGTGATGTCAGTCCTTCCTCTAAAGCAATAGCAGACTACCTTGAGCACCTGTCCCAGTAGTTCACCTCAGAGAACTGGTCTTTTCATACCTTTTTTTTTTATCTCACTTTTTCAGTTATGGCCGTTGACTCATTTTCCTGCTCTTTTCATCCTGTCTGCTTGCTTCTGTTCTGGCAGTTGCTGTCATTGTTTCAGTACAAGTTGTTTTAGACATAACATGGTGTAATTACAGTCATTAAGAAGAATGAGCATGTAATGATGTCACTGTAAACCTTCTTGTTGCAGAGCAATTTTGGGGAGGTCATGGAGAAGACAGCAGTTGTGTTTTAAGTATTCCCTGCCCTTGCAGCAGTGACTTCTATTTTATCAAAGAGTTTCAGACACCTGACATTAAACATAAACCTTGAGCTAATTAAATTTCCCACTTACAAGCACAGAAGTGTTTTTTTTAATACCAAAGAGATGAGGGGCTTGGATATGCAGTGGGAGACTCTGTAATGTATGTTTTGGAAGAACCTAACCTCCTCCAGTTTGATGCAGCCAAACATACAGAAAGCAATGACTCTGTAAGGGAACACTAAAGTTTTTGTTTGTCTTCTGTGACAGCAAAGAAAAAGGCAGGGACCATCTTTCTGCTTGTTTATTGAACTGAGTGTTAAAATTAGTAGAAAACTGGAGTGGACAAACACTGCTATCTTTAAATCAGATTGGTTAAAACCACATCTTCTTTCAGCAACCCATGGAGGTTTCAGTGAATTTTTAGTCAATTTTTGGGGGTGAGGGGAGCTAAAATCCTCATAATTTGGACTTGGGGTTTGGAATCTATGTGTTCAGTCTCCTCCTCCTCTGTTTTGTGACACTTTCCAGTCAGGTGCTGCAGCCCCAAAAGAATTGGAATTTTAGGTGGGTCTTTCTCTGTAGTCTCATAAGCGTTTTCCCACTAGTAAGCCCCTATGTCTCCCTATGAATTCTTTCCTTTGTCAGTTGATTGCTTGAGCAATCGCAGCTCTTGTTAGTGTTTCAGGAGATAAAAGTCCAAGGTTTGGGGGCTGTTTCATGAGCTGGATTAGACAGCTGAAGAGGGTAGACCGATCAGTGAGCTGCTCCGCATTGGAAAGCAGCTGCATGAAGTTTTGCTGGTGCTACTGAGATGGCTGCATTTCTCAGTGGCTTAGTGCAGGTGAGCAGTAGAGGCAGAGCCCTCCCTTGTCATCCTTGTTTATTGCACACTTTAATTGAATTTATTATCCTCCTATCCCTGCCCCAGTCCCAGACTTCTTGTTCTCCAGCTTGGAATTGATTACTGTCTCACTTTCAGCATTTGTTCAACTTTCTAACAATAGTACAGTCAGAGAGACTGACTTCAGAAATAAATCTGTGGATAGATAAATTTCTTGGGAGTGTGGCAGACCAGACTCACATCCGTTCTCCAATTAGTATTTGACCATTTGCAAATAAAGGAGATGGTGGAGAGAAACTCCAGTATATACCCTAGGCTTGGTGTTTACAGTGGCAGTTTGGCAGGCAATGAAAAGGCGAATCAGTGTCCAAAACTCTTGGGGGCTGAGCCGTGTCCTTTGTTTGCCCTCCAATGCCATCAGCATGCTCTTTCAGCTTTCTGTGTCTCTCATTCATTTAGAAACACACACCAAAAAAAAAAAACCAAAACTTCTAAGCATTTTGCTTCTTGTTCTGACAGGACTTTGAAAGTTTTCCTATCTCTCTGGGAAAAAAGGTTCAGCATGGTAAAACAATTTCAAGCTCAGCTTTATTTGAGCTCCAACTCAGATTTATGAAAACTTTGAGAGAAGGAAGAACTGAGCTGTCAAAGATCCAAGGCACCTGATGGAATAACAAGTCACCTCACACCATCCCTGCAACCAGAATGTTGTACACTCAAATTACCTTGAGCTGCTGTTGGGTAGATCTGACCAATATGAAATCTTTGTGCCTGATGTTTCCAGGGGCTGGCTCTTGGCCTTCAGAGGTGCCTTGCCAATAGAAGCACTGAGCAGCAGGTCTGAGGAAGCAGCATGAATATGTACTGAAGCTAATACACTCTATGATGCAGATTTAATTTGCACCATGCACAATGCTAATTCCACTACTGCTTCTGTTACTGGCTGTTGTAGTGGCAAAGTTTCTCAAGTTTTTCAAAATAGTTGGGTACCAACCAGTCACTTTTTGTGCCAAGTACATTGAGGCTGCAAGTACTGCACAGGTCCTTATTCTGTACTGCATCAGGCTTGAGCCAACTTCTTCTCTACTTATTTGCTGTTGTGGGGTAATGTGAACTAAAACAACATTTACTTTGTCATTTTTGCTGGCATGGGCCTTTTCACATGAGTTTCTGTTCTTCTCTAAGAGCAACAATTTGCTTGACAGAAAGGAATTCCTTGCCATTGGATGCTGATATGGTGTCATGACTCTGTATACAGAGCCCTGCTGGCGTTCTGTTCACAGCTGTCCTTTGCCTGGCTGATTCCTTCACCTTCTTTTTTACCTCTGCTCTGTGTGATTTTCTGTTATGACTTCCTTGGTTTCTCACTGAGCTGAAAAGTTTAGGAGGTGTAACTTTGTTTTGTGCTTTTTGAAATAAGCACATAGTTAGAGAAGTGTAGGAGCTGTTTTTCAAAATCATTTAAGCATCATAAAACTGAGTTTTTGGAAGGTTTAAAGTCTCTGGAAGAGCTACCTGCAGTCAATCCACTGACTGCTGCTGGTAGTTTGGAGTACATAGCAATACAAAGTATGAAACTCCTGTAGAAATAATTGTAAAAATTAGGATGATGAGATCACTAAAGTTAATATATATTCTATACAATGTAAGAATACGCAAAATAAAATTGGAGAATCTGTAAAGAGCATTATGAAATTTGTTATCTGATAGAAAGAGTGTGTAGCCAAAGGCTACATATTCTGATTCTACCATTAAAATGTTGAAATGCTGGATGAATACAGATGAATCACATTGCTAAACTCTGCTTCAGCTGCTTTATTTGTATAAACTGAAAAAGAAGTTTTACCCTTTTGCATAACACCTTTAGAGACTATGAAAATGCAGGTACTCTTGCTTTAAAATGAGAGAAGGAAAACAGATAGAGAATAAGAAGCAGCCCTCTCTAGAGCAAGTTAAAGAAACACAGGAAAGCCGTGTGTGTAATAAGAGCTATTTGGAAGACAGATTTCCCCATGAGAAGTCAGGAAGAAAATCTAAAAGTGTAAAAAAGAATTTGGCTTGCCCTATAAATATTGTATGAAAGGGAATTCTTTTGTTATTAATATGATATTTAGAAATAAAGTAATAACATTGTCAGGAGGACTTAAAATGCCATTTCACTTTTTGTTGGTTTTTAACAAGACGTGTTTTTATGTTAAAATGTCAATTCAATAATTTCAGTAAATCATGATTTTGATGTTTTCAGTTCAGTGCTCTTCAGCTGAAGAACTGAAACAAAATGGCATTTCAGTTTGAAATACGAAGGTGAAAGAAAACTTTTCACTTAGAAATGTGCCACGACAAGACAACATATTTTTTTGTGTTGGAATTGGCATTTCCCAATTTAAAAAATCTTTGGTGGGAAGACTTTCTACATGAGCAGTTTTCAGTCAGTGCTAGACATAACATTGCTTTTCTTACTCTGCACTTAACACTGCTCACAGTGGAAAAACGTATTCCTTAGATACTTAGGGAGTATCTAAGAATGCAGGTGGCAGAAGTCCTCTGCCTGTCACAGAACACAAAGCAGAAGGCTGCCCACCTGATTATTTGTTTACAAAAAGAGAAGTCAAGAGTAAGGTATTTTCTTTATTCAATTTCTGTCTAAACTTAGAGCTTTTGTTAAATCGATACATATGTGTCATGCTAATGCCTTTTATTGAAAAATTTCCTTTTCAACTTCCCATTAACCAACTGCTTTTCTAGCTAATGTGGTAGAGGTCTTGTGTTTTGGAAGGTTTTTAACCTGTGTCCAGCATTCCATAATGATGTGTTGCTCCTCTGGTATGGGTAGTACTTCCAGCACAGGTGTGAAAGCTGTCATTTTTAGGAGAGTAGAGACCAACTTGGAAGTTTCAGCCACAGTTTTCCAGTGAATAAGTGGGCCTGCTGGGATT
>VRYO01001269.1:9042589-9075119 GCA_009812075.1 Sialia sialis | reverse complement strand
AAATTACTGTAATAGTTTGCACAGAGCCACTTGTCTTTTTTCCTGATGCTGCCAAGAAAGGCATGTAAGCAGTGCTATGGAGCTGCTGTCTTTTATGGCTCTGAGTTTGGAAGGAAAAGCCACAGAAGGAGGAGGGGGGAGTTACACAGAGTGAACCATCAGTATTGTACTTTCTTTCCCAGCAAAGAATTTAGAGAAGCTCTTCCACTACCTAAGCCATTTCATGTTATGGTTAATGTCTTCTTTTCTCTTAATCTGTGCTGTATCAGCATTACAGAATGGCCACCCGAAAATGTTTTCACGAATGACAAAAAAGTGCAGGGTTTATTTATTTTTTATTTAACAATCTATCTATTTATTTTTTATTCAACAATCTATCTATTTATTTCACCTCCTTCACACTGCTAGCTAGCCACACTTGGTATAACAGTGAATTGAAAATATGTTATTATACCGTACAGCACTAAAAGTTTGTCCTGGTTATTGGTGGCTGATGTCCTGAGTAAGAGAGCCAGGAACGAGATCTCAGAATGAAGAGAAACCTGCAGGCACTGTAATCTCAGGGTTGAACTCACTGAGGCTGCTGACTTTGGAGCAAATAAAGTCATGCTCTGTCACATAGATTCCACCACTGTGTCTCTTCTGTCATCAAGATAGATATTTTCATGCAGTTTTTACCGCTCTCTTAGGGCTTCTACTTTGATTTTTGAGAGCAATTTCTTAACTCTGGTATCTGAAATACATTTTCTTCATGCCTGACACTGTCATTGCTTCCAAGCTTTTATGGTTAATAGCATGTGTCTGTGCCACTCACAAGAAGGCACCACAACAAAAAATACTGATCACCACAAAATAAGCTTTGAGATGGCCACATTGTTTCAAAAGTAGGAAATAATAACAGGAATTGTGTGAAATTTGTTCATAAATGTTATAATGTGAAGAGATCTAACTGTAAATGATCCCTCTCTCTCTTCAATGTAAATTTGTATTCAGTGCTGCTCAAAGTAGGCTTGTATGTGCAAGCAGTATCTTCCCAACAGTAAATAGTCTAAACTGAAAATACAGTAGATTATTTAGGATTTCTCTGCTTGTCTTTTGTGTCTTTTTTTTAAGCTAAGCAGGAAAATATTAAAAAAAACCAAAGTCCTATTTTTTTTTTTTTTTTTGGTTAGGTACTCTTTTTTTACTATTTTTGATGTTTGCAGCAGGAAAAGAAATCCTTTTGTTTCCTTTAACTATTCTTTTAAAGTAGCATAGTAAGTAACAAGTGTTGGGTAGAAACAAAGCAAAGTCACAGTTGGATGTTGCTGTTATAAGATAGGCGATGACAATGGTATCTTTTTAGTGTATCTCTTATCTGTGGTGTCATTAAATCTAATGATGTGCTAAATAATAAAAGCAGCCTTATCACAGTGCAAGGCTTTGAATTGTCTCGAAGTTGCCATGCCTGCGGGTTCCCTTTGGCTTTTGGACAGGGTTTGGAGTCGGAAGGAGCTGCAGTTCAGAGTGCATTTATGTGATCAAAGCTCTTTAGACAGATGGCTGCTAGCACTCCAAAATGATTAAAATATGTTCCAAGCAACATCAGTCTATGGGCTTGGGGACCCAACCTTTCATTAGTCAATAAAGGGTCTTGAGTTCTTGAAAATGAAATCTTTAAAAGCTAATAAGGCTGCTGGTTTGCTCTGAGCTGTTTCTTTGGATTTGCAGTTGTGGATTGGAATTGGGCCAGTATCTGTCCAATAAATATGAGGTTTAAAAAAATCTGGTTACAAGAGACCTCCCAGCAGATCTGCCTGTTAAACAGTGAGGCCAAAATTTTCAGTGTCATATATGTAAATTTAGACACCTGAGTTTGCTTGTAGAGAGCTGGGAAGGGACCCACAAGTGCCCTTTTGAAAAACTAGTAATTTTCTGGAGCAATAGTTAACTGCAGGTGCCAAAGCTGGGTCATGTTGACCCGAACAATTTTATTTTTAAATCTTACGTGTTGACTAAGGATAATGCTAGAATACTTTCAGGATCCCATAATCAAGAGCTTTAACAGAGTTTTCAGAGCTTTTAGAAATCAGCAATATTACTTACAGCATTCCCAAGTGTTGTCAGTACTTGCCAAATCTAAACATGCTGCAGTGTGGCTGCGTTTACTCTCTTGTCTACACCTGGCTTGTGAGAGATAGCAACTGGGGGCTTGTGCAAGTGTGAGGTGCCTGTAACCTCTGCAGATTTATGTGAGGGCAGCAGCATTAAATGCCTGTTTAATAAGATACTAACATGCTTGAGCCTTCTGTTTCTTTCTTTTTCTTTGTCTGACATAAGAGAATCTGCTCTTATGATTTGCAAATTTCTGAACTTGAAGCATTCTTACCCCATAGACTCTTTCTACACAAGGTTCAAAACCTGAAGATATGTAAATTCCTTCCAAAATGCCTCAAGATTTAGCCCACTGCTGTAGAATGTATTTTAAAACACATCAGAGTTTTGACAGGCACCAAGAGAAGTAAAACAAGTCGTGGTGATCCCATTAGCTCAATGAGATCCCATTAGCCACATTGTTCAGCCTGTCTTCTTTCACCTTGGGAACAGCTCTCACATTCCTTTTGTCAGGACTTGATGGGGCCAGCAACTGAACTTCTTCCCCACACAAACCATATTTACTCCAGGAATGTCATACCCCATTTCTTTTTCTCAGTCTCCCTCTGAAGGGTTACCTGCCCCTGAACTGCCAGTGAATTTTATTCATCGTAAACATAAGCAAGCTGTAACTCTTTTTTGATTAAAGTATATCAGACTTTGGGTTCTGATTATTTTGGTGAGCTGATTTTGGGTTTGTTGTAAATACGTAGTGTTTGCGTCCCAAAGATTTTGTCCACCATCTACAAAAACCTGTCACCTACTCTGCTCTTACAAATTACTTCTGAACTGTGTCACATTTTCCCTAGCTCTAGACATAAGTATTTTGTTTCTGTTCTTCAGATTCCTGTGAACTAATTTTTTTCCTCAGACAAAACTAAGAGCTCATTTGCTACAAAGCAGGCAAAACAGAAGAAAAGTTTACACTAAAAGCCCGGGATGTAGTGCACATGCCTGTTTCTCTTAGTGTCTCCATTTCTGGAGTTCCTTATGAACAGATATATTTACCTTGGACTTGAGAGTTCTCACAGCGACTTAAGTGTGCTCTGAAGTGGTCCTGTTATTTTATCTCTGTTACTGTTCTGCCTTCTAATCACCTAAATGAGTCAGAACTTCAGAGTAAGGAAATGCACAAAGCTCTCATCAAAGTGATAGGATTTTAGGGCTCAATAGATCATGAGCAACGAAGACTGGTGAAAAAAACCTATAAAGCACAGATTCACAATGTCTTGAGAGCAAACAGAATTTCTGTCCTTAGGAGTTATGTCTCTCTTTGTATCTCCTAATGTATCAGACTTTACATTAATCACTTTTCCTCCACTCCATCATATGAAGCTTTTTACTAATCAAGCCAGGATCCTCAAGCCAGGATCCTGTATAACATGGGGGTTTTTTTGGTGGGTTATTTCTGTTTTGTTTGTTTAGGGGGTTTTGTTGTTGGTTTTTTGGGGGAGTTTTGTTGTTGGGTTGGTTTTGTTTGTTTGTTTTGTTGTTTTTTTGGTTTTTTTGATCGTTTCTCTAAGCTGTGCAGAAGCTCAATTTCCAACATTGCCATGCAACAAGCAACTGCTACCAAGTGCTTCACCCATATTCACAGGTCTGAGATTTCCAGAGAACTGAGTAGGAACTTCAAGAGCAACGTGATTCTGAAGAAGTGGATGATTTTATTCTTGCTGCTGAAGTGCTTGGGGGATTCCTGCTGTGAATGTTCTGATTTGTCATTGTTTTCATCTGGAGTTGCAAGTCCCTGCAAGTTGTAAACACCAAGTCCTAAAGGTCTCCATTTGGAGAGTGGAAATGAAGGGCTTCCTTTGGAATGTTTTTTCTTTGCCCCTCAATTCCCCTAGCTGTAAGATGTAAATAGTGCTACTCATGCATTTTTTGGAAAGTGCGGTGATTTAAGTTTTCTTCGTTAGATTCTGCTAAATTTTAAGTGAGATAAACCTAAATTTATCACAGTAGCTATTGTATTGCAGCAGTCCTTCTGAAATGCAAGTACAGAACTGCCTTTTCCAGATGAGTCATCCGCTGTGAGGGCCCCATTAATACATTTAATGTTTAATGACCAACTGTTTCTCCTGCTTCCTCCAAATTACTGTAAAGTTACTATTCCAAGGAGAGAAAGTAGCTTTTTATTCTGGAGAAGACTGTGGCATTCATTGCTTTCAGTGAGAATGTAATCTTAAACAGTTCATGGGATTTCCTCTGCTAAAAGGCAAGCGTGAATTTGGAAATGTTTGAAATAGGAATGAGTCTGCAAGAGAAGAAAATAGGTATCTGCTGTTGCATTAGTTCAGCTTGGGCCATGTATGTGTGTGTGAGATTAAAATTATATATATATATATATATATATAAAACTTGTTGCAGAGTTCCTTTTTTCTGCTTGTAACAGTGCAGCTCTTTATGACTGGGAAGGAAAAAAACCTGGTTTTCTGAAGGAGGTGTTGAGCCTGCCAAAGTTGATGGAGGTGAATTTGGACAGCCAATTAGTGTGGGACAGCTAGATGGAACAGAGAAGAATGCAAAATGAGTCAATTGCTACAGATTTATGCTTGCCAGAACAAAACAGGAAAATTGTTTGTGATTTTAAAGGCACTGCGTTTGCAGACTTTAAAATAAAGACATGCCTTAAAAATAAATCTAGCAATATCTTGGTATAATGATACTTCTTTTGAAAATTACACTAGAGGAAGGGTATAAGAATGCCAAACATTTAAAAATTATTTTTACTCAGCTAATTCTTCCATAATGGATGTTAATACTGTTGACATTACTCGTGGATTGAATGCAAGCAATTTAGACAATAGATAGTATCAGGTGCTAATAGATCAAATTTAATTATTCTTTGTGAAATGATTTTACACAGTTTAGCAAAATGGTTTCAATTATTCACTGTAAAGGAAAACACTGAGTAAAAGTGAAAATACTATGCTTTCTCCTCTAGGGGCATTATATGCATTTCTAAGTCATATTTTTTCTTCATGGCAACCTTTCCTCTATAGCAGCTTCCAGTGCAAGTTATTACAATTCTTTTTGCATAAGATAGGTCATGTGAAGTTCAGCTGTAGGTGGGGCCACTCTGGTTGATTGGGGGACAGTCTTAATAGATCCATTTCATTAATTAAGTCATGCATTTTTTTATTAACAAAACCTGTATGTCAGGTTTAGCCAGCTGGGAGCCATTCTTATGGTTGTTATCTTTGTCAGAAGGAATATTGTGAAAATAAGGAATTACTGTACACGCTTTAACTCCTGATTAAACAGAGGAATGACATCCGCTCACCTGCTGTCCATGAAAAAATAACTTAGGGGCATATAATGGTGTTGATTCATTGATTCTGATCTTACATATCCCATTGTATTGAAAATATACCATGAAGGACTTGTGTCATACCCAATCTATGGTCATTGAAACAAGCAAAGTTGAGACCAAACTTTCAAACGTCTAGATTATTTATTGCTTTTTTTTTTATTATTCTTGAAGGAACTTTTTCTCCTTGCCCTTATTTTTGGCTGTATAAAGTAATATTTTCTTACATTTTTTCTCTTCTGGTCTTCCATTCCCAGAGATCAGGAGGAAGCAGCAAGGTTTCTCAGAGGTATTTAGTTGTACTAGGCAGCATGAAGAGCACCTACTTATGGCCACAGCCTTTAGCTTTTTGATACAAATAAATTCAAAGCAGTTTCACTAGGCTTTCTTCTGGTTATCAATGGGATATGCACTAATAGCTTCCACTATCATTAAAGGAGATTGAACTGGGAGGAACTTTCACCAAAGAGGAAGAAGTTCTGCAAATTTGTCCCTCACCAAAAAGACTGTGAAGAAGGATGGATAACAAGATTCACATTATCTGATTTATCTTTCTTTTGCTTCTGAGCTAGGCAGGATCTTAATGTTATCCAGGCTCGTGTAAGATAATGTTCCATTTGTTTCAGGCATATTCTGTAAAAGGGACTTCCATCCTAAAAGTTTTAGTGGAGATAAAGAAATACATATTCCATCATTTAGCTCTTCTTCCCTACTGTCTATACCAAAGGAGTCATTTTATTATACTTTTACAGTTGTGGAAGTAGAATGAGGATTGTTGTGATGTAGAAATTTAGTTTTCCCTCTTGAGCAATGTTACTGGTCATATCAGAGGAGGATATAATACCTGTTGGATGTGGATAAGCATAGTAGGCAGCATTCATACCAATAATTATCTTGTCCTGTTCAAAAAATAAATAAGGAATTGAAGAGTGTTGAATTCTATGTTGGCTGGATTTCACAAGAGCTTTCATACTCATTCAGCTTCCTTGTCAGGTCCTGAGAAAATAATTAATTCTTTGGTTCAGTGCAACCAATATATTTCCTGCTACAGTGTTTCACTTTACCTGCTGGTTATGGAGAAGTGAAAGAAAAAACTGCAGTTTTTCTTGTGAATTCCTGTGTCATAAAGTGAAAAATATTGTTTTCCTCTTCAACCAAGCTAAATGAAAGTCCACAACTCTATTATTTTTTACACATTTTATTTCAATAGTTCAATGGTCAAAACTCATGAGGGTAAAGGAAGAGAGAGGTGAGGCAAGCTGATTTAAAATTTTTAGGATTTGGAAATCACTTCCGCCCTGTTTACAGCCTCTTTCCAACCCCTATGCTTGGAGCTTCTCTTCACTGATTTTTCTCCAGCAGCCACCAGTCTAATCTCTCGCTTTTCAAGAGGTATGAAAGCTGTGTGTTTTGGCTTCCAGTCATGTGCCATATCCAGCTGATGGCCCCTTGCACTGGGAGGAAGGAAGGAACATCTTCTCAGAAAACCAGGATGTTTGTGCTCGGGGAAGATCAACACAGCACAGGAGTCTGCTGTCACTGCCTATGCCCTGTGGTGACAGTGGTGGCTGAATCTGCAATGGGGAGACAGAAACTTGTGAAAAACTGGTTTTTTCCATTGAGGTCCCATACCTGGATCTGTCTGCTGAGGTTAACCAGGTTGATGTGCATTGTTAACGCATGCATACTGTTAATTAGCTCTTGAGTGTCTTTCTGTGTACAATAATTGGCGCTGAGACCTGAGAACCAAATCTGGGACTCGGGTTTCCAAGATGAGGCACATGTAGGTAATAAGAAGGAATCCAGGACCCCGAAAGCTTAGATTTTAAAGAAAATGAGCTTCAGTATGGCAGGCAGAGTTTTGCATGTTGTGACTTGCTCAGTACCACACAGAAGACGTGAAATAGAAGAGGGAATTCAAGATAGAGCTTTTATCCCCAATCCACTAAATCATTCCCTTAGCATGTGTCCTTGTTTCACGTTAAGGAGAATGGCCCAGACAAGTCTGCCCAGTTGCCTCAGTAAGCTTTGGTACAATAGGGAAGCAGACTTCCCTTATATTAAATTTCCCAGGCGCTCCCTTTATCATTGAAGCCATCATTTTAACTGCCTTGTTTCATAGCGCTTAACTGTCCAAGGAGCTGTATGATTTATACGAGCAAGGGTTTGGCAGCAGCAGCTGGGTAAGACACACTTGCTGAGTAGCAGTGTGTTGCCATTGTGTCATTTACGCGGTGTTCAGGAGGTGAGTTGCTAAGTGTATATCCACACAGCAATCCCCAAACCAAGGCCATTTTTGTACGGGCGAAGCCACGAGGGCCATTTTGGGTGTCTTTGCCCGTGTGGAGGGCAGATTGCAGACTGGAGCACGTGCAGTCCTCCTAGTGAGTCAGCAGCCATTGCAGAGTGGTACATGTTGCTGTGTACAGTACCAAGAAAGAGGGGGAAATGTGCTGGGCACACTCACCTAGAGTTCATCAGTACCTCACTTACTGGCACTCCAGTGAGCAAAGCTGAGCATGGGCTGGAGCACAGTACACCATGTTTGCCTTTCGTCAGAGTTGCATAATATGTTTTAGTAATACCTTTTAGTAAGATCAGACAAAACTGTTCAATTCCTCTGTTTTATTTTCTTGGGACAGGGAAGGAAGTATCCTCAAATATGAAAAGTTACTTTTTTTTTTTTTTTTTTTAAACATTCAAAGATTTTTTTTGAACCACTCAATCATTCAGCAAGAAAGTAGGGACAAGGAGCAGAGCTGTGATTCCTGTTCTCAGGTTAGTCACACTGAGGTTTTCTAGCTTTAGGGCTACTCAGCTCATCCATGAGATCATCCCTCTCTGAAATGCCATGTGTATTCAATTATTCCATCTTTGAAACACGTTTCCATCCTTTGTGTTTCTCCTAATTGCCTTCTCCTGGAGAGGCTCTCCTGTTCCTCAGCTGAATGTTCCTGGCCATGCTGGAAGGCAGGGCTGGCTTCCAGCTTGGGGTCCAAGACAGCTTTGTCTCTTGCTTTTCTGATTCAGTGGAGGAGTTAAGCCAAGCGATCACAATAGCAAATCAGGAAAGCTATAAAACTCACGATCATGTCTGATTTATAAAGATAACACTGTATTAAGTACAAGCTATTTTCTGAGGTTTTGAGTAACAGGCTGTCTTCAGTTGATCATTCCTAAATGGTGCCATGCACTTCGCTGCTTAATTAATTTATATGCCTTTATGATTTTAATTAATACTGTTTTCACCAGAGGCAATTACTAGTGATTAGAAAACTTCAGACTATTCACTTTATCTATGCCAGTGTTTGAGAATTATTCCTGTGGTCTTTATTTTTGAAGACTATTGAATGGCATCAAGAGCACAAAAGAGGCCATGTAAACACTGGGGAAAAAGTAATGCTTATACTTCTGGGAAAACATTTATGGTGATTCACATTCTGGAAACTGAAACACTATCAATGTTTTATTCCCAGATTACTTTCCAAGAAAAAGCTTGGATCCATTGCTGAATCAGTTTCTTCAAAATACTTAGGCTCATATTGAAGTTGGATAATACAGAAGAGGCTGGAAATCTGTGCTGTGGAGAAAGTCAAAGGATTCCTCCATCCTCTGGCATTAGCCCAGAGGCATGAAAGAAGCCCATCTAAATATCTAAGGTGGTGTTTAGATCCTGTTGGGCTGTTTCAGAGGGATACCTGTGTGATGTTAAAGGATCAGGAAAAAAGTTTATTTGCTAGGGATCTAAACAAGCAGCTTTGTATGGAAAAAAACCAGAAAATGCTTAATAAAACTCATCACATGAATATATCCACTTGAAGATGGGAATATTCAATGTATGGGTACAAAAAGTCTCTGGATCCTAGTATAACTATTTTAGAGTTAGGGGTTTTTTTCCCCTCTCGTGAAAAAAAGCTAAAAGTCCTGCATTGTCTTGATGTGAATAAGAGCTAAGAATTTTTCAGAAACTGAAGCCTTGTAAGAAAATCTCAAATGTGCACTTGTATAACAGGTTTTGAGCGAGTTTGGCACAGTATTTACTACTACAGTATAAAGGGCTAGGTTCCTTGATGTATATTTCTAGTTGGCATTTTATCAAGGAAATAAACTTTGGGTTTTCTTTATTTTGTGACATGTGGATTGAAACTACATTTTCTCTGTCCAAAGCCTTGATTTAAAAGCATTAGATCATTAAATTCAGTGTTTTTGCATAAGACTAAAATTGTAACCGAACAAATTATTTATGCAGAGAGAAGGAAGATAAAGTTTCTTTCAAGAGTTCTTTAACATATCATATTGATAAGAGTCAAAACACCTTTACTGCCATTAAATATTTACCAAGACTTGGCTTTTGGAAGAGGGGCAGTTCAGTGCAGTGTGTTTGGCTCCATGCAATGCTATTGATTAGCTATCAGAAGGACATAGTTAATGGATAACTGGAGGTATTACAGAGCTCTCCACATTCTTGTCAAGACTTTTCTCTGAAGATGACCTAAAATAAAGTCAGTTACAACTGGCGTTCACCTGAGACAGATTGCACAAGTTCGCCTACGGTATGAACAAAAGGTTCACAAGGATCAGTTGACCAGGTCTTAGGCAATCCTTTCTAGTAGTTGTCATCACTGCTGGACTTTAGAACTGCACGTGTTTACATTTAATTAGAAAGAACACACAGTTTACATCGCACAGTAGCTATCGGCATCGAATCAGAATTGATTTCCGCTCTCTTTCTCAAATGGCTATTTCTTTCCAACTAATTAAAAAAAGGCACATAACAAAATGACTCATATAAATTTTAAAGCAAAGTAAACACTATTCCCTGGAGACAAAAATAAAAGTCAACAGCACACGGTCATTACACTGTGCTTGTTCTCAGGTGATTCTGATGCCTGCATTGTGATGTGTATCAGTACCATCAGATTTCTTTTATGTAGATGTATATATGGCGTGCCCCTTTGCACTGAGCAGACATTTGACTGAGTGTTTCAGTTTTCAGGGTCAGGATTCTTATTTATTTCCTCTGGATTGTTGCAATTTTTCTGAGTTAATTCACTAATATTCCTACTTTTTGCCAGAGGATTTTATTCATTTGAGATAAAATTTTCTGTGTGTAGATCAATCATGTAAAATGGAAGTCAGGTGCCATTATCTTTGCCAGTCAGAAGCTGCAAAGGAAACTAAAGGCCCAAGCCATATTAGCCTTAACTTCATGCATGATTTCTAATAAAGAAATATCTGTTAGATTTTATTAGTTCTGCAGGCAAATCTACATTCAAGCTGTTGTGACAGGCAACATCAATTAAGGCTTTTAACAGAAATGTCTGGCTCTTGAGTGCACCCGTTCTTTGTCATCGGGGAAGATTTCCGTGGTTGGCATTTTGGAGAGTAAATTTTTGGAGAGTAAAGCCTGTGGGAGCTGAAGAAGTTGCTGAAGGTCTAGACTGAGTTGATGGGTGTGTGGGGACTGTAGGAGCTGATCCCAAAATGCCTCATCAGAATGCCTAATGCTCCTTTAGGCTGTAACACCCTGGTTTTCTTGTGAGTGACTGTTCAGGAAGAAGCTCTTGGCAAGGATCATCAGAAGAAGACAAAAAGTAATACATCGTGTTTTCAATTACAAAGTAGTACATTGTTTTCTACCAGTTTTTGTTGGTGTGCCAGTGGTTGTTATTTTAATGCTCTACCAAGAGTTACTGCTTTCTTAATTCAGCTCAGATTTGAGGAAAATGGTGCACTGTTCTTCAAACAGTTGTCAGAAGCGTTTTTTAAAAAATACTCTGAGTATAAAAAATAAATCGCTATGACCTTTAGGACAAGATCCTCTGTGTCTCTTCCACCAAGCTTGTGTTTCTGCAAATCCCTGACATCGGCAGTTTCCCTGCTGGCCCCAGGCCAGAGCTGCTGGCTCACACCACCCACGTACACACCCCTTCAGTGATCCATGTCAAGCCAGCAGCCTCCAGAGAGGCGCAGGTGCTGCCAGGTCAGCCTGGCGATGGGGAAGGTGGCAGTGCCTCTTGTCTGTGAGCTGGCCGTGCCCCTCCTCTTTGCCTGCTGCCCACAGCTGAGCCAGGGGCTGCTCTGTCCCTGCTAAATGCTCACACTTCCCAGGGAGAGCAGACAGGAGGTTGGGATACACAGTCAAACATGGAGTCGCTGGCACCATCTTAAATGTCCTTTATATTCTCATACTGAGGTCACTCTTGGTGCCAGCTCTGTCTTCGATTAATAGATAAGGTTCCCTCTCTATTTGCAGTGTTGCCTAAATAATCTATTACTGTAGGGAATAACTACAGTATTACAAATACTAAGTTAAAATTATTTTGTTAACTAAAGCCATTGGCAAATATTTAAGAATGGCCAAAGCATATGAATTGACAATAAAGAACAGATACAAGATACCAAAATTCTTACTTGTAGCATCTAGTTCGATAAAGTAAACACCTTACAAATTTTGGTTTTTTGTTTTTTTTTTATTTTAGGTTAATTTTACTTAGAAACAAGCCTTCATGATATACCCAGTGACTGCTTAGGCTATAATAAGCTAATACAGCCAATTCCCTGTCAAAATATGACAGGAACATTTTAGGGAAAGCTTGGTTCTAGGAATAATATGTAACTTGGGAAAACTGCAAAGAGTATTGCTGTATTGCCAACACAGTCCTCTAATTCATGGAATAAACTTGAGAACCTGTGAATCTGTGTTTTTCAATTAGCACAGATATATTGTGGAACTAATGTGTAATTAATGTTAGCATGTAGCAAGTAATATTGAGGATTAAAAATTTAAAAATTAAAAATTAAAATCTACAGTGGTCTTTTCTGTGAACTGAGGTGCGCTATATCTCTGTGTGAGAAAAGAAGCTAATGCTAAGTTGCAATCTTCCAGTCTCTAATCAATCAGAGATAGCAGAGACCCCAGCCCCAGGTGCATCATGTACCCAGGGTATTCAGGTGGATTTCTTAGCTAGCTCCTTAGCTGTGGGTCTGTGCTCTAGCCGGAGGAAATAGCACTATAACTGCAAAGACCTCAAAAACACTTCCTTCTACTCATCAGTGTCATGTATGTTTTGCTCTGTTTCAACCAAGCACTGTTAATGCAGAAACTATGTGGAGGTCCTAGACCATTTGATGGCATGGGGAATGTGAGGAATGGTAGGTGGTGCTGAATGTCGTGTGCATGTTGCTCGTGTGCAATCTGAGCAACTTTCCCAGGAGCTGCATAAAGTGAACAGAAGACATTTGATTACACTGCAACTCCCTAAATAAAGAGTTTGTAAGGGAGGCATGGTTTCCAATTATGTCTTGTTTGAGAGCATATCTTGGTTGTCCTTCAGCTTCAAGAAAGGCTCAGATGATTAACTCCATGCCCTTACTCCCTCTCCCAGGCTAACCACAGGGAAATTGTATAGGTACTTCAGTGGTCCTGGACAGTAAAAATGAAGCTGAAAATAATATGTTTTCTGTTTGACATCACCAGAAAACCATCTGGGTTTACTTTTGTGCTGCATCTACTTAGCTCTTTCAACAGTGATGAGTCTCTTGACATTAGTGAAGCTCAGAGCACTTTGCAAAGGTAGCATTGTGATTGCTCTTATTTAAAGATAGGAAGATTGAGGCCCAAGGAGGAAAAATGTGTTTGCTAGTGGCCTTTAATTTATATTTGTTGAAACATAAAAATTCTAAGATGGATGGTAGTCACTTTGAGTTTTCCCTCTTGCTAATGAACCTGTTTGAATCATCTAATGCCCAGGTACTTAGGAGCCTGGTACAGGTTGCAGATTTCTCTAGGCCATTTCAGGAGAGAAGGCTGAATCTCAAGGTGCTGCTCACTGTTGTTCCATGCTCACGTGTAACTGAGTCTGAACAGTATGGACACGCATGATCAGCACCAATCTGTCACCATAATGTCGTGTGAAATCCTGAAGTTGTCTGCCCAGCCACCACAGAGAAGAAAATCAATGGTGGCTTCTGTTCAACAAGTGGTTGGGGTTGCCTGAGCTCATCCTAGACAAAGAATGCATGGGTACATCACACAAGAGAGTGACACTCTGTGATGAGCTGTGACAATGCAAAGAGCATACTCTGTGTGCAATGTACAATGGGCATTCCTGTTGTAACGTGGTCCATGGCCTGTGTGCCAGAGTCTGCATTTGGCTGCTGCCTTCGGATAAATTAGTGAGAGATGGTTCGTTGTTCTGAGAAAACACCGTCCTCTTACCTTGTGTAAATGCAGGCAAAGGAAGACTAGTAAAATATTTATCTATGGTAGGGCAATGTTACCAGTCTACCAGCTGTCAGGCTCTTGACTCACATGTAATTCAAACTTGACTATTTAATATCCTCCATAGCAAAATCTCAAAGTCCTTTTAGGTCTTACGGGCTTTTTTTAATATCGTCTTACCGCGGTGTTTCCTAAGAGCACCTTTGAGGCAATATTTTCAAGGTATCAATGCTGCCTGGCCCTTGAGTGCACTCAGTGGCATGAGGGTATGCTCTTCAAAGCCATCCTGAGTGCAGGCTGAGGTCTGAGAGGTCTCCAGGACCTGTGAGAAACATTTGTGGTGGAAACCGAGGTCAGACCTACACGCCTTTGGGAACGCTGGTTATGTTTATCACTGGGGTGGAGGCAGAGGGAGGGAACGGGTAGGGAATGTTTGGTTTTTTCCTGGGTTGGTGGTTTTTTTTGTTCCTTTAGGTGGAAAGTTTTGCTATGTTGTTCAGTAATTGCTTCAGGTGGAAAATCATTTCCCTCCTTGCAGCAAAAGTATGCCTGGCAAGGTGAGGAGTGTTTTAGGAGCAGCACTTCATAGGAGTTGATTTTCAGCCAAAGTCAAGTTCCTCTGAGAGCAGTTACAACTAGTGATATTTCTTTGCAGGCTTGAAGCTATTCTGATTTTGGGGACTGAGGAAACCTCTTGCTCTCTACAGGAGCTGCACAAGTGATATCATCTCATGTCACTTTTTCTTCTGCCTAGACACAGTTGAGGTGGGCCCTTGAAGCTCTCAGACCTGAACTAGAGCAGGAAAGAGGCCATGCAGCCATAGTACAAGGCTTAGTAAAAAGAGCATGTGAATTACTGAAATCCAGGAAGTGTTTGAATACATCTGTGACCCATTCTTCAGGCCTGTAACTCTCATTTATTATTTTAATTATGGCATCAATATTCATTGAAGAAATCATGTTTGAGTGAATGAAGGAATTTCAAATTAGAAAATTTCAGAAGGGATGAAAAAATGTATTTTACCAAAACACACATTGATAGAAGTCTGGAAAGTGCATGCTTTTGAAAAAAGAATTTAAAAGATCTGTTAATCACAGTGCCTTTATCTGGAGGAATCACTCAGATTACTAAGTTTATACTTCAGAATCTGTTGGTCCCTCTGATGCAATCATTATAAGACATGTAGTAGTATATTGCAATTGTAGTAGTATATATGTGGTTTTGAAAAGGAGCCCAGTTGCAGCCACAGAGAACCAGTATTTCAGGATCTAAATAAATTACTTTATTTTCATGTTTTCTGGAAAAAACTCTGAGCTGGTGTAACCAAGGTAAAATATTTAGTGTATCCTCTAGTTTCTGGGGTTTTTTTGTGGGGTTTTTTTTTGTTAATCAGGGACCCATATATTCACTGAACAGTATAGCTTCTCATCTGTCTTTTTTTTCTTTTAATCTTGTGCCAGGTGTTTAAGGAGTGGGAAGCAGCAGTGTTTCAGTAACCTGCTTTCGACATTATTTGCATACCTTTGTGTTTTTCCATGGTGATCAATGCTCGACTGTAGTGGAACTTCAGTCAGTAAATTTTATGTGCAACTGCTAGAGTATTTTTTTTTTTTAATTATTCCATTCTAGGAATTTTAATGTCTCTTTATAAATATTTATATTTTCAATATGTCTTCATTTAATTGTAAAGGTTTTTCACATTGTTTTCAGATGATCACAGGCAGTATGCATGATGACATGTCAACACACTAACTTTTTAACTTCTCTATTTCTCTTAGTTCATCCGCATTTTGTTTTTCCATGTATATTATATTTTAATTTGTTTATGGTTTTCTTTCATGGGCTGTTGAAACAGGCAGTGTTTTCTGTGCAAACACCTTAATAAACTGCAAAGAAAGAAAATATGCTATTGCATACTAGCAGCTGTCAGGTAAACTGTCTTGAATGCTGTAATCAGTGTGTGCAGCTACTAGAAATCCACATTGAAATAATGTTTGATTTGTCCAGAACTTCTTGGCACACAAATACAACAGTTTTAATACTATATTCTGGTTTGTGCAATGAAAGCATTTTGGGTTTGTGGTCTGTGATTTGGAATCTCTATGAACTTACCTCAAAATCATGGATAAAACTGAATGGGGACCTTTAGAATTTTTTAGCATGTGCAAATCATATTTCTAGGTAATCCTGCTGATTTACTAATTTAAATTTTTGAGCTGTAGTGTTTTTATTCCTTTAATTTTATTGAAAAGTCTTCTTTTGCAAATAAATCCCCTGTAGCTGGTGGGTCTGCTTGCTAAAAGACACTCCTGTGTAGCACAAGTCAATAACACATCAATAACTTATACTGATTATTTCAACTTCATGAAAATCACAATAAAAACGTTTTGCTGCAGCTCAGAGGCGATCAACAAGATGTTACAGCTGAAAAATGTTTCCTCTTGAGTTTTTGCGAATATTTTTTTTTACATTTTCAAATTTTGATGGTTGTTACATAGTTCTGGAAGAGCCTTCTGGAAAAGGTTTGGGATTTTTGTTCCCTGTCACTTGTTTTGCTACTAGTACATATGAGTCCATATATGACAATACTGAAAGTACTGATCTCAGCCTTAGACTGAAACTTAATAACATGAATGATTTGGTTTTCCCAGGTTATACAAGTCTTTGTCTGAAGGAATGAGTCTGAAGAGCCAGCCTAACTGTGCTTTCAGTACTTCTGGAGGTGGACTGCAGGGAAGAGAGGATGCTGTGACCCTTACCTATGGCCAGATTGAAGAGCTGGCAGCTCAGCTGCAACAAACTCGATCAGAGCAAAAGGACACTGAGCTGAAGCTCCAGAAAGCCCTGGAAGCTTCACAAGAGGCCAATGAAAAAGTTCAAAAGTAAGTCACTTGCTTTCCAACAAAAATTGCAGTTGTAATTCACGTGAAGCATTTTTTTCTGGTATTTTGTCTATAACTGAAAATGTGGCAGTACTCAGAAAAGGTCCTTTAAAACTATTACAGTAATTTCATGAATATAAGCTGCGCCTTTTTCATTGAAGAATCCAGCCTACCCCAGTAGTGTGGCTAATCATCAGGTGCAGCTTATCTATGGACAAATCCCAGTGAAATGCCAGCCCAGAAGTGAGAGCTGTCCAGGGTGGGTACCTGGGGCTGCCTTTAAAGTCTTCAGTGGTCTATGAAAACTGTTTGCAACTTGAGCACCTGACACCAAACCCAGCTGGCGTGATTCTGTTACTAATTTGTTACTTTGTTACACAAAAGGTGCGGCTTATATTCAGGTACGGCTTATATATGGACAAATCCTGTGGTCTACCCAGCTGCTGGGAGGTGCAGCTTATAATCAGGTGTAGCTTATAATTGTGAAATTACTGTACTTCTTTTTCAGCTCATTTCCTACTCCGTGTGAAGCTGATCATTTTAACAGTTTTGTGCCATTGGGCAAGTCAGGGTACCTCTCATTACTGTTACGGAACTTGCTTCCCACATGTGCAAAGCACAGGGAAAATCTTTCCATCTCCTATGAATCGTTTGCGCTGTCTTTTTACCCAGTGGCAATCCTATAGCAACAGAGTATTTACCTTCATAATTGCATGGTAGAATATTACAGTTCTCATTTTTGGTCTGTTACACATCTGGCAGGTTTCATGCTACAGTCAATGCTTATGGGGGTGTTTAGGGGTGGCTTCAAAATCTCACTGAGCACCACAGGAAGTCTCGGAGTCACTGAACAGAGACTGTATTTCTTTTCCTATCATCAGTTTCTCTGTTAAAAGGTTACTGAACTCCAAAACCTGAAGTTCCTCTCTAGTGAAGTACTTATTGTCATGTTTGTTATTAGTAGTGCCTCCTGGCAGTCCAGAACTTGTCGTCTCTGCATTACATTCACCCGCTGCAAAATTCTCCTCTCTCACCCTTCCAAGGTGGTCAGTGCTGAACTGATGCAAATTGTCCTTTCTGCCCATATATGTCTTCAACTTTAATGTCTACTGCATATTTACAGAGTAGCTAGAAATTGGCTTAAAATACATTGCAAGGACCTAACAAAAGCTTTTCTTGTTTAAAAAAAATACATGCTGAGTTCTTCTGTTTAAGACTAGATGTATTCCTATATTTTTTTATTTATTTGTAAGTACAAAAAATATAATTAAGGAATCTATATATGAAAATGCATCCTTTTAGTTAATCTCTTTAAAACCTACAGTGGTTGTTTGATAATCACTCAAGTTTTTATTCTGAGCACTTAGATATATTTGAAACTTCAGGAGGTGTGCACTTGATAAAGATAAACCTATGAAAAAACATTAAAGTATGGTAAAAAGAATATTGATTTAACCTTTCTGTACACTGTCTTGTGACATCTAGTTTTATTTATAGATGTTTAATAATATAGCTATTTAAGCAGAGGTTGGATTTTTGCTGTTTCTTTTTCCCCCAAGTGAAACAATCTTGTTTAAAACCCATGTAAGCAGGGTGGCTAAAGTAGAAGTGCAGCCACAAACGAATTAAAGTAGTGGTGATGCATCGCTAGAGTGGAAAGAATTTATGTAATTTAACATGCTTAACTACTTGGGAAAATTTTGGTCAGGTTAGTTTTCATTATTGTTAAGATCAGACGGCTGAGCCTATAGCAAAATTAAACAATTGGTTGAAGTCTTTTGATGACAATAGCATGCCCTTTTTACCACGAAACTGTGGAAATGCTCTGCGCGTCTTCCCAGCACCCAGAGTCATCCACCCCCATCTTATAATTCAACCTGCAAACAGATTAAGCAGCTGAGTTTGTGGAAAGTGTGTTTACTTTGAGCTAAGAACCCTTGTGTGACACTATAGAGATTCCTCTGACACCTCTGGGAGAGCTACACAGACAGTTCGTACTCATCAGCAAGGAAACCGGGCTGAGAATTCCCAATTTCTTTGTAACCTCAACTGCTTCATACAAATCAGTGTTTGGCAATTAGGCAGGAACTCATTTGTTAGCTTAGCATTTTATTTAGAAGATGTAGGATGTTCTACATTTAAAAAAAGAACTGACAATATATAAACCTGTCAACAGAAAGGCTTTTTGGTATTAATTGCAGTAGTATTAATTATTAGCACTGCCTTAAGAGGATGCTTAATGTAGTTTAAATGTGGCACTAAAATTCGTAGACTTAAGACCGTTCTAAAATACCTGGTTTTTTTGACTTTTTAAATGCTCAACTAAAATTGAATTCTGACATCTGAAGTAGTTTTATCAGCTGTATAAAGTAGTTTCTCAATATTGTTCTATAAAATAGCAACACTTAAAAATCAGACAAATGAAATCATTATTAAGAAAGAACATCATTGTAATTTATAAAATATTGTTGAGAAACATGAACTTTATATCTTATATCTATATACTATGCAATTTACTGGTTTTACACTGCCTATGCTAATCCGTTCTCTGGCAACACTGAAGAATTTTTTAATATTCTTTAAAACTTCAGTGTTTGCATTCAGCATGATATGCAGAGCTTAAAAGAGAGCTGTAATTCTCCACAGTGTTTCCATCATGTCAGCCACTTGTGTTCCCACCAATAGTTGTTGCTTTCTAAACATGATACCCAAGTCAAAGTACTGGTCCTGTGCTCTCCATCAGGACAAAAAGCATCTAAAAATGTATTGATCCTATCCCACACGGAACAGCAGCTGTGAACCAGAAGGGAGATATTTTGGTATCTACTTGGACATAGTAAACATCTGTTTGTACTGAATTAGTGTGAACGTCTCACGCTGGCTCACTGCAGTGTGAGATGCAAATTGAGACTGTGTGCTCTTGCCTGTGAAGATGATTCACCATCCTAACAGCTGGTGTAAAACAAGAAACATTGATGCTCAGAGAGTGACCACACACATTTAGCTGCATTTGCTTGAATCTGTTTTGATTTTGAGACACTATCAAGATACACTTAGACTTTTAATAGAGGACTATTCTTTATAAAGCAAGTATGTATTTTAACTGTGGTCTCTGTAAATAAATACATGTATTATATATTTATTAAAATGACTATTATGATCTGCACAATAATATTTTTATCAATACTCTGGGATAGCTAAGACTATAATTTTCTAGATTTAATTAATGTTTCTGTTTCATGGTTACAAAGAATTAGGACAGCAGTGCAGAATTCACCAGGGGTGTTAGTGCAATATCCCAGACCCCCTACAAATTTGTCCTGGCAGAGAAACCAGGAGCCAACTGATGCAGTCCCAGCAGGGAAATGGGGCTGACCTGGAGAAGGTGGCTGGGAGAGCCTGTGAATTAATTAATACCTCTGCCAACAGAGGAAGCAAGGCATTTTAAAAATGTCCTTCCGGCTGGAACCTCTGGGATTGTGGAGTGGCTGCGGATGTCAGTGAGATCAGAGGAGGTTATAATGTAATACCAAATCAATATTAGCCAATTATCAGTAAAGGTTGAGGCCATTTTGGATGTGGTTTTTCCAGGAAATGTTCTCTTTTTCTGCAACAGCTTTGCAGCTGGAGTGAATTTTAATGCAATTTTTCTACTGGGGACTTCTATTTTTTTCCTCATACTTTAATGATTCTAGCTCAGTAAAGTGCAGCTCTGCATATGAGCACAGCTACTCTTGTATTTTCATGTAGCTCTGTAAAGTGCAGAGGAGGGTGAGTGGGTAGAATTTCTATGTAATCCTCTAAAAATAAACACCCAAAAAAGCCCTCCAAAATTTTCAAAGTAACAGTGCAATGCTAAAATAGACAGGTATGAAAATAAGCATGAATGGTGAGAAGAATCCCATTTGTTTACTTTGTCGAGGTAGTTCTGATTATGAATAAAACTAATATAAAAGTGATTTAAACCAGAAGTCATTGCTTCATTTGTCCTTAACTGTTTATTAGAGAGCTTTTCTTTCAGTTTTTTCTTTTCTTTAAGTAGGAAGTCAGGAGAGTTACAGCTTTGGATAAAGTATTTCAATTGATTTAATACATAAGAAAAGTAAGTGGTCTTCTGAATTCAATTCTATCCTTAATAGCATTTGCTTTACGCCTGAATTTTTTTGACAACCTAAATTTTATTATGACTGAAACACACCCTTTATTTGTTTAATGCTGAATTTCCCTCCAGCATTTTTAAGAATTCTTTCTCTACTTTTGTACTTGTTCATTTATTTTCTTAGCTGATGCTGGTATATAAATTGATCTGCGAAGAAACAAAATCAGTCCTTATCAACAGTTGACACGAATGAAAAGAATACAAAAAATGTAAAGAAAGAAGAAGCAAGCATTTATTGAGTAGTTAGTGTCCCCCTCTTCTGCAAGTAAAACTAATCTGCCTTCTGAGCGCAGGAGCTGTGTGCGTTTCACATCAATGTCCAACACGTTCTTCAGTGCTGGCTGGAGGGTCTAATCTTTCCCAGAATGATCAGAGCAGTGCAGTTCAAGAACAAGGATGAATATTTGAATAATCACATCACAATGTGAGGTGACCCTCCGACAGGGGACTGACCAGATACACATATGGATTTTGGGAAGAAGCTCTGATGCTCTTTTTTAACACAGCTGTGAGAAGAATGTGGCTAAGACCCAGTAGTCTTTCTGGAGTATAGCTGGCAAAGGAAACCATGAGGAGAAGAGAATTTAACACATGGGTGTAAGGGAGTTTGCTTCATTGATGCGATCTGAGGGGAATGTCTAATGACTGGAAGAATCAAACTTGGCAATGAAAACACAAAGCTCTTTTCATCAATTCAAACGCTGACTCTAAAGCTGCAGATGGTTACCTCCAGCCTTGCCTATTCAGTGTGGGGTTGTATAAAATGGCACTTTGGTGAATACTAATAGATCAAAACAAAGATTTAATAACATAAAGATGTGGTGTTCATTTTTAAATGAGGATACAGGTCAGTGTCTCAGAAAAGAGTGAAATAAGTATCTTTATGTATGGGTCTAAAGTCTCTGGAGATTTTTAACTGCAAGCATATCTTTAGTGTGCAGATTATATTCAGTACAGGGCAGCTATGCAGGGAACAGGCTAAAAGCAAGATTTCTGAATTATTATACTAATTGAGCCTCTTTGCAACATGCAAATGTTGTTAACTAGTTATCTCCCTGTTAAAATCATACCTACATATATTTGGCTGAAGTATACATTGTAGCTTGTATGTGTTGAGCTACTTGTTGTAGAAAAGAATGGAGCTAGTTAATTAGAAATTGCAGGCAGAAGCACTTCACAAAAGAAACAAGTTGTACATTCACTGGGACTTAAAGCTGTTTGTTTTGGAGGAACCACCAAGTCTTAGGGAACTCAGTTGGCTTTATTTTAAATTAGAGAGAGAGAGATTTCTTTTATTTTCTTCTTTCTAAACAATAAATATTATTTGATTTCTTACTTTATAAAGATGTTATATTTACATGTTAGACTTTTCTATTAAAACTAGATTGTGCTTTTTTTTTTTTTTTTACTGTTTTTTACTTACAGAATCGTACTGTGGTGCATGTCAGATCAAAACACGAAATACTGGAGGCTAGGAATACAATTTCACAGATATTAATAGTTTCACTGATTTGTGTCAGTAAATAATTTAGCACATGTCCAAAGTGATTTTCCTTTTAATGATAACTACTGAGCTGCCCGCTGCTGTGAAATTCTGCTGAGTTTGAATTGTTGGCAATCTTTTAATATCATATGGGGAATAATTTAACTGCTGCTGGCGTTTTGAAATGTAAAGCAAGTCCTGGTGTCTTCGTTGAAGAATGTAGATACAGAGCTAGTCTCTTAGTTACAGCAAATTGACTTTGCTCTGTCACACTCAGTTGCATTCATTTGTCCCAGTTAAGGGTGTGACCTGTAGTTTACTGAGAAACAGATGCTGGTGGGTACATTCAAAAGACAAGTGAGTGAGGGCAAGGTGCTAAGAATCTCATACTTGCTGTAGCAATCCACAGAAGTCAATGGATATCTGAGTGTGTATGGAAGGAAATGGAAAGCAAAGGAAGACAACTTTTGTAGCAGTCTGAGATACTAATGCAAATTAGCAAATGTTCTGTATTTTCAGAATTGCATCAAAATTTATTAAAGGGGATTCAAAATGGAAAAAACTCCTTGATGAGGACTGATGTGTTGGCTGTCTCATACAATGATTAAAAGCAGATTATAAGCTCCATGGGGCCCGTAAGAGATACACAATCTCCACAGGCAAGGTTTTATGGTGTTTAGGAAACCCACACCAGCCAGATGGAAGATTCCCAGACACGCAAAACTACCACATACTCTGAAGAATTCTGCAGAGCTGATGCAAATTTTTTTGGTATACCAGACACAAATAGGAACATGAGAAAGTCCAATACACAAAATCTAGTAACAGTCATTCATATCACAAATGAAATTATTGCCATAGAGTAGCAATTAGAGGCAGTGTGAATGCACTGGATTTAGGGGCAATAGGCTGGAGTAGTCTGCTTTAGTCAGTGAGGAAATAAGATTAATTGAAATGTGTGGAAAAAGTCATGTTTGATCTAACTGAAAGCAGTACATAGCAGGGTCAGAATTTTTTTACATACTTGGAATTCTGTACTAACACCAGTGATTCCTCTAAGAAAAATTCCCCTCAGACTGCATGGAGAAATGATGAATTAAGTAGTCTTGTAGAGATACCTGTTTGTTGTAATTAAAAAATTTTAAAAAAGAGTAAGCCAATGAGGTTATGCAGCCTCAGAGAAATTCAACATGTAGACAGAAATCAATTTTCTGGGTCTGAAGGAAATAAAGTATTGAACTAATATTCAAATCTAAGATGAGCTGAACAAATTCAGTCATCATTAGCATATTCTCTGGACTGCTATCATTACACATTTCTGTATCACTAGGCAGATCTGTTTTCACTTGGTAAGTCTAACATATTATTCATACTGTACAAAAGGAAATATAGAACTTTTCGAAAGCAGGAATGTATTTTCCTTATTGGATTATATTATCTTTATTGAATTACACTATTTTTTTAATTGGGCACTTCATTTGCAGGCTAAAAATTTGCAGGCTGTGATGGAGGGAGTGCCTAATTATTCAGTACCATTAATACTGGTAACTTCTCAGCCCAAAGAAGCACTTTGGATAAGCTCTTGGGATAGAAGGACTGGGATAAGCATAAGCAGAAAACTTCTAACTGAAAAAATTATAAAACAATTGACTTTTTGTCTTTTCTGCCTGGTGACCCAAATGGCGAAGCACATGCTGAGACAGACTGAGGCACAGTGCTTTCAGAAATCCATGCAGAGCAGTGTGACCTCAGACATTTCTTCCCAAAGTGGCATCTGCTCCCATGCCACCCTTAGTTTTCTGAGCAGTTGTTTGAGAGCAAGGATTCTCCTGCATGGTGTGACAGAATGGGTGTGAGTGTTCTCCTTCATCTGTGGATATTCACACCTCCTGCACTTCAGGTCTTGTCTGGACGCTCCTGTTCCTTGCTTTAAAGCCGTACCATGCAGCAAATAATAGTGCAGGCTTGGATCAGTGATGAGCAAATAGTCTACTCATCTCTGAGAAACAAGATTTGTTTCTGACACTTACCTTTAGGGCTTTTTTTTTTTTTTTTATCTAATGCCTCTTGAACATAAGTACAAAACCAAGACACTAAAAGCAAGGGACTGCGCTTAACAGAGTAGGTTGTGGTATCAGTACTGAAAGTCTCATACAGTTATAATGTGTGAAATTGCCGGAACAGATTGTGGGATATCCTTCTCCTGGATATTTTGGGTGCCATAAATTGCAGTGAGGCCTGTAGCATCTGACAGTTTATGAGCGGTGCCAGTATTATGCTCAATGGTACACTTAACAGAATGAAGACAAAAATATCCCAATCAAAGGGAATGTGTCTTTTTTGCATTCCTTGCACAGCCAAAATACCCACTGGCTGCAGAGTTTCACATTGATGAAGAATGCAAAACTGCACATACAGCCAAAGTCAAGTATTTATTTTCTTTTTGTAGCTGTGGTTTACTTTTACTTAACCTCTGTACATTGTGGATTGCAGTGCAGATATTGTTTTGTTAAAGTATGGGTAGTTACAATATAAACACAAATATTTATTGTCATTTGAATATTTATCATCTCAGCCTTTCACAAAAATAAAAGCACTGCTGGAACTTCATTCTCTCAAACACTAAAATGTATTCTATGAAAGTCAAATGTTTTCAGAGTCAACATAATCTCAGCATCCTAGTTTTTGACCTGTGTGTTCATTTACAGTTTACTTATAGCTGCTTCAGAGAGATGGAAGTTTGTAGATTACAACATGGTTTTATTGATTTATCAGTAGCAAAATACACTAAGTATACACTCAGTAAACTGGATCAGCTAGCTCTTGGGCTTGTATTGTATAATATCAGCTTGTTGTGGAATACTTCAGAACAAAATCAGAATGTTGGCATAGTTAACTTCAGTGGTGTAAACCAGACTTGCAAAGACTAATATTTAGTAAGACCAATAACACAAACAAATTAGATTTTGAAGTTGTTTGCCCAATAGGAAGAAGCATGCTGACACAGTATTTGTAAGCTTATAGTTAACTATTCTATGACAAATTATTAAATAACTTTGAACAGCAGATTGAGTGCTCCTTGAGGAATAGCAAGAAAACTTTTTATCAGACTTGCTTTTTTTTTTTTTCCAAGATGATAAAAAGAGTGTCACAGCAAATACTCATTTACTTTAATATTTTATATCCAAATAAAATAAGTCCATGGCATTTACATTGCCGTTACTAAATAGTATTTGGTTTGTTTGCAAGAGTCATTTATTTGTGGCTTGGCTGAAGGAATAAAAATAAATTTGCGGTTCTTTCTGTTAATACTCATACTGTTTCTTAACATATGCAAAAGATTGAATACTGTAAATGTATATGCAGAAGCTCAAAAAGAAAGCCCAGACTTTCTGAAGCTTCTGAGTTACATATAACCTTTTAGAGAATTGCTGGGGCAGTTCTTCACAACAACAAAAAGAAATAACTGACTAAGCCAACAAAGTATTTTATTTTAAGCAAACTTGAAATCATTTAAATTTTTCCACTTCTTGAAATTAAATATGCCTTTACTAAACCAGGGGCTAGTTATCTGAGAAAAAAAAATGCAGTTCATGTTTCTGAACTACTACTGAGCCGTTAATTAATAGTCAGATTTTTGCATAAGGTTGTTTGGTTATTTTTAAGAAGATTTTGTAGAAGGGCAGCATCAACTGTATTTATGAGAGCTAACAACAGCTTTAACCCCATAATCAGCACTGTTGTTTTATTGGCAAGTTGCTCAACTTTCCTGTTCTGCATTTGTGCTGTGATGTGGCTATAAGGGTATAGATCCAAACACTGAACTGTTGGAAGGCATAAATCTTTAGGAACAAATTTTATCATTTTAGCTTCAGATCGTGGAATTCTTATCCATAGAAAGTATCAGAATTCAGCCTTTGAATGAAAGACACAGCAGGTATTGTGTATTGTGCAGATATTGAAATGTGTACAATAAAATTATTTCATTTAGGCATTTGTTTTGGACCTCAGAATATATGCATTTCTATCATTTCTATTTAAATCTTTGATAAAATAGTAATAAATTAATTAAAGGATATAATATATGCACATCAAACAAAAGGGCTATCTAAGTGGTGCACTCAACACAAAAGACATGTTATAGATTTTACTCTATGCTTTTGAATAATTTTGTGATTCTTTATATAAAGTCAAATTTTATGCTTTCATCAACAGAAATGAAAAAGTTTTTCTCCTGAAATCCATCCCACTCATGTCATCACCAGTTAGAATTGCCACCAAGGGAAACATTAGGAGGAAGAGAGGTTTTGTCCATGGATTATTTGAGGGAAGAGTGCCCTTTTTTCAAAAATACTTTTCAGAAGTTGGGTTGTCCTGAAGTCACCAAAGGGATAAGGATTTCACCTACCAGTGTGAGTCCATTATGAAGGACTTATCACTAGTAAGAGCTTAGCAAAATGCTTTCCTTTTACATCCATACCTGTTTCCATTGCTTACTTCATCTCTCAGTGCTTGGGCAATATCACATCGGTGATAAAGTACAACAAACCTATTTTTAATGTGGAAGGATTTGATGATGGTTTATAGGAAGGAATTTTCTCTCCATGAGCTCCAGATTCATTTTGGACATGAGGTAGAACCACCTCAGGGAGGTGGAACAGGATTGAGAGCTGCTTAGAGTCATCAAGTCTGCATTGGGTTTTTAAAAATACTTGTGGAATCGAGAAGAAAGTTCACATTTTATTTCTTGTTAATGATATGAAGAGAAGCTTTTGCTGTGCTTTGATGGGATGTTCTTGGGAAACAACCTGAGCAGTTGTCAGCATTTAACCCCAGCCAGCAGCCAAGCCTCACACTGCTGCTCACTCACTCCCTTACCAGTGGGATTGGAAGGGTAAAAGCTGGAAAACTCATGGGTTGAGACAAAGACAGGTTCATAGGAAAAGCAAAAGCTGCCCATGCAAGCAAAACAAAACAAGGAATTAATTCACTTCTTCCCATGGCAGGCTGGGCACCTATTCAGCCATTTCAGGAGAGCAGGGCCCCATCACATGGAACAGCTACTTGGGAAGACAAACTCCATCACTCCTTCCTACTTCCTTTTATACTGAGCACAATTTTGTGTGATCTGGAATATCCATTTGGTCACTTTGGATCACCTGTCCCAGCTGTGTCTCCTCTCAACCTTCCATGCAGAACACAGAGCAGAAAAGGCATTGGCTCTGTGTAAATCCTGCTTAGGGGTAACAAAACCATATCTATATTATTAACCCCGTGTTTATATTATTAACCCTGTGTTCAGCACAAATCCAGAGCACAGCCCCATACCAGCCAGAAGAAAATTATCTCTACCCCAGCCAAAACCAGCACCCTAGTACATCAGTATTTGCAATTGGGCAAACTCATTGTAAACAGGGCTTGACCAGAACACATCTGGAGGAGGTGAGACTTGCTTGGAATAGGCAGCTGAGAGGTTCAGACCTGACTTTGCAAGTCTGTAATGTGGTGGTTTCAGACTGATGCTTTCAACTTTTAGAGTCTCTTAATAACCCCATTCTCTGCAGATCTGTAAAAAAATCCTTACTTTTATTTTGAGCAAATTTGAAACTGTTTGGTTTATGTAATCAATTTTTGACATTGCTTTTAAATTTTCCTGAAGATGGATTTAGAACAAACCAAAATCCTCTATAAAGGAAGTCCTTTTTTCATCTCCTGAAATACATTAAATATAGCATAAAAATCCTGGCAAGCTTTTGCCAGACCCAGTTCAGAGCCCAAATTGAGAAGCTGAGAGAAAAAGGTTCTGTATTCAGCAATTTTAGGGTCTAATTTAGTGGGAAACTTTATTATTATTATGATTATTATTATTATTATTATTATTATTATTATTACATTTGTGCACATGAGCCCAGGTCTGAGACAGTATTGCTGTCAAGGAACAGTTCAGAGACACAAGAAGATGGCCCATGATTCATGGCACTCTCATGATGCAAAACATCATTACCAAGGGGCAGGACTACTGTTCATCAGGAGTTTTCAGGAATTCATATTTTCTCTCTTCAAATTAATAAATACTATGGCAGAATACCTTCTGTGGGGAAGACATATTAGCATGAGGTGAAAGTGCCAGTTTTCCATAAGTAGGCAACACTGATTTCCAGGAATTATTCGGCAAGAAAATCCAGGAGACCCTTGCCTGCTCATATCAGCACAAACTTCATGGAAATGTAAGGGGTACACTGTGAGGAGTTCCTGTGTCAAGATTTCTCCTAAGAAAGGAGAGCAGCTGTGTCACCAAATGTGTGGAAATTGTACTTGTCAGTGCTAAAAGTAATTCAAGCTTATGGAAGAAGTTATAGAAAAGGTTTTTCTGGCTCAAATATAAGTAGTAAACTTTGCATAAAATTGCCATATAAACCGTTAGATTCAAGCTAGAGTAATGAGGGAAATAATGAGGGAAATTTGGATATTTGATTAAATAATGTGATGCATATCATTTGACTTCTTTATTTCAGCTATTGTTAATATTTTATCTCTAATGTCAGCCACATGCTCAGATGTGAATGGTCCATCCAATAGGAAGAGCCTGGTCTTTATGATATGTTGTACATTTCAGTGTTCTGAAATACAGCACAGTTGTTTCAGGGTATATTTTATTTTCTCAGAGGCCCATTTATTTTTGGCAATCCGTGTATGCTGTCCTGAGCAAGCATTTGAAGGTAAAGGAGTGAGACCTTTCACAAGGTGGCATTAAATCCAGCATAGAAGCAAAGTCCTGATTTTGTATTATCCTGCAATGTGTAACAACCTACATCAATGCAAAGTAGGGTGAAATGCTGTCAAAATAGACCAACTGTGTTTACAGCTCACTTTTCCTGCTGCTGGTGATGGCACAAGGTGAATAGTAATGGTGAGCTAGCTCATAATCTTCCAAACAGAAGGTAGAGGGCAAACAGTTTGACAAGATTAGTTATTGTGGACCGCAGATAAAGGCTTAATATTTTAGCCAAGGCCTGTGTAAGCCAGGTTTATTTTGAAATATGTCTGCTGTCAAGAGCCCAACTGGCTGTATTTGCTTCTAAGTTTAATCATATACAGAATTACTCTTTTGGGTTGAGAAGATGCTGAAAGGGATTTAATAGGAATGCTTGTTTGGTGACAGTGCTTTTCAGAGACAGAATGGTTTGCCCTGCCAAGTGTAAGGCCTGTACATTTAATGGAACATACTTTTTGGAGTGACATTACAAACAGTGTTGGGCAGGCAGGAATTGGTGACAGTGCCTGTAGTGATTAGATTCAACACTGTGGTCTGCCATGGTTTAGAGCTCACTGATGCCGCTAAATCAGTCTCTACAACTTGTGTTTTAAGACCAGAAAGGACCATTAATACCAGTCAGCCCAGCCACCTGCTGACAGAGGGCACAGAATTGCCCTCAGCATCAGGTTGAAAACCATGGCTGAACTCCAGCATGCCATTTAGAAAGACACCCAGACTCTGATCCCAAAAAATGCAGAGGAAACTTTGTTGAGAAGAGAGAGCCAGCCTGTGCATTGGAACCACATGTGGTCTTTATCACTGTGATGGTTTATGAAAGAATTGTTACAGACCATTCAATTCAATAGACAGTGATTTTTACTGAGATGATAACAAATTATTGTTAAAAAGGCAGGCTTTTGAGGTGGCAAAAATAATAGCTGAATTGAGGCATAAGGGTAATTTAAAATTATTTGGATCAGCCAGGAGTGACGGCTGTGGTGATGGCTGTGTAGCATGGGAGATAGGTTATGCACTGCAAGGTCATATCCTTGATACCAGGTTTCAAATCAATTAATATTTAAGTATTTTATTCAGTCAAAGCAGCCTCAAATTTTGAAACAGACCAAGCCACTTCAACACCCAGTGTTAGCATAGTGTTGTTCCTTTCAGAGGGAAGCGGCTGGGGTCCAGTTCCCTCCTGCAGATAATAGAGTTGAACCAGTTTGCTCCAGCCTCCTGAGTAAATGATCCTATCCAAGTGACTGGTTTCTGGAAAAGACCAGTTACCACAGTAGCCTCTCTTCTCTATGTCATTTGTTTCCTTGAATTGACAGAAATTGCCTGAAAACAAGTATGCCATTTAGAATTCTATGAAGTTTATCAGAGACGAAAGGTAAAGGAAAGGAGAGGGAAAGTAAGGGAGTTATTTTATTCTAAATGAAATTAAGTGACTTTTTTTGTATGACCACTCATCAAATAACCGTTCACTGAACTCCATTGCTAAACTGTTTGCAGTGCTTTTGTCCAATGCATTTTATTTATCTAATACATTTTCAAAAGCTTAGTTTCTAAAGGGAATTAGTGTCAGCAAAACACATTCCACAAGAAGCCAGAAATCATGCAAGTAAGGCCATCTTCATAGCCTGAGCCTAATCTTATCTACTGGAAAGATAACCACGGGTTATATCTTAGGTTTATAAGCCTTTATATAGCATTTCAAAATCCGGGATGATTTTGTTTTTATCACTTAACTCATCCATTTGCAGGTAGAAACCATTGCTTTTGACTGTCTATGTACTGCTTTGCAGATGAGGACATGGGCTAATTGAAGGGTGCCCTTTCTGTCAGTTATGTGTCTGTTTTGTCTGTTTCTGGGGCATGATTCCCAGGAAGGTCACTCCATAGCTGTACGACTGTCATATTCAGAACTTGGGAGTAAAGGCCACTGTTGTATTTGGGGTGAGCTCCTTTGGCCAGAGATGGAGCAGTGTGGAAGGATGTACCAGCCTGTGTGGATTTACACAGTTGCAGAGTTTTTACAGATCCCAAGCTACAGGTTAGAGCTGGACTTCTTCAGCAGAATATGTGAAAGAGGGAGTGTGTCTAAGAGTGAGCATAGAGAGTAGTAGGTATCTACTTCTTGCACTGATCTGTTCAGCTTCTGGGCTCCCAGAGCAAACTTCTCTGTCAGTTAGGATTTTAACTCTGCTTTATGGACACTGAGTCTGAAACCAAAGCTGTTTTTACACACAGGAGTAAAGCTTTGCTGAAAGTCAGAGCAGGATCTGTGTAAGAACACTCCACGTAACAACATACAGTGCACCCAGGCATTGACAGCTGCGTGCATAGGTGACAAGAGAACACAGTTTGAAATAACTGCAAGAGAAGTTGAGAATTGTTGAGAATTTGTCATGGGGAAGACTCATGTAATGATCTTGTTCAAGTAGCTTTCCTCTAAAGATGAGGATCTTCTTAAAACTTAGCAACATGTTTAAAAGGACATAATTAAACCTGGGATATCATAGCAGCAAGCCCCCTATGGAATTCTTTTATTTCTGTATAGAACACAGATTGAACTGCTTAATTCCAAATTTGTATGGAGGAAACATTAAGCCACTGCAGTTCAATACCCTGAACATTGTGTCTTTTGCTAACTTAATAATAATAACGGGCCAGGTGTCTCTTTCCTTAATTGTGTGTTTTATTTAATTTTTCCATTTCATGGAAGCATTACAGAAGTATTTAGTGTAGATAAAGAATATTTCTAGCCATCATCTTTGTCGTTTTCATCAATGCAAATTCCATCTATCATGAAAAGCGCTGGACATTTTTACTTTTATATTTTTGGATATATGTAAATCATTAGAAATAAAACCAAAGTTGTACCTATCCATCTGAATGCATAGTTTTTCCTGAATTTTATATGTCATTTTGTGTTCATTTTGCATGCTTGCATAAAAATAATTGTATGAAGAATGCTGATGTGGCATTTGTCAAGAAAATTTATTTGTTAAGGGACAGATTTTCTGGAACCATTTGAAGAACCAAGAAATAGTGAAGGTCATCTACTATGGTTTTCAAAGTTTTCTAAGGAAGAAATTGAAATCTGTGAGAATGGAGAGTGAGCCCTTGGGAGGCCTTGTAAAGCATTCCAAAAGGTCTGTCCTTGCACATTTGGACCCTCAGCACTACAACAGAATGGCCCACCTACCATATCATGCTTCTGTCTGATCTAAAATATGAGTTCAAATACTTTCTTCTTAAATTACTTATTCAGTTGCTTCATGAGATGCAAATTCAGTGAGTGTCCTTGCCACATCTCAGGAAAAGTGTCGTGTTGCACATTTAAATTTAACTTACACTATGAGGACTCTGCAAAGCAAAGACAAATGTCATTTGTTAGAATGTTAGAATTTGTTAGAATATGTCTTAGAATACAATGAAATGTAGTTAGTGCTGCTTTCAGTGCAGTAAAATTTGGTGAAATTACACAAAGTAACAGAAGTTGCTTTCTCCATGTCTTCATGTCTTCCATATTTTGAATAAAATCCTGCAAACATTGAGACTGTTCCCAGCACCTT